>CACRXP010000059.1:1455572-1488855 GCA_902702965.1 Spirometra erinaceieuropaei
CGCTGTTCCCTCTTCCGGCTGAACGCTAACCCGTTCTCGCGTCGTCCTAAATAATCCCCAATCTTCTCCTTCGGCCATTGTCTTGTATTCTTACTGGGGGTCGAAAAAGACGGTTTCGATATATAGCATAGTTGGACCGCTTAAAAATTGTCGTGAATTTATGGATAACCGAAATGTCATGGAAGACTTAGCTAGAAAAGGGTGTACCCAGTTGCACTGTCAGCATTATGACTTATAGATAGATAGATAGATAATTTTTATTAAAGACACGTCGGGGTCCCATCAAAGCAAGTTAAAATAACTTTGCATGCGAGTTTTAGACGAGGTAGGCCGAATCTTTACAAAATGCAATTCCTAGTTTCTGAATTAGAAGTCCATTGAGAAACATGATGATTGAGGGGTGAAAAAAACTCTTTTGGGTTCCTACACGATCTGTATGCTGTCGTCCACTGGTAAAGATAGAAGGTTGGGCCTTTAACCGTAAGCTACATAGGACGGTTTCGAAGTGCATGATCAAGGTCTGTCGCCAGACATTAGCAGAAGAGGACCCAGAAGAGCGAGCATTGGAGAATTCTTCATTAACCTCTAGTGCAATAGATGCACGCCCTGCGACCACTCAATTTCTACAACATTAAAAAACGGTAGTCTTTACAAAGAAGTCCTATTATACATTCCTGACACTGCCTGCAAGCTGGCAGAAAATACCACTACTACTACTGCTACTACTACTACTACTACTACTACTACTACTACTACTACTACTACTACTACTACTACTACTACTACCACTAGTACGATTGTTATTATTAGCTAAACAGTCAGACTTTCACCAAAAGTAGGGATCCCGCCATAGTCAGTCGTGTATTGCGAGTGGTTTTTACTCGCAATAAAAATTTGCAGAAGCCACAGATCATAGATGCCAAATTATCGGACTTCAGGAAGTTTTCGATTTTTCAGTTCATGCATCGCGTCCCTCTCAAAATGCGCTCTATCAACGCTCTTGGCGGAACCCTCTGCATTCGCCATCTATTAGTAGTCTGATCGCATCTCCCTTGCCCCCTCCTCGGCTGGACTCGAAGTTGACTGTAGGCGATCGCGTCTGGGTTCATATCGCCTTGAGACTGGTTTTCTATTCGCCACTTTGACATGAATGGTCACATCCGGCCCATGAATTCTGCTTTGATGATGTTCGTTTTGAAACCTTTACTGGATACCGCATGCAGGTCAGTCCTGTCTGATCCGCATACTAAACTATCACGAAATCCGTTATACACTACCGCATGCAGGCCGATCTTGTCCGCTTTTTACCCTTCCATGAGCGACAGTTTTGTTGTCCTATATTATTAATCCAGGCATATTCATTTTGGTTATTTGTTAGGAGTTTTTTCACTGCTCACTCATCATTCTTCGTAACATAGTACTTATTCGATAACCATGAGTCAAGTGTTGTATAGATTCTGTATACCTGTCCTAAAATTCCAAATTCATGGAGAAGTTATTCTTACTTTCTATTAAAGGACCCCCATGGTTCTTGAATAAAAATTATTATTGCTATTATTATTTAATAATAGAAATAGTGATAATAATAACTGTATCAAACGCCAATTTAGAGGCGTTGTCAAGGGATGATAAGAGATAGATCCGGCTAGCCGTAAATAACTTCTGTGGAGGTAAATATAGGACATTGTGTTTTTGGATAGGTTGGTTGGTTTAAAGGAAAAAATTGCAGCCAGTGAAATGACAGCAGCCCAGAAAGGGGATCGTTGGAAATGCATCGTGTGTTTTAAGTCAACATTTCTTTTAGAATAGAATAGATTAATGCGAAATAGGAAAACCTCGCGGGGACCGTTACTTTGGAGACTATCAAGGCGCAGTGGTCCAAAAGATTGAGACTTTTGGATTATGGTACACACAGGTTCTTTATTACCCCAGGCACATTTATATCGTGACTGTCACTACTTAGTTGAGGTTGATGGTCTTCGTCAACCATCATGACCGAGCATTTATGCCACGAGGGTGAAAGGCACCATGTGCGACACCACTGGGCAAAGGCCTGTAGATTGCTCTTTCGGAGCTCGAGCATGATGTCACGATCTACCGGCTTATACTTGTATGCAACTTTCGAATCATCGGCACACGTAAAGGACTTACCATTCTGAAATAATTCTGGTACATCGTTAACAAAAAAGCAAAATAATAGCGGGTCGAGTAAACTACCCTGAATGACTCCACTCCTCGCACATGTGGGGTTGTCGGCAGCATTGAAAATCTTAACTCGTTGTGTGCGAGCGCCCAAGCCAAAGGACATAAAGTCCAGAAATTTGCCATCTATTCCGAAGGGGAAAAGTATCAAGAGTAGAAGAGCATAGTCAACACGATCAAAAGCCTTAGTGAAATCGAAATAGACTGTGTACAACGCAAAAATATTGTCCCTAGATTAGAGAACATGATCAAAGAAAGGGAACTGACAGGTGTCACAAAATTGGGCTTTGAGGAATCCATGTTGAGCAGCATTCAGTAAATTATTCACTGTCAAGCGACACATGGTTGATGTCACCAAGACCTTCGAAACTGCCAGGAAATTGTTTATTGGCCGAAAGTTATCAAATGACGTAGGCTGGCCAAGCTTAGGAATAGGCAGAATGCGTGATTCCTCAACAAAATGGACACAGGACATAGATAGTCAGTGCAGTAGATATCATGCGTTTAAACTCCGAGAAAGCCTCTCGTGGGATACCACTAAGTTGCATTTGTAGGATCAGGTCCTTTGGTCCTTCACGATTCTGATCACCCTCGTTTTAAGCCTTTTCGGCAAAACAGCATTGGTTTTCAACCAAAAGCGTCACTCGGGGATTGCATATTTCAGTTTCGAACGAAGAAAACTCCGTGTACAAATCAAAATAGCTCTTCGTCTGTATCGACGAAAGTTGCTTTCATGACAAAGAGGACATCGGCTGCCCTTTTGACCGCTCTAACGCATTGCCAGAACGGATCAAGGATGACAAAATTGTGATTCAGAGGTCTTTTTGCTCGGTAATGTTTGGCCGGCAACTTCCGTTGAGGAAGTGTTCATGAGAATCATCAATCAGTCTTCTCTTCCTTGGTTTGAGCCGCAGTGAGACACAATTCTCAGGCCTTAACTTCAGCAGTCACTCATTGGATCGCTCACATAAACAGTTAAGCCCTCCTTTCTGATTCCGTTCATCGGTTTCTCATCTTATCTCTCACCATACTTTGATTTAATCTGAAAACATAACTCCTTCGAAGTCAAGTCCATTTTTAGTCGCTTACATAAGCCTAGTCCTTAATAGCCCGGGCACAAATCTATCGCCATCAGAACACTGTAGAAAGATGGTCCAGAAGGCAACTAGTACTCTACACTGGATCAGACGTGCATTTAAAATACTTCCTCCCGAACTTTTCGAAAGACTCTTTGGTGTCTTTGTAAGACCTCATCTAGAGTATGGAATGCCAGCAGCTTCACCATGGATGAGGAAGGATATCAACTTACTCGAACAGGTGCAACGCAGAGCGACAAAGATGGTCGACGGTCTGAAACAATTGTCTTATCAGGAGAGGCTGAATTTGCTTGGCCTATTCCCTCTCTCTTATAGACAAATAAACTGCAGTCTAATTTGGACATTCCGGATAGTCCGCAGACAGGGTTGCTCATTAAGAGCAGAGGACTTCTTCGAGTTCGCCCGTACAAACCAACTACGCGGCCATGCATACAAAGTCGGGAATGAGCGCACGCGTTTAGACCGACGAAAATTTTCATTCAGCCAGCGGGTTGTCAGGCCGTGGAACTCGCTTCCAAGCGAGATGGTGACGGCTGATACAGTTTGTGTGTTTAAAAGAAAACTTGCTCGTCTAGTTTTCGACAGAAATCGGCTTGTACAGCATGACTATGCAAAGCCAGTTTTGTAAAATCTGTCATATACAATCTTCCGCACTAATTTACAGTGACCCCATGCACTACATTATGATTACGATTGAACTGTGACCTAATCACATTTTAAATGCCTGCAATTTTATTTTATTTTTGAGTATGAATCTGCGAAAGCACTGTACATAAATAGGGTCATCAAGGGCTCTGCCTGTAACCCTTCAGTATACATATACATAAACACAACCCTGAGGTATTTCATGCACAAATGGCATTAATGCTGATTTCGCATTGTCAATGAACATGGACTGCGGCTGGTCGGCCAAGAAGTCTTCAGTCCAATGTAGTAGGTTCCTGAGATAGCCAAATACGCCATACGTGACAGCAGGGTAATAGCAAAGAGCCCAGACGCGTGTTTCGGTGGTATTCTGCCACTGCCCCCACAGCTGCGAGAGCGTCGGCTCATCACTGAGTCTCCCGGCGTTCCCTGTGGGCTTCCTGGTAGATGTATGTGTATGTTTCGACGATAAATACGCCACCATCAGCAATCTGCTTGCCGAGAAGAAACGCCTGCACAAAACATACATCAACCGCCCCACCGACGAAAACGGAGCCGCCTTCTACCATAGTCGTCGCCTCATGCAACAGCGGCTGCGCGAGGTGCCGGACACCTGGACGGCTCACAAGGCCGAGGGGATCCAAGCATACGCGGAACGCAAAAGATAGAAGAACTTCTCCGCCTCGACCAAAGCCGTCTACGGTCCGCCAACCAAAGGTACAACTCCTCTTATCAGCGCCGACGGCAGTGCCTTACGCACTGAGATGACACACATTCTTCGGCGACGGACCGAGCACTTCCCAGACGTCTTCAACCGCCCCTCCACCATCTCCGACGCCTCCATCACCCGTTTGCCGCAAGTGGAGACCAACGTGGAATTCGATCTCTCACCCTCTCTTCATAAAACAATGAGGGCCGTGCAGCAGCTCTCAGGCGGAGAGCGCCCGGATCGGACGCGATCCCTGCTGAGGTCTACAAGCACGGCGGCCCCAACTCATGGATCATCTGACTGTATTCTTAATAATAATAATAATAATAATAAAGAGTAAAGAACACTCGTTAGGCAGAAGCTCCCTGGACGAAAGCCGTGTTGGACATCACACAACATTTTGTTCTGCTCCAGGTATTTCATCAAGTGTCTTTTAATAATGCGTTCCATTATTTTACAGGCGATGCAAGTAAGATTGACGGGACGATACTTTCCACAGTCAAGTCTTCAGCCTCCTTTATGGATCGGAGTAATGAGTGCGCACTTCCATTCCTCCGGGAGCTCGCCGTCTTCAAATGACTTTTGAAATATTGCGGATAAGGGCTTGCACAGTTCGTTAGCAAGTTCCGAAGTGCTAGTGCGGGAATTCTATCTGGGCCAGGCGATTTGGCAGGTTTCAGCGGGAGTAGCTCGGCCCTAACTATGGTCGATGAAGAGAGTGGTTCCTCGGTTAAGGAGGGTAAGGGGGTGTAGGAGGGGGAAGGGTACTAGGAGGAGACGTCGGTTGGCAAACGGATGGATAGGCAAATATAGAACTAGGTTCTCGGCTGAAGACGGACAGAAAGAAATTAGAAAGTAGGGAAGCTCTGACTTTGTCATCTGTCTCCACTTTTCCATCTGCAGACCTTAGAGCAGGGATCAGCTCCTGAGTCCTTTTAGTACTTCGTATATAGCAATATCGCATTTTCGGATGTTCCAACGAATTTCGCAGTATGTTCAGTTTGGAAGTCTCACTTTTACCAACTTTACGTTGTCGCTTATTTTCCCGTAAATGTAATTCGGAGCCAGTTAGTCTGCAATGCCTCCACTGACGACTCCTTTTTCTGAAAGAGGCCTTTAAGTCCGAGTTTATCCTTTTGGGCGTTTTTTATAACTATGTGGCTGATTACTGATGCTCCAGATCTGTGGCTTAAAGTCTCAAATAAACTTATTTGTCCCAAGCTAGCGATTAATTCCTGAAGAAATTAAAGGTTGCAATTAATATGTTTCCCTTATTCCAGTTTCCAGGATTTTGTACAGTAACCAGCGGCGTTGAATACTATCAAATGCTTTCGTGAGTTCAATCCAAACGACATCGACTCTTGTGTCATCGTCTAACGAGCAGGACCACTGCTGCATTGAAAACAGTGCGTTTGTTAAATAGGGGTGGTTTTGTCGAAAACCACGCTAGACACTGTCGAAGATATCCTTTTACCCGAGGATCATCATGGGAGACTTTTAGATGATCCATCCCACAGCTCTGCTACAAAGGCATTTCAGGCTCGGCGGCCCTTATTTATTAGTTTATGTTATAAACCCACACTTGTAATTGGTTACATGCGAATTTTAGACGAGGTAGGCAAAATCAGTACATAGTGCAATTCATAGTTTTTGAATTATTAGGACGTTAAGAAAAATGATTAGCGAGGGGTGAAAAAAACTCCTCGGAAAAAGTTAAAGATGATTGGATGAATTTTATAGGAGAAAAAACCCTCAATGAAAAAGCAATAACAGAGAAATGCGGGCAGGACTGGCCTGCATGTGGCGGTATATAATGGATTATAATCGACAGAAATAAACGTCAGCTGCATATGGCATTGTATAATGGATTTGATGAAGGGTAAGTATGCGGGTCACTCGGGACTGGCCTGTATTTGGCCTTGAATAAGGCAAAAAGTGGCAAAAATTAAAGCCAGTCTCGAGGCGATAGGAACCCAGGTGCGGTCAGTTACATTCATCCGGATCCATCCGAGGATGGGGCAAGGGTGATGCGACTAGACTACTAGTATATGGCGAATACAGAAGGTTTCGCCAAGAGCGTCGATGGAGCGCCTTCTGTGGGGGCAAGATGCATGAACTTAAAAATTGAAAAAATTATCATATCTGGTGAAGGATCTTAGGATGCGATACGACTCACAAAGGAAGGAAATGTGAACAGATACGGAAAGTTAATGGCGGCGTCCTAAATTCCTGGTGGCCCTTTCTCAGTGTCATAGAGAAAGTTGTCCGGGAAGGATGAGGAAAATAAAAGTTTAATCGACTCAGCGTTCATATAAAGGCGTTACCTTCTCTTAAGGGTATGTAGATTATCTGAAGACTATATTTATTGGAAGGTTATTCCAGAGGAAAGTACATCTGGAAGCGAAAAATAGAGAACGCTTAGAGGTGGAGGAAGCTGGATGAGGTATAACCAAGGATTAGTTGCGAAGATTTTATGGGCAACTACTAGGGGTAAGTGCTGAAATCCAAGGAAGATTGGAACTATTACTAATGAGAAAGAGGAGACAGAAGCCTGCGTCTAGTCTCCGAACCCATAAAAATTTTAGGCTAATTAGCTGGTATCTATCTGAGTGGGAGATATTTGGATGTTCTCTATCTAAAAGTTTTTTAGAAAAACGTCTTTGTACCTTTTTAATTTTTAAACGACTAGCCTCATTCAGCAAACCAAAGAATGAGCAGCAATACTCGAGAATGGGAAGTACAAACATACGATAAAGTCTTAATTTAATTTCAGGAAGGTAGAAATTGTAAGAAATAAAGCCACAAATCTGGGCAACTTTGGCTGTAATTCTGTCAGCGTGCGGCGAGTGATTAAGATTATTAGTGTAGCTTAAACTTAAATCATTGATGGTGGTACATTCAGTCATAGGTGCGCCTTGAAAGACCACTGGTTGGATAGTCTGTCAGGTCCAAAACACATATAGCGACATTTAGACGGAGAGAATTCCATTGGCCATTTTGAGCTCCAAGCTGAGAGAACAAGCAAGTCAGCATGGATTTGCTCCAGGCAATGAAGACTCGTAGATTTATTTAAAGAACATACACATTTGAGATCATCGGCATAAATAAATGGTTGCGAATGATTAACTGCCGCCAAGATATCACTTACGTAAAGCAAGATCAAAAGAGGACCTAAAACGGTGCCTTGTAGGACACCAAAATCAGAGGGGTGAATATCTTTGCCAAAAACGATTGTTAAATATGTGGAAGCAGCCTGGAGAGTTTGTAAACAAGTTCCTTTTGAACTTTGGTCGTTATTTGGTCCGGACTGGGAATTTGTATTCCTTAAGCGCCAGAAGCTCCTTCAGGTTAGCTCACCTAAACCGACACCACCACAGGTGCACACACTATTGACAGTCCGTCGCCATCAACCGCCGCCACCTCTAAAATCCTGCCACAACTTCCATATGGACAGCGACTACTATTAATTTTCCCATTGCTTCTCTTTAATCTCCACCTACGCGTAGTGATCGTCGTGTCCGTAACCCTGATCATTTCCAACTTATATACGGCGCCTAACGTTTGTTATTTCGCTCACGTTTTGCACATTTGAACTCCGTTTTCCTAGGAGGGGTATTTTATTGATTATAAAGTGTTTTTTCATAGTGTGCCGACATCCATCCTCGGTGTTCCGAAAGAGCAACCGCTCTACGTGCAACATTCCTAAGTATGATTGACAGAATTACACCGGCTCGGTAACATACCAGTTTGCAGCCAATATGATCGCGGACATAGTGTTTTCTTAACATAAAACAATTAAGCTTTTATCTAGCATATTTACCTCGGTTTTTTACTAAATACTGGCAAATTATTTGGCGTGGTTTCTGGAAAGCCTGTTGAACGTTTGGCTTGCCTTGTCGGTCGTGAGAGGTATGCGCCTAATATTTCGTGACAGGTTAGGGGAATATCACTCCGTGTTTTTATATATCGGAAGATTTTGGCGTCTTTCATTGCGGATTCCTGCTGTTAGCAATTGGCAGTTTAATTTTCATTGATTAGCGACTCTTCTGCCAGTCAAGGGATGCGGACCATTGTGTTATGCGTCAAAACATAGATGGCCGAAAAGTACTTTGGTTTTCGGTCTCCTACTCATGAACTTTTGTAAGAGCCCGACACTCATCACCTTCCCATCATTTCTTCTTCGACCTCTACAGAGAACTCGGCTGATTGGTTTTTGCTTACAATTTGCACAAATTTCTGCTGGAGTCCTTCGAATGTTCAGTGATATATGGATTCAAATCGAAGATCTTGGATAAGCCCTTCATATTCAGGGAAATGAAATTTACTACGACAAGCTTCTGCTGAAATTTTAAGCGACTGCCGATCGATTTCTAGCGCAGTTTCATTGCCTGCACCCCATTTACCAGGACACGGTTAAGAAATGAATGTAAATGGGATTATTTGGTTCGGCGTAATTTTTTGGATATTGAGTTTCGCTGGACTCTTTCTCAGTGTCACGGCCGGATTTTATTTTCACAGACATTTCCTTGCTTTTATCTTTACGGAATATCAGCTGAAGGTAGTAATGACTACTAGTGGAATTTATGGTTGCTGGCTTGTTCTGACCGCTAGTACTGCAGCAAACACAGCAAAGACTCTGCAAGTTTTGGCTGTTGTTATGTTTTTTCTTCAAACATGCATCAACGTGGTTGTGGAGGTTACCGTTTTATACCGTGTTTTTGCCAACCGGGAATATTATATTGAACACGTATTGAATCAAACAGTCTCGAAGCTAGTAGAGACCTATCACATTTCTGAAAAAGCGAGTAACGTAATGGATAATGTTCATTACTTCTTTGAATGTTGTGGAATTACTCAATGGCACACCGAATGGTGGCTTGACATAAATGGCTCTATGAAGAAGTCCTTGAACAGTCCCTTTGCTTGGGTTCCGGCAAGTTGCTGTCTTCCCCATGTACGGTCAAAAGACTGCGGTTTTGCTACTCCTAGGACAAGACCACACGATAAGTCGTCGGAGAAGGAACTATCGGATTTTTGGGAACCCGGAAAAAGTCAGTACTTTGAATATGGAAGTATTGCAGCCGCTAGTTGGTACAATAGACTATTTAACGAACCATGCCCAGATCTCATCAAGGAGTATATTGGAGAACTCCCAACATACGCTCTCATGCTCATTTTAGCGCTTACTGTAGGGAAGGCAACCATCAGTTTGGCCGCACTCATGTCTTTGTTCAAGAAGGATTAGCTTTTTCATTAAATGGAAGCTTACTGATTTTAATGCGGAAATACAAACTCCAGCTTAACGTTGGGCAAAGGGCATGTGAAGGATACAGTATGTTAAAGAATTTCACGTAAAAGTGCGGACAGTTTACCGTTCGCGTGCATCTGACTGTAAGTGTTGTTGCTCCGATAGGGCGTACAATCTTCCATGTATTCAAAACGTTCCGGATTGGGAACAAAGCACTTATAATGCGGAAAATGAAAGTCTGGGGTCATTATGAAGGACACTAAATATGTGAAGACACCCACAAGTGGCAACGGCTAGATGAGTTAATATTCCTGAAGCAGGAGAAAATTATGTTCCGTCATATGCAATTGAGCTGAATCTGGACGTAAGCGGGAGCGCTCGACCTATTTCCGGCTTACCCCATCTTTTCAGACTCCGTTTCCATCCTGTAAATATATGAGACATGCTTAAATTGTGAATATGCTTCGAGCTCCACAATTTGGAACTGTGATGTTAATAGGCAATCCGTTATCCTGGAGTATTTATTGGTTGTTCTGATGGCCAGTTGGGACTGTTTGCTCGACCCGGCATTTAGTTGTGCCAGAAAAGTGCTCATAATCTAAATTAACTATCCTGCGTGCTATTTAATGTCATGGAAAAGTGTGCAAATAATCGTAACCGTAGAAGCGAGAGCCGTTACGTTCTTTGCAGTTGTTATTTCGGGGTCAAATTTTGAAGGGAACCAACAACGGCAGATGATATTATTTACTTGGCACATAGTTTGGGAGTGAAGTTGAGCACTACCAATAATGTTTTGTTGCTAAACGACCGAACAGCACTATGAAGGTGCAGGGGAGGCTGATAAGACCCAAGATTTCCCCATACGGTTTTCAGGAAAAAAACTGCTGCATGGAAGGAGAAGGAATAAAAAAGCAGATTAACCGTGAAAATAAGCTATAGATAAAGTGCACAGTGATGGAAAGCTCAAAAATCTATTTAAGCTACCGGCGACTCGGCGCTAGCAGGTTTTAGCACGACCTGAAGTGCAAAGAATAAAGCGGCCGCGCCCCTTATCTTGCGCAATATCTGCTATGGGCCCGGACGGCTTTGCGCGATTCTTGCTGATACAGAGCGGCAAATGAATCATAAATATTTAAATTAGTGCGCGTGGAGGTGTTGTGGCAGACCTGGAATGAGAACGCAAAGGGATGGGGCTCTGACAAACCAGCAGCAATTACAGAATCCCGAAAAGGATAGTCGGGGAATTAGTCAAAGGCGGCGTAGTCAACGTCTGTAACGAAATACAAACTATTCATTAAAGGTAGGTCGAATAGAAAATCGAGTTTCGTACGGGTGTCAATACCTGCAAAGAAAATCATGACATCTCTTGCGAAACCGTAGTAATATAAACCAAACGCAGAGCAAATGGTGTGCGCAAACAGAGCAGACTCAGATGTGACCTCCTAGGTACAAGATTATAGGTGCGTGTAGTACATAAATAATGGCAATTTAATCATGATTAAATGTCTGATGGTGCATTTTTCATTATAGAAGAAGCTCTGTGTAAAGGATCGGGAATATAAAGGTTAACTGGTTCATTGTCAACTTAGAGGTGTCTTATTCCCTTTTAAATAGACAGGCTATGTGATAAATTAATACCACTTGGCTGATTCTCACGGAGGAAAGTATGCTTGAAATCAAAGGAAAGAGGGTGGTAAGAAGTGAAGGAGCCGGAAGGAAGTGGTCAAGGAAGAGCTACGAATGCTGCATGGGCAAATAATGTCGGCAGTTGCTGAAATTCTAGAAAAAATTGCAAGCTTCCAACCCCATAACCAATTGAATGTTTAGGTTGCATAGCTAGTATATTAACGATCAGGAAGTAAATGGGTGTCTTTGGCATAATGACTACACGCAAATGGTGCGTACCAATTTTCACGCGCGTACTTCGAAGTTGAGTCGAATTCCCAGCTCTCCGAGTTTTAGTTGATTTTATTTGATAGTATAGGGCATACTGACCTTCGCGTGGAAATAAACTGCGAACTCACAACGTATCCTTTGGATTTGGATTTCGAGTACACCAACTCGAAAGTTCTACCATTCTTGGAATTTTCGGATCTCGACGTTATTTCCCACGGTATCAGGAGGAAGATTCTACGCGAATTCTCCAAGGAACAGAACCATTAATTAGTCCTCTCATTCGCGCCGGTGAAATATACCACAAATTCTCCACCAACAGATATTTGCAATCGTCCACCCATCTGTTCAAGGCTCCCTAATTGACTTTTTCCGAGATCTACGTCGAAAACTACAATCGGCAGAGTCGTTTCCTATTTAACTTCATAATTGGAAAAGTATATATTCTAACAATTGCTGAAAACATCCTGCACTACTCTAGAACTGATTGACGAGTTTGAAAACCTTCAACAATGAGCCAATCAGTTATAAAAAAAAAACGTGTTCACAAAAGTTACGCAATTGAGATTTGAACTCGTTACCTGAGGATCCAGAGGCCAGGGTGTTAACCACTACACCACCAACGAACGGCCTGGCGCTGATCAGATAAGTTTGTTAACTACAGAAGAGCAGCTGAGAACGGTCTTTAATTCATTAGTAGTCTCTTGCGATAAAATGCCGCTGGAATCATTAGGGGCCAGGAGGCATAAGCACAATAGGCTCCAAGAGACAAGACAGGAAATAAGAACCGGTTCACTGCCAAGAGGCCCTGGAAACTGTATGACAGACGGGACGGATTCTGGGCTTGTCGGTCGCTGTGTCAGCTGTGAGGAACTTGAAAGGCGAGCCCAGACGCCAGAAGAGAAGCAGGACTACTGACGGACATCATTATGGCTATTCTGAAGCACAGTAACATAAAATTATTAAATAATCCGCCAAATTTCCGATCGATAGGTGACGATCATCCTACATATAAAGACACTGGCTCGGAAAACTCGAAGTCAGCCAGGCAGAGGAAGCGAGTTATGTCTCCAGGGGAAACTCCAGACAAATCAGTTCCGGTGGATAACGAGGCGGTCGACGCTATGCATTAAAAATAGGTCAGGTTTCACGTCCTGCTATAGTAACTAAACCTGCCAAATCATCGAACACTAAAGTTAGGAAAGCCAGGGTGACCCTCAGAAGATCTGTAAGAAACTACAAGGACTCGCCGTTATTCTTGGAATGTAACGCTGTTACTCCACTTCATCACAAGGCTAACTCAACTGGGAAGTGCCCTAACCATTCCGTTGACGGAAAAGGACACGATAAGCCTTCGTGCAGTAAATTGCAACAGGGTAATGATTGTACGAGCTCCACTGCCGGAGCAAGTACGTCACATGAAAATCTATGCCCTATAACCCCCTCGACGGCCGAAAATCAGTCAGATATCGAAGTGTCAGCATCCGTCGCGAATACTACAGTAGCATTACATCATCCTAGCGCGGACGGGAAAGTAATGAGCTCTTCCATAAATCGTAAGCAAAATATTGTCATAAGGGACGCCCCAGAGTCCACGTCCTGCATTCCGAAGGATTGAGCGACGCACGACCTAGACCTTTATTTGAGACTTTAAGCCACAGAACTGGAGCATCAGTAATAAGCCACATAGTTATAAAAAACGTCCAAAATGGATAAACCCGGACTTGAAGGTCTGTTTCAGAAAAAGAAATCGTCCGTGGAGGCGTTACAGACTAATTGGATCCGAAGCACACTTACAGGAATATAAGCAGCAACGAAACGTTTGTAAAGATGAGGCCTCAAAGCTGCGAAAGAAGTTTTAACTGAACATACTCCGAAATTCGTTGGAGCATCCGAAAATTCTATATGGCTATATACGAAGTACTAAAAGGACTCAATAGCTGATCCCTGCTCTTAGGTCTGCAGATGGAAAAGTGGAGACTGATGACCAGGTTAAAGCATCCCTCCTTTCCGACTTCTTTCAGTCCGTCTTTACCCGAGAACCTAGTTCTATATATGCCCATCCATCCATTCGTCAACCAACCTCTCCTCCCATTATCCTTCCCCCTCCTGTCCCCTCCCTACCCTCCTTAAACGAGGAACCACTCTTTTCATCTACAGTTGTTAGGGCCGAGCTACTCCGGATGAAACCTGCCAAATCGTCTGCCCCAGATAGAATTCCCGCCCTAGCACTTCGCGAACAGGAAGCACAAATTGTGGAGAAAATACTGCGTCACTAGACAAGCTGAATGCTTCAACACCTACAAGACACACAGGAACAAACTGAGGAAGCTGATAATTCAGACACGGCGGGAATTCGAGAATAACTTGCTACAAATAGCAACGCAGAACCCAAAATTGCTCTACAGCTACCTCCGACGAAATACAAGGAACAGGCATCAAATCCCCTTGATAAAGACTACTGATGGCGTTGAGATCGCTGATAGTAGGGATAAAGCTGCGTATTTTTCACGGTTTTTCCAATCAGTCTACACAAACGAGGCAAGGTTCCTTCCTCCCATCCACAGAAGAACTGCCGACCCCAAGCGTCGGTGATATACCCTTCTCAGAAGGCATTATCCGAAGAGAATTAGAGGCATTGAACGAATCGAAGTCGCCAGGACCAGACGAGATTCCACCCAAGCTTCTCAAGGAACTTGCCCGTGAGCTCTCGGTGCCTTTGTCGATGCTCTTTCAAACGTCATTTGACACTGGAACACTTCCTATTGATTGGAAGCTGGCGCATATTACTCCGCTACACAAAGGAGGTAACAGGGCAGCGACGACAAATTACCGGCCCATAAGCTTGACATGCATTCTCTGCAAAGTTATGGAAAGGATCATAAAGACTGAACTGATGCAATTCCTGGAAGTTCACGGCCTGCTATCGAAATGCCAACATGGGTTCCGAAAAGGAAGATCCTGCACGACAAACCTGCTGCAATCTCTCCAGAGCTGGACCCGAGCTCTCGACGACAGGCACGAGGTCCACATAGCCTTCATCGACTTCCACAAGGTTTTCGACACTGCCACACCAAAGGCTCTTACATAAGCTGAAAAAAATAGGGACCGGTGGCAACTTCCATAAATGGATCGAAAACTTCCTTGTGGGTCGACAGCAGTTTGTGTGCGTCGGTCGGGGAAAATCAGATCCGGCTATGGTCGATAGTGGTGTCCCCCAGGGTTCAGTACTGGGACCCATTTTGTTCCTTATCTACGTGGACGATGCCGCAAGAGATTTAGACTGTGAAGTAGCAATGTTTGCGGATGACATGAAGATATGGAGTGTAATTCGGGGTCCTGCCGATGAAGACAGACTGCAGATGAACCTGAATCGGTTGGAGGAGTGCTCAAACCGTTGGCTCCTGCGGTTCAACGTTGCCAAATGTAGCATACTTCGCCTAGGCAACACAGCCAGATCCGCCAGCACAAGAGGCTGCTTTGTGGACGGTGCAGCCCTACAAGAGGTTGAAGCCCAAAAGGACCTCGGTGTGCTTACGACGAGTTCCCTAAAACCATCCGCCCACTGTTCGAGGGTGGCAAAAAGCGCAATGTCCGTACTGTACGCCATCAAGCGTGCGTTTATTGACTTTGACGAAGAAGCTTTCTCTAAGACATTCGGAACATTCGTCCGGCCGCATTTAGAGTACGGCATACAAGCTTGGAGGCCGTGGGCCGTTGTGGATCAAAACTGCCTCGAAAGAGTCCAGAGGAGAGCCATGAAGATGGTTAGGGGTCAAAACTCCTTTCCTTATGCA
Organism: Spirometra erinaceieuropaei; assembly: GCA_902702965.1. Lineage (NCBI taxonomy): Eukaryota > Metazoa > Platyhelminthes > Cestoda > Diphyllobothriidea > Diphyllobothriidae > Spirometra > Spirometra erinaceieuropaei. Next base: position 1,471,164 of record CACRXP010000059.1, read on the forward strand.
ACCCGCCTAGTAAATCTGAACCTCTTTCCTTTGAGTTACACGCAACTTCGCGGAGATCTCTTGCAAGCCTTCCGCATTGTAAAGGGGTTGGATTGCAGTCTGGCCTTCGAGGACTTTTTTGAATTCGCTACCACCACCAACCTCCGAGGTCACCCGTTAAAACTGCGCACTCAGCAGTCACGGCTGGATGTGCGGAAGTTCTCCTTCTCGGTTCGGGTGGTCAAACCATGGAATGAGCTTCCCGCAGATGTTGTGATGTCACCATCTATACAAATTTTTAAGAAGAATCTGGACATATTTATGTTCCGAAATGACCAAGAGCGATGAGAAGTCGAGCTCACCCCCTGTAACTCCTTCTCATTTTGTCCCACCATTATGGGCGTGTTCGAACTATTTTAGCCCAGAACATCATCTGTACACCACACATTTTTTACGTTCAAAATAGGGTACTCAAAGGCTTACGCCTATTTCCCTCAATAAACTGAACAAAATTGAACTGAACTTGCTAATGAAATGTGCAAACCCTTATCCGCAATATTTCAAAAGTCATTTGAAGACGGCGAGCTACCGGAAGAATGGAATTGCGCACTCATTGCTCCGAACCATAAAGGATGCTGAAGACTTGTGTGCGGAAATTATCGTCCTGTCAGTCTTACTTGCATCGCCTGTAAAATAATGGAACGCATTATCAAAAGACACTTGATGAAATACCTGGAACAGAACAAAATATTCTGTGATGCCCAACACGGCTTTCGTCCAGGGCGCTCCTGCCTAACAAGTGTTCTTAACTCGCACGAGAAATGGACACGAGCTACTGATGTGGGTTTTCCGGTGGATGTCATATTTTTTGATTTCAAGAAGGCCTTTGACAGTGTCCCACACAGGCTTCTTTTACAAAAGATCTGGGATGTAGGGATTCAAGGAAGAATGTTTAAGTGCATCAGGAGTTTTCTGTCCTCCAGAGTACAGAGTCGTCGTTGGTAAATCTACCTCGGGATGGGCAAAGGTGGAAAGTGGTGTCCCACAGGGTTCTGTCTTAGGCCCAGTACTCTTCCTGATTTATGTTAATGACTGCATCAGCAAAGTGAATTGCGAGGCTCTCATGTTCGCAGATGACATAAAAATATGGACTGAAGTCAAGTGTGATGATGATGCCGAGAAGTTCCAGTCGAACATCGACAAACTGTGTGCTTGGTCGAACAGATGGCTTTTGAAGTCTAACGTGTCCACATGCGTAGTTATGCACCTGAACACCGGCCGCAATGCCTCTCCCAAACACCAGTACTATATTGACGGGACGAGGTTAGAAACTGTGGAAAGACACAGAGATCTGGGTGTATGGATGACCACAAATCTATCGCCATCAGAACACTGTAGAAAGATGGTCCAGGAGGCAACCAGTACTCTACACTGGATCAGACGTGCATTTAAAATATTTCATTCCGAACTCTTTGAAAGACTCTTTGGTGTCTTTGTAAGACCTCATCTAGAATATGGAATGCCAGGAGCTTTACCATGAATGAGGAAGGATATCAACTTCCTCGAACAGGTGCAACGCAGAGCGACAAAGATGGTCGACGGTCTAAAGCATTTGTCTTATCAGGAGAGGCTGAATTTCCTTGGCCTGTTCCCTCTCTAGTATAGGCAAAAAAAACTGCAGTGTACTCTGGACGTTCCGGATTGTTCGCGGCCAGGGTTGTTCATTAAGAGCAGAGGACTTCTTTGAGTTTACCCGTACAAACCGTCTACGCGGACATACCTACAAGGTCTTGAATGAACGCACGCGCTTAGATCGTCGAAAATTTTCATTCAGACAGCGGGTTGTCAGACCGTGGAACTCGCTTCCAAGCGAGATGGTGACGGCTGACACAGTTTGTGTGTTTAAAAGAAAACTTGCTCGTCTAGTTTTCGACAGAAATCGGCTTTTACAGCATAACTATGCACAGCCGTTTTTGTCAAAAAACCCTTCGCAACCGAGACTGGATTCCCTGCCTAAAAGATCGCCAAGGCAATACGCTGTCTGACAACTCAGATAAGGCGAATCTGTTGTCCGACTTCTTCACGTCTGTGTATGCCGAGGAGCCGGCTTTTGATGAAAGAGTTTACCCCCCAATTGTCAAAACAGACAGTACAATTAGCACGGTGGACTTCACAACAGACACGGTAAGGAAAACTTCGAGGCAACTACAGCTCACTTAATCCCCTGTTGCGGACGATGTGTTCACAAAAGTCCTGAATGAACTCTCAGACCATCTGGTCTCTCCGTTATCCAGGATCTTCAGAACTTCGATGGAGACCAGGGCTTTGCTTACCGTCTGGAAGAAAGCAAGTATAAGCCCCATGTATAAAGGGGGCGAGAGAACAGCCCCAAAAGGTTTCAGACCAGTGAGTCTCACAAGCATCTGTTGCAAATTGATGGAAAAAGTAATAAAAACGGAGATGATGCGGCACCTCGAAGAAAACAACTCGCTCAGTTTACATCAGCATGGATTTCGAAGAGGTCGATCCTGTCTCACTAACCTTTTAGTATCCATGGAGAGCTGGACGAAATCAATCGACACGGGCTTGTCAGTCGACGCCATGTACATTGACTTCAAAAAGGCTTTTGATAGTGTTCCACACAAACGACTTATATGTAAACTACGTCAAGTGGGTGTGAATGCAAATCTTTTGAAATGGCTAGCCGATTTTCTTACGGGTAAATCTCAGCGTGTGTGCATTGGCAACGATAAATCGGAATGGACATCCGTGCACAGCGGCGTTCCGCAGGGAAGCGTTCTGGGTCCAATTATGTTCTTAATATATGTGAACGACTGCCTGGACTGTCTGAACTGCGAGCGCGTAATGTTTGCCGACGATCTCAAATTGTGGCATTCAATAGAGAAGCCGGAAGACTCTGTACAGTTACAAGCCAATTTGAATCGCTTGCAACAATGGTGTGATGAGTGGTGTCTTAGCCTTAATCTTAACAAATGCCAACATATCCGATTACGTTCGAACAACAGGAGGCCGTTGAGATTTGAAACTCAGTACTTTATAGGAGGTCATCAACTCGAATCAGTCAAGGAGTTAAGAGACCTCGGTGTGTAGATGACGTCAACTCTCAAACCATCGTCTCACTGCGCCAAGGTATCAAAGAAAGCTATGGGTATCCTAGGCGCGATTAGAAGATCCTTCGTCAATTTTGATGAAGAACTTTTCGGCCGAGTATTTGGCGCATACGCTCGACCAATGTTGGAATATTGTGTCCAGGCATGGTGTCCCTAGACGAAACAAGATTACACCCTACTGGAGAACGTACAACGAAGAGCGACCAAGCTGGTCGGCGGATTAAGTAACTTACCATGTGAGAGCCGGCTGGAAAAGCTAAAAATATTTCCTCTCTCTTATAGGCAGTACAGAGGAGATATGATCAGGGCCTTCAGGATCGTCCGAGGGCTAGACTGTGCTCTTCAGTTTGACGATTTCTTCGAACTGGCGCGGACGACAAATCTTCGAGGGCACCAATACAAATTGAAGACGAAATATGCCAAACTCGAGTTGCGGGCCAAATTTTTCTCCCACCGGCTGGTTTAGGGATGGAACAAATTGCCGAACTCCGTTGTCTTAGCGGAAAACGTCGAGACTTTCAAAAGAAAACTAGATAAATTTATGCTTGATGGTCAAACATTTACATTATATCAATGACTGGTATAACTGCTATGTAAATATCTGCATGGTTTTTTCATACGTCTATCTGTAAATAGGGTTTTCCAAGGCTCTGCCTCTATCCCTCATATATACTGAATCATACTGAAGTATTTACAGTGACCTTATGATTACGATTGAACTGTGACTCGATCACATTGTAAATGTCTGCAATTTTATTTTTCAGCACGAATCTGCGAAAGCACTGTACACAAATAGGGTCATCAAGAGCTCTGCCTCTAACCCTCCAAATATATACATACATACAATTTGAAAGAATAATGAGTAGTTTTTACTTTGATTTTATTATTATTATTATGATTTTTTGAAGTTTACTTGGGTTGCTACAGTGCGCACATGGAATCTGGTGAACATAGTTATAATCCAGTATATATGGGGGATATAGGCAGATCCTTGGAAAACCCTATTTACAGATAGACGTTTGAAAAAGAACATGCAGATATTTACATAGCAGTTATGCCAGTCATTGATATCGTGTAAATGTTTGACCATCATGCATAATTTCCGATTTAGCGTGTCTGATACACACACGCTGAGATCCGCCAGTAAGAAAATCGGCTAACCGTTTCAGGTGATTTTCATTCACGCCCATTTGATGTAGTTTAAAAATAAGTCGTCTCTGTGGAGCACTATCATAATCCTTACTGAAGTCAATGCACATGGCGTCGACTGATAAACCCATGTCAATTGATTTCGTCCAGCTCTCCATTGATAATAGCAAGTTAGTGAGACAGGTTCGACCCCTTCGAGATGACGCATCAGCTCCGTTTTTATTACCTTTTCTACCATCTTGCAACAGATGCTTGTGAGACTCACTGGTCCGGAATTATCTGGGGCTGTTCTCTCTCCACCTTTATACATAGGGCTTATATTTGCTTTCTTCCAGTCGGTAAGCAGGGCCCCGGTCTCCATTGGAGTTCTGAAGATCCTGGATAACGGAGAGGCCAGTTGGGCTGAGAGTTCATTCAGGGCTTTTGCGAGTACGCCGTCCGGACCAGGCAGTTAGTGAGCTGTAGTATACTTAAAGTTTTCCTTACCTCGTCTGTTATGAAGACCCCCATGCTACTTGTATTTCTTGATTTCAAAACTGGGGCAAACTCTTTCATAAAAAGCCAGCTCCTCGACATACACAGATGTGAAGAAGTCGGATATGAGGTTCGCCTTGTCTGACTTATCGGACAACGTATTTCCCTGGTGATCTTTAGGACAGGAAATGCAGTCTCGGTTGTGTTTCGCTTTCTTCACTTATCCAAAGAATTTTTTGGAATTTTGCGGGATATCTTTGAATAGTGTTGACTTAAATTTTGTCCTTTCCCTCCTTAGAAGATTCTGACATATATTTATCTGTTTTTTTAAAGTCAACGAAATGTTCTGCTTGTTGACATCTGGAGAACTTTTTCCAAAGTCTGCTGTTCAATTTAAGGTTCTTATTTATTTCTGACGTCAACCACTCTGGTCGAGAAGTGATCGGTTTCCTCTTCAGTTGGCAACAGTTCTCCATCAAGTGCTGCATTAAGCTCTTGAAGAAGAGCCAATTTATTCCTGGGTCTGGTGCTTGTGCAGCATTCCAGTTTGCCTTCTGTAGCAGATTTTTCATTGCGGGATAATCTCATTTCCATACATTTTTTTCCTCGGGAGTTCGAATTTGGGATGCAGAAAAATGACAATACTCTTAACCAAGAACGCAATAGTTACCTTGGTCAAGGGGCACGTGCGAGTCTAGTCCAAGAATGCAACTATCATCCCTAGTGATAATGAGATCTAAGCAACTTGACCGCTGTCCATCTCGGAATCTGATGCCCATTTTAACGTGTTGGGTAAGGAATCCATAAGTGATAAATTGAATAAATTCCTGTTCGAAGGAGTCTTCTGACCTCGTGCAATAATAATAATAATAATAATAATAATTTTATTTAATGCCAGTTTACAGGCATTGTCAGGGAAGCGTTGAACACAAATCCGGCCAGCAGTGAAAAAAACTCCTGTCGAGAAGGAATAAAAATAAAGTTAATGGTGGTTTGTATGGGTTGGAGGGTTCAGGAGAAAAGAAACTGCTGCCTATCAAGTGCCGGCAGTCAAGAAGGGAGGGGTTGCACGATATCGGATATTATCAGTTGCCAATTCTGTTCATGAATTTGAGGCTGGTTCAAACAGAAGCGCCGATGAACAGCTGTCGCTGTTGGCCAAACAACATATCCCCGAGGAGACCGGACATAGAGATCAGAGACCACAAACGCCATCGCTACGGTATAGTCGATCAGTGCATTCGGCACCCAGTCTTTGTGGGTGTTTTTCTGATTACAAAAATCGAGAAATAGTTCTCTTAAATAAAGGATAATTTTGCAGTTGTCGCATTCCTGGGTAGTTTATTCTAAATAGCAATTGCATTTACAGAACAAAAACCGACGAGTTTTAACAGTACGTGCCAGAGAAGGAAATAAAAAGACCTTACGGTGACTGCTATTTCGGGGGTAGATATGACGTCTTAAAGAGATGAGTGGGTTTAATGTGCGATAATGTAAAAGCTTAAATTGCAAAAATAGTCCTTTTTGTGATTTACGAAACCATAAAGGATCAAGGCCTGTAAGCCGGCAACGTTCTTGTTGCGACAGATGTCAGTGTTCCGGGGTTAAAACTCTCTTGGTAAAAAAGTGTTGAACGGATTCTTTTTTCTTCCGCTCAGTAGCACGCGTGAGGGTTAATAAAAACTAACGGTATTCCAGGCCAGGTCAAACGTATATGTTATAAATGCGCATTCTAATGTAGCTGGTTTTAAAGTTTCAGAGGATAAACCCGGTCGTTCTACGTGCTCTGGAGACTATCAGAGCACAGTGCTCCGAAAGCTTGTGGTTCTTAGAGTATGATACCCCCCTTTCCTTAATAACCCTGGGCACATTTATGTCGTGACCGTCAATACTTAGTTGAGGTTGGACGTCATCGCCAACCACCATGACTGAGCATTTATGCCAAGAAAGAGAAAGGCGCCATGTGCTACATCACCGGGCAAAGGCCTGTAGGTCGCTCTTTAGAAGCTCAAGCACGATGTCGTGGTCTGCCGGTTTATATCTATGTGCAACTTCTAATGCATCGAAGCCCATTCGATATTTGGACAGTTGAAATCACCAAGTAGCATTATGTGTTTGCTTTGACTAATTTCTTTTAAAAGTCAGGTTGGCAAACACGCGTTTTCGGTAATTCTTCGTCAGGCCAATACAATTACATAAAGGAATGAAAATGTACAAAATCAACAGTGTTTATAGACGTCTCAAGGGCTATTAAGTGCATTCAGAAAAGCTCCCACAAATTTTGGGTGCTGAATCTACTGATCGACTGTACCGTAGCGATGGCGTTTGTGGTCTCTGAACACTATGGCCGGTCTCACCAGCTGTTCCTCAACGCCTCTACTTTGACTATCCCCAGCTTCATGAAAGGACTTTGACGTCCGATAATCTCCGATACCGTGCAACCTCCCCCCTTCTTGACGGTCGATATTCTACCACCGCCGGCAGTTTTTTCTCCTGAGCCCTCCAAACCATAAAAACCACCATCAACTATATTTTTATCCCTTTAGCTCAGGAGTTTTTTCATTGCTGGTCGGATTTATGTTTAATCGCTTCCCTTGACAATGCCTGTAAACTGGCATTAAATAAAAAATTATTTATTATTAATTATTATTATTAATACTCATCATCTCCACGCCGACGCATGACAAGGTCGGTGGGTGTTAGCCCTCAGAGCTAGGGGAGGGGGGTAAGAGAGTCTTTTAATGATGTTCTTGGATTGAGTATACGGAGTACCCAGCAACGTGATTAGGGATTAGAGGCGGCATGGCTTCATCACTTGGGGTTGGCGTTGGTCACGGCAGAGAAAGCGCTTGTGTCAGAGTTTTCTGACAGCATAACGCCGGATTCGCTAACCGTATAGCTACTGCCTCGGCCGTTGTTAGTATCCGTTGGCGTAGGCCTTTAGAGAAGCATGTTGATGTCCGGTAGACAATCTGAAATGCTTCCTTGATATCGACTCGGTGGTTCGTATCGATTAAATGTGCGAGAATAGAACTCGAAATCGACCGGGTCTCACGTCTGTCTAGCCAGGCGGGCATATATTCACGCACCCTCTTTACCAGGCGTCTCGTTGTGCGCCCGATGTATCCTGCTCCACAGGAACAAGTGAATGAATAAATGCACATTGATGTGGCCTCCAACGGTAGTCTGTCTGTACCTCCCAAACGTAGGAGGGGAGAGTTTGTGAAGCATACGCGTAAATTTGCCGCGGGGACTGCCCTCGTGATAGCTGTAGTTAAGCGCCGTCGGACTAGTTCGCTCTCTGCGTCTCCTGCAAAAGACAATTTTATGAATACATCTTTCTTTTTCGCAGTCGCAACAGTGGGCTTTTCGGCGTGTTCCCCAATATTTCGGAGGATAAATATATCTGGGTATCCGTTCTCTCGAAGTGTGTTCCGCAGGTGTTTAAGTTCTTCCACAATAGCTTCAGGCGAGCAGATGCCTTTTATCTCGTTGATGAGTGCATCGTCCGCATCCGTCCGCTGTCCCCGCGGGCTGTAGAACAGGACCGTATGAAGGCTTGGATGATTTGGCACTTCCAAGTGACAACTTAGTATTTCAAAACTGATGTCCCCCTATGAGGAAGGCTCAGCTCTCGCATAGTCTTTGCCATCTCGTATAAATATCGCAATTTACCCACACCTTCGTTCATTTCGGTCCATTCGGAGAATGCAGGACGTGGCCTCTGGGGCGCCCCTTATGACAATATTTTGCTTACGATTTATGGAAGAGCTCATTACTGTCCCGTCCGCGCTGGGACGCTCTAATGCTACTGTAGTATTCCCGACGGATGTTGGCACTTCGACATTTGAATGATTTTCGGCCGGCGAAGGGAGTTTAGGGCGTGGATTTTCATGTAACGTACTTGCTCCAGCAGTGGAGCTCTTACAATCACTACCCTGTTGCAATGTACTACACGAAGGCTTATCGTGTCCATAAACGGAATGGATTAGGGCACTTTCCGGATGAGTAAGCCTTGTGAAGAAGTGGAGTAACAGCATTTCCTTAGCCTTAGCCTGCATAAAAATGTCAGAAAACGAGAGCAGAACGGAAACGTCGTTCGACGACAAAATCTGCGCCACCCGTGGCGAAATGGTGAGGGTACGAAATCCTCATTCCCTGAACTACAATACCTTTGATGGGTAATCAAAACCAATGACTACCCGCGCAACTTCGTCAACCAGCGCCTGCGCATACGAGATGAAAGGCGAAACCTAACCGGCTCCAAATTTTGGCGAGTACTGTCGTGCGTGAAGAATGTCTCAGAATGGGAGACATTGGAATGGGAGTATCACACAGACCGGATGCAATCATAAGGCGCCAGCTCATGAGGCCTAAAGACCCATTGCCACGGCAAGAAACATCTAGAGTCGTTTACCGTGTCTGGTGCAGCTGAGGGCAAAGAAACTATGTCGGGGAGACCGGAAGACTACTGCGAACGCTCATGGCAGAACACGCAGCAGCGGTGATTAGGAAGGACGCCAGCTCCAAATTCGCAGCTCACTTGATGAGACCTAATTATACATTCAATTTTGACGAAGCAGAAATTCTTACTAGAACTGACAACCGCGTGAGCCGCGAACTGTTCGAGTCATGGTTTTCCAGTCCTCAGTCAATCAACAAGCGCAATGACCTTGTCGATCCATTTATAATAATAATTGTTTATTAAAGACCCTTCGGGGTCCCATCAAAGCAAGTAAAAATAAATTTACATGCGAATTTTAGACGAGGTAGGCAAAATCTGTACAAAGTGCAGTTCATCGTTTTTGAATTATTAGTCCATTCAGAAAAATGATTAGCGAGGGGTGAAAAAAACTCCACACGAAAATTTAAAAATGATTGAATTAATTTTCCAGGAGCAGACTTCGTCTAGTCGAAGTTGTTAGACGCGAGGACAACGTGCGGATTAGCACTGTTCCAGGGGTCAGTATCGGCGACCTAAATTGCCCATAGCCCACACGGATGACGAAATCCAGCCGTCAGCAACTCGACTGCCTGCGATGAGCGTGGGAATTGACAATCTTGACCGACACACAAGCGCATAGAAACTGCATGCTTCAACACCTGGCCAGTCGAGCTGTAATGCACTCGGGAGCTGCCAACTGAAATAGGCATGTAGCGGCCTGGCAACTACATCCTATAAATACTGCAAAACCCGGTCAATTTACGACCCCTATCTGATTCTGTCTCTGATGACAGATTCGAGTGAGAATCCGAAACGTCAGGCTAATAAAGCTCTTGGCAAATAAATTCCCTGTTTCAGTGATCGCATCTTCATCTTCTAAAGCTCTTGTTGCAGCGATCGTGTCTCCTTCTTCACGACTACTTCCTTGAACTCGCCCCTTCGCTTTTATTAACAAAATTATCTTCGGAGGAATGGCCCTAACGTAAACACACAAAAACAAATCCGCACAGGAGAAGCCTGAGTTTCAAAACTGACGGGTTGGAAACATATTTAGATCCTGGAATATTCTGCACTGACTGCCATGCAGAAAATTCAAGGTTTTGCCGCCTGTTTCCGAAAACAGGCCTAACTACGAAACCATTAGGCTGTCTTTACAGATGCCATCAAAGCGCACCCCCGCTTATTGACAAGCTCATATCTACGTTAAGCATTTTAACTGACAACGTAGTTACGTGACAAACAGCTGCTGTCAGTCTCTACCTAATCAGCACTTGTCGTAAATGCTGAAATCAATTTAGAATGAAATGACGGTAGTCCGCACTGAACTAAAAAATTTTCCCATCTGGATCATCGTTTAAATTTTGCATCAGCCTTGAACCATTAACAACGTACTCCTCTTACACTTGTAATAAATTTTCACGTCCAGCCCCGATAAACATTATTGATAAGAAAACAGGTAATCTCCACGATCCCCCTTCTCCCATGGTATACAGATATTATAGAATTTTCGTCCAGAAGACGCTTTTATACTAACAAACCAAGGACGTTCATGAAATCAGTTTACTCAGTAAACTGGAGTTTCCACGTACATAATCAAACGCATAAGTACGAAATGCGTCTCACTGCTGACAGAATATGTACACCAATCTAAGAAGTGGGAACTCAAGGCATTTTTACCGCATGAACTTTGATTGTTGTTTTCGAACTAGACCCGACACTCGCTGTCCCTTTATACATTTGCATCTCCCAGTCCACCGCCACATTCACGTTTAAGCCTAATATGGGTGTAGGTTCGTTGCATAAATTACTGACTCTTTGTGACTGTAAGTAGCACCTGGGCGTGTTGATAAATATTTCAGCCGTCATTAACGGACCAATCGCAGTTACAATTTTTAATTAATATTCCTCGTCTTTCAATTCCAACAAAAGCAAAATTCGCATTTCGTTGTGGCTCCATTCAAAGTTAGCTGTTTGCTGCATTTGTATTTTAACTCATTTTCCGTATGGTCGAAGCAAACGCCGGTCGCGCCACTTTTTAGATTTAAAATTGTCAGGATTAAAACAACGTTAGTATTTTGAAAGAAATATAGTAAACTATTTCTTATTTAGTTCCGCATTCAGCTTTGTCCCGTGTTTATTTTTTTACTACTTATCCCACGTAAAAATCCAGAAGCAAAGTGGACACTGGCGCTAGATTTAAAACTATGTAAAGTCTTTGCTGTCTAATGGATGACCGTGAACAAACAACTGGACAAAGGCGAAACATCTTCGAAGCATTATTTTCCTACGTTAAAAGGGGTGTGTAAACGTGCTTAACTTACTTTCCCTTGACATATTCGCCAGTCTAACCGGTCAAGGTCAGCAAACTCCTCAGGGAGTTATTGGGAGCATAAGCTGCCATGGCGGCTTTCCCCAGACGTACTCGAGACGCGGGATTACATAATTTGGTCTATAGCCCATCTGCGAGTCTGCCTGTTACTGTTTTATACTGAAAACGTGTTGCTTCGATCGGCGCTCCCGCTGTCGAAAACCCGATTAGTCGATCGTTGTCAAGTTTCTACGTATTGCAGATATGCGGTCCAAGATTTCCTTGCCACTGGTCGAATCGTACGTTGTCTTCGCACGCATTTGGCGATCAAGTGGTCAAGTTGGGGTTAACGACATGTCCCGCTCGCCGTTTATCAAACATTCCACTTCTCCGTTGCCTTAAGGCAGATTCTATAATTATAGAAGCTGCGTTTTACTCGCATTCCATTAGGATGAATTTTCTGAAACATTTTTAGCTGTCGTTAGCCAGACTCCTGTCCCTATGTTCCCCAGGTTCTGTGGGAAGTCCATTGTATCTGTTATTGCTGACGATCTGTGTAGCAGATTTCACCTGCTCGAGCTGCGAAGATCGGATACTGAGGGCCAAAGAGTCATGATCAAATCTTGACGGACTGTGTTGAGCTAGGTTTGGGCTTATTACCTCTTTCTCATTTCCACTGGGTGGAAGGGAATGTTGAATTTTGAGCAGCAATACGAGTACAGATTTCCTGTCTTAAATCCTGCTACCGCCTCTCTGGATGCAGAAAAGAGGTCGAAAGGGAGTGTATACTTCACCTGAAAGATCGTCCTCAGGCACCGTTGGTCGAAATGTTTCTTTCTTAACCCATGGTTGGTTTTCATATCCAACATCCACAGCTGTGGAAAGATGCTGCCGATGTCCAGTACACTCAGTCCCTCGTGATCATTGGAATGTCATGAGGGTCCGCATCTTCTTAAAGCTGGTGAAAACTCCAAGATTCGAATGGTTATGTCGCTTGTCCGTTTGGCAGCAATCTGAAACCCAGCATGTTTGTTTGTTTGTAACTTGATCCCGGATATTTAAGGCAGGCAATCTCTTCAAGCTGTCCGTTGTTAATCAGCCGTGACTTGTCCTGGTCAGATGTGCAGGCGGAGGATCGTCCACCTCTTATCATGCTGGTGGATAAACCAACCAATAAGGCCACCTCATCCATCCGAGACACGGTATGCTATAAGTCAGCGCAGCCTGACGCTCGCGGAAGCATGTCTCCAACGTGGTCGACTTCCGTCCGTCAAAATTGCCTACAACCTTGAGGATGTCATTCAGTAACGTAGATAAATATTATAGACAACAAACTTCACCCTTGTCTAACGCCTGACAAAACATCTGACGGTTATGAGGGGTTATTTTTCACAATAATACAGACAACTGCGACAGTGTTTGCACTTGTCACTAGCGATAATTCCCTCCGGTGGCTTTTCCAACTTTGTAACATCTTATAGAAACTCACTGCTAACGAATTAGATGGCGGTAGTAAAGTCGGCGATCGCTTTCTGTTAGCCATGGCACGATTATGGGGCGCGCCGTAATGCACCTCGAACCTCAGTCCTATTAAGTCTTGCCTCTGACTACGTTTGCATTAGCTCCGCTTGAAAACAATAGTCGCGTGGGCCATTGTAACTACGTCATTCCCGAGCGCTGTGTTACGCAGTGTGGGTACTTTATTCTTTGCGTGTCTGGTCATGAGACACTGCATAGAGGCCGGGAAAAGATAAAACGCCTCTGCCGAGGAGAGAGAACAAAGGACAGATAGGTTGGCCATCCATACAGAGTGTCCTGAAAGCGCTCGTCCTGGTCCCCAGCCCTGACCGAATTGTCAGCACTAAAGTAGCCATCCACATCGCGAACTGAGTCACTCGGTACGAGGGGCATACCTCGGACTTTAAGGACTACGTCGGTTAGGACTGTTAAGCGTTTGCACAAACGATTTTTCGTTCAATCTGTTTGATAGGTCAATCGCCACACCGTATGTACCCGAAGCGCGCGCTATCGTCCATGTCAGAAAAAGATGTAAAGCGGACCTGAGGGGCTTTGATTTACCGAGAGTTAGAATGAAAATCCGAAATTCTGACAGGCTACAGAAAATAATGCCAATGAAGGTTGCATAACGCAACGTTCATGTTTTATAACATTGGATACAAAACTTTCGCCCTGCACTGGGCGGCACCACATGTTTACCGTCCTCCTGCACTAGTAAGCCAGGGTTGTGGAGCGTGTTGGTTGCCGCCGACTCCATGACACAAATCGGGCATGTGTCACTTAGGTAATCAAGAATTTCCGACAAATGTATGTTACCGACAGTCTTCGGTTCGCCCGTTAGAGGTTGCATCCGCAAGTACTCCGGCTCTTTAAAACTAAAACGCAAGGAGTGGTGACGAAAGAGCTTATTTCATGGAGGTTTGTGGCTGTCGTTTTCGAACTAAGTCATGGGATTTTGCGGTTTTCAATAGGTTGGTCGGCGTACCCGATCTCGGCCGTCTGTCTGTTGGTGATACTGGCGCTACTAGTCCGCTGCTGTTTATTCACCGTACTTGTGAGTCTGCTTGTCTTGTAGCTAACTTTCGCTTAGGGCCGCTCGCCTGTCCGTTACCTTTGAACGCGATAGACAACGGACAGCTGGACCATTGGTGGTTTAAGGAGAGCAAACAGTCTGACTTAAGTTTATGTTTATTTCTAGCTGTCATGGGCGGCTCCTCCATCATTTTGTTCGAACTGCTTTTTCGAATCGTATGGACGTTTGGTTAGTTTTCCCATCGGTGTAATTTTCCCAAGTTGGTCTCGCGTTAACTTCTAATGCGTTTGCGCCTAGTAGACGCCTTGCCTTCAGTCTATGATTTTCTACAACGTAATTATTACCTCCCCCATTGTTTAACAGTAAACGCGGCTAGGCCGACTAGTGTGATTGTGCCCCTTAGTTTAATGTCACTCCCAATATGCACTTCCTGTGTGCTTTTCACCTCTTCCGACGAGAGTTCATTCGTCCTCCCTCACTGTTTAGAAGGCCTTTCGTGTCCAAGCGTATCAAATAAATGTTTCAAACAAGCTTGTCTCTGTACTCCACACATGTAGTTTGATTCTAAACCCTCGAAACCAAGCAAACTTCAGTTTTATCTCAAAAGTTCTCGTTCTTGAAGGAATGGCTGGGGTCTTTTGTTTTTCTAAGCGCTGAGGGGCCGCATTGTTCTGAACTATAATCTGCACAGTTACTGTCCATCAGCCCAGTTTTGTATGCCAACTTATTTGAGGACTTTTCTCTGATTAGCATAGCGGCTCTCTGCTTTAGCTGATGTTGTGACTACACAACGAAAACCCTTGGCCCATCGTTGTCCTCAATGGATACTCGGATCTGGGCTGCATCGGACTGACTGACTAATTGCCTGTCGTCTTCATGCTGCGAGTAGACTAGGTCAGAGCCTACTAGTCCTTTTGATCACGCTTCGCGGTTACCAGTACGACTAATGTCTGCGTTCGCTGAGCCCCCATATGCTTTGCTAACCGCCCCCTAAAAATGATTCGCCGGTCTTGTTGCTTTGATTTACACGCGCTAGTCAGCATCTACAATCATCAGAATTTTCCTAGTCTTGCGGCGAATGCCATTCTTACGGGCAAACAATTTCAAACATGGATATAGAGGAACCAAGAGAAAAAATGCCTCAAAATGTGGGATGTTTCGTAATTTAGGCCGAACCTCCAAGACAGACGACACTTTATTTCCAGCTTCATATACGATCTACTGTCCTAAAGGTTCCTACGACCTGACCTAGCCTGACAACGTACTGAGTATGCTTGATGGTTTTCTGACAAGTCGGGTCTTATCTGTCCGGTACTGACCTCACCCGGAAAAACGGCACAAATCTCTATAGAGCGGTTGGTTTTTATGGAATTTTGGGCCGTGATACGCCGGCTGGAAATATTGCTGCAAGTATTAAGCAGTCCTAGACAACAGTGCTCCTTTCATATCTTTGGCGTTTAAAGTCAGTGCTAATAGCCAGTTACGTCTCTAAAATGTCATTCCTGCTTCTGCATATTGCGTGCGTGATATCTTCTCAGCATGATACTGCTGGTCCAGAAGCGAGATCCTGCTAAATTCGATATTTGTGCCTGCATCCCAAGTCCGTATATGTCCCAGCGCCTCCGTCTTGAGTCCACGTCATACTAACAGGTACAGCGTCTAGGCGAGAGTTTGGTCAGATGATGCTGGCTATACTAAAGCCTTCATTGGCTGCTCGAATTGGCAGAGCTTTTAGAATATAAAATATTGTCCGCCCCCGTTGACGTCACCGTAGACCTACCTAGGGGCAACACGCGAGACTGTTAATTTTCGCACCTTATGTGTAATTGTCTAAATTGGCCACGTGAGTCCGGCCAATCCAATGCTGGCAAATTTCTTCCAAAATCCGGTCGTATACTCTTTTACTCGCAGGCGGCACCATGCGTCGTTGGTTAATTGTTTGAACAGTAAATCTTTCCTCGTACTTCACGAGAAGTGCCGTTCCAAGAGAAGATGACTTGTTCGTGAATTGAGTGGTGGTTAAGAAGGACTTGCGCAGCGTCGGTCTCATTCACTTCATCTTCGTCCTTATGCGTCGGGAAAACTTATTGTAGGCCGTTAAATATGAGACTGGACGTTATGTCCGGCCCGGCCATCGTCCTGACCTTGCGTGCTAGAATTTACAGTAAGAAGGGATCAGGACAACCAATCTCCTCGTGTCAGTCATTCTCGTCAGTTGGCAACTTTTCAGATGATGAATTTTAAGGCTGTATGACAATTCTGTAGTCAATGGTAGGGGCGCTCACCGATCGTTCTTACGGAACTCACTCGTTCCGTTGTGCCTTACGGGCTCTCCCTCGAGCCCAACCCGCAACCGCACAGCGGCGCATGATATAGGCAGTATGTCATCACAGACAAAGACAAGGGAGACTGGAATGGCCATTTCTGGCTTATTTGGGATTCTGTAGGATTGACTTCCGTAGTCTCTCCCTTGTTCTGGGAATCACCATTAACTTTATAGATGTCCTATCATATCGACTGTGGACACTGTCATTACATATGCCCCCGAGCGAGCCATTTGCCTTGTCAGAAATTACTGGCACCTGTAACTGTGTACTGCCAGACAGACAGCACGAAAATTTTCCTGTGCCAATAATCATTAAGCGGCACAAAAATTGCGGTTTCAAGTCGGTTCTCTCGAACTGGATGAATAGACGGGTGAGGGTGTGGTTGGTTCAACCCGGTTTCAGAACTTACCCAATATAAACAACCAAACTCGTCACAATTCATAGTTTAGGATGCAGCTAATCGGCCAGACAACCATCCTACTTGCGGCTGAGGGTCAGCTTTCAATGGCTCCCTCTTTGTGCAGTTTCTATAGCACTTGTATGAGGCCAGATGTGCATGTGTAAAAGTAGGGAGCAGGTCGTGTTTATGACGCGCAGAGCGGTTTGTGAGTCTTTTCCGCAATCGCTTCTACACCAATTTCCCGTTATCCTAACTTTGGCTTGCAAGTGGAAGAGGTCGAGTTTTGGACTGGGGAGCGTAGGTAGATACCGCTCAGGTTCCCTGACCATAAAAAGATCTAGCCTCAAGCTACTACTGCGTTCACCTTGTCGTTTGCAACGGACAAACTGTCGAATCTCTACTCAAATCTTCACAAGCAGGAAGGAGCTCCGTGTAGATGCTGTGGAGTTTAAGGGAAGACGTAAATGAATTCGTCTCCACTGGGTTCGTTGCACCAAAGGTGTAAACTTACACATTCTTTCGGTTAATTTTACTTCCCTCTTCGTGGTTTATTTCCTGTTTTAGCGCTCCCCCGTCGGCTGTGCTCCTCCTTATTGTGATGCGTGGCGAACAGCGTTTTCATGCACATTTTAGTCGTTTCCAACAAATAAATTGGAGTAAAAGAGTTTTTACCTTCACAGCTACGAGCCACTTGTTGAGTCTACCTTATTTCAATCAACTACTCCCTATTTTCTGTTTTCTTACCATCAGACGCGAGTGGAACACAATCACTCCCCGAAACGTCTCCACTATGCGCAGACACCCCGCCGACTTCTAACTCGGGACTGGACGAATGTGACTCGCCGGCCACTTCGGCGCTCCCTAATCACACTCCTGGCTCATGTCCATCTGATTTAAATAGCGGCATCCCAACCTTAACCGAGAACTGT
>CACRXP010000059.1:1497947-1566375 GCA_902702965.1 Spirometra erinaceieuropaei
GGGGGGGGGGGGGGCAAAATGAGAGGGCGGACATGCATGCTTTGTCGCCTTCGCCTTGTTCAAATTTATTCCGGGAAAACACTGCTTCAAACTACGACTTCACCGTTCTTGTCTGTTGGAAACCCGACCGACTGGGTCCGCCACAAGGAAGTTCGAAATTTCGGGATCAGTCAAATTCTGCTACCTCCACTAAAACCATGCCCAGGATAACTTCGACGCCGTACTGGAGATTTCCCAAGGGAAAAAAGAACAATATACTGACATCCGTTTCCTTCCAACGGGCCCTCAAGGTCAAAAGTCCCAACTGTCAACACAGCTGTAGTCACTGGCTATGCACAGAGATCCAACGCGAATGACACGTAAGAGTAAGCGATCAGCAGTAGCTTTTAGCAAATGACACTCCATTTTGTTTCCACTGACGCCCTAGCGGCAGAGGAATGCTAAACACGACGTCTAACGTCATGCGGTTCAATATTTTAATATATAAACCTGGGCAACTGCGTCTTTCAACCATCTGTAGATGTAAGAATCCTAGGCAGTCAGCGAGCGGAGGTCAGGCCATGTGCCGTGATGACGGTCTGACGTCTAGGCTTAGGGTAATTTCTAAGTGCAAACCACTCAGAGAAGTCGATGGTCACAGACTTCAATGCAGCGAAACAATCAGCCGCCTTAAATCAAGTAGGCGGGAACTCTTTTGAGCAGCTGAATTACACGGACGTCCGGGTACACTCAGACCATAAGGTTTGAACAGCGCTTAGGTAGACTGCGGTGACATTTCATCATATCCCTTTAAATTTATCACAAGTATGGTTCTGATTGCATTACTGCGCGGCTTTGGTCTTGTCGAGGTTGGGCGACCGCGTTTTCTGGAACATTATTTGTTTCGGTCCCTTCATCTTCTTTGGAACATCCTTCGAGAAGGCACAATTTTTTAATCGCTGGAGTTCGACTTGAAGCCTAACAGCGAGATCGGAAGTACTACTCGACGGGCACTCGATGCAAGAAATGGCTTTCTTTTTTCTGAATGGTGGAAGACTGGAGGTAATCAGCCGTTTCGCTTATCCAAATCCCTTTGCATTACCAATGGTCCCACTTGCCAAAAACATGCTCGGTCACCCCCTGGGAACGTTTTGATTTCCACCGGGAACTTGTGCACCAACCCGCTGTTAAAGATGCCCTGCCCGACGGCTATGTAGCCTGGTTTTGCGTGATGCGGATTGGTTATCATCGCGAGATTCGGCAATAAGTGGTTGTGAAGAGTGCACACTTTCGGCTGTGGAAACAGGTCCCGGATATGAAACTTCATTACCAGTCAGGGAGTTCTTGTAGAGGCTCTACACCGGGCGCTTGTTGCAGCACTGGGTCTCTCACCGGCGGCAGTCTAGTTCTCGTCCAATCACAGTTCTCCAAACTGGACATGCCTTTGCTCAAGACGCTCCGACGCCTGCCCCACCAACACGTGTGACACCTTCACTTGCCGCGCCAGACCCGCATCCCTTGTCCGGTTACCAACTTGTTCCAATCTGTTCTCCAACCATTCTCTGCAGATTACAACGCCCTGTCTACTTGCATCTAAGCTCTCTTTCTACTCGGGACCGGCCTGAGGATAAACTGGTCTGTGTTTTGACTTAAAGGATAAATATATGCAACTATTTCTCAACCACTCAAAGTACAACCGCGCATTCCCAATAGCTTTTCTTTTGCATAGAACTACTTGACCTCGTCGCCTGTGCGTTCCCCGGCCCCACCTGTAAAAACCCTTATTGCCGCCGGTCCCGTATTACAGGTGGCTGTGGTTTGCTTACTTCAGGTGGGGCTACGTAACCGCATCTGACCTTAAATTGTTATTGAAATCTGTGTGAGAGTTTCACGGGCGCATTTCGGCACACTAAAACAAAAGGCTTTTTATCTCACTACAAAGGTGGTAGTGGTCGGGGCCTGTTTATGACTTTAGCTGCGTCGGCGATCTCTCACTAACATAAAAAGATACAGTCAGTTCAAATGGTTCGGTCATTAACTTCGTCGGTCTGAGGTCCATCCATTCCGCTAAGACATTTACTAGAAGGGTGTCCAAAAAGGTCCCATCACTACCGTTAATCAAAAATATTGAGAGACAAAGAAAGCCACACCTAAGCTAGCCATTGTGCCGGACATAATTTGCGTTCAGAAAAAGAGGGTTAAATGGATCACATTGTTAGAGAAATTAACTCGAGACCGTCAGAGGGTCGACAGCAAAGTTGCTCTCGGGAGAGTGATTGGGCAGCAACCGGTCAACCTCTTTTCTGGTAACGGCAGACACGACTTCAGCCATCATCGTCTGGACGCGCTTGTTCATTGCACCAGCAGAAGTGACCTTACCTTACGCTTTTGACCGATTTCTTGTGAGTCTTTTAAATGTGTGAACTTCTGACGGACTGTCATTTCCGGAGTCCGTACTGCCCAAATCGACAGTTTTCTCAGTATTTTGGCGAGTTCGTTGGACCCGCCATCATCAGAGGAGATTGCCAGCCAGTACTTCAGCCCAGAATAGGTCCTTGTGTTGTCTCTATTAGCGTTTCGGTAGGATCTTATTTTCAAGCAGTACCTGTTAGGGGCTAGATTTAGGGGTTGAGGTGGGGGGTTGGAGTTAGAGTTTAGGGCTAGGGGTCAAGGGCTAGAGATTAGGGGTTAGGGCTATAGGTTAGGCTTGGGCCTGTCTACTGAAGGTACGGCTAAGAAATAAGATCCGACCAGCGTTTCTCCGGTATTTCTCGGAGATGTCGGAGCTAGTTATCATTGAACAGACGGGCGGAACTTCGCGCACCAAGCACAATTAGCATACGACAAAAGAAGTAGAGGGAAGACATTCAAGTGAATCCTTGAATGTCGAAAAATCGATATTTGCCGTTATATCGAAAAAAAAAACATTTTTTTTAAACTGAGATGATGGATGTGCCGCAGCACTTTAATTTACTGCGCTACAGTTAGAAGCGGAGTGGAAGACCAGGTCAGCCCATACGGCTAGACAATGAATGCACTTTAATATCTGGGGCTGGAATCCAAGGGGAGGTACAGAGTATCCCAACTTAACCTTCTCCCGAAAACTGTTAGCACACCTTCTCAGGCGCGTCGCCTTTCCAAAATCACGCCAACCTCTCCATCCACGCGCTTTGGCAGCTTCAGATGTGAGTGGCATTCTAGACACGGTCCACTGATTGCACGACCAACAGCTCGACTCTTACGCATCTCTGAAACCCTCTGGGCAGGCACTTCCGCTAATGCTCGCCAGCAGTCGCTTGCACGCTCAGACTACTTAGAGACCGTTCTGTTAACCCTGCCACCCAAACTTCTGATTAGGGATTACAGTGTTGTAGTGGCCTAGATCGACATCGAAGCCCTTGCGGCCCGCTTAACAAGATAAACGTGTCTAGCCAGAAGGGGCTCTCAGAAATTTCACACAGTATACGCCTGTCTAAAGCTTATGGCCTCGGGTGGCGGTGCCACGAAGCCACACCCCATACTGCCAGTTACTCGATGGCAGCTGACAGGAGATTCTCTGATTTTGCAGCGCGCCTGAAAAAGTCTCTGTATGTGACTTTTGTCAAAGCCATTAAGTAAGGCCGATGAAAGCTTTTTCCATCAAGCACAGAACGATATAGAGCACCCCCCCCCTTTTGGCTACGACCGCTTCTGCTCAGGCCTGAAATCTCACCGGAAAAGCCGATCGCATATGTTTGAAACCTCACCGCGCCTCCTGTTGTTCAATCACGTCTGGACTTTGATGCTGTGTAATGCTTTAACGATCAGTGGAGCGGCCTGCTCGAGGGGACCGTCTATGGGCACTTGTGGGTCAGACATGAGAGTGGAATTCGTAAAATAGGTAGAAGATTTTTTGTGAAACTCCGCAGAGGCAGGGTATCTATGTTCTATAGTACAGAACTTTAAATATATCTCCAGGATTCCGGACTCCAGCAGCCTGAGGTATGACATATGTTGGCAAAGTGACTGTATTGCATTCGGCTGTAAGTGTCTTAGATAATTTTATTGGTTAGATAGGCATTTGCCTAAGACATACATATGCGTCAACTGGTCTGCTGAAATCCGCCTTAAGAAGAGTAGTTGGAGAACTGAATTGTTCCGGAAAGAGGACCGTCAGGGACGATCTAAATCTAAACGTATTGCAGCACAAAAGAACCTTCAAAGGAATTTGACGAAAGGAAAGTTCTCGTCATACACACAAAGTTGTATGTTTACGACTGCACCTGCCAATTCTATTCAAATTTCTTAGTCAGTAACGGCCTGTCAACATGTGATCATGTGAGGACTTTTATTCCTCTGACTTTCCTATCGGCGAAATCGAGCGAACTCCCGTTCTCCTGTTACCCACCAACTGTCTGTGAACTATTTTCATTTCGGATGGCGGAGGATTAGATTAAATACCCCACAGACTTCTATGCTCTGTGAAGTAAGAAAAAAGTAGGATTCAGTTCGAAGATGACCATGCCTTGACTGTTAATTAGTTTGATAAAGGCAGTTGTCCCCTGTTTCATGCCATCAGGACCTGTTCTGGGGTGCACTGTCCTCATGTGTCGAAGCTAAACAGTCCGGTAGTGGCTCGCTCGCAGTCAGGATTTTAGCTAGCCGAGCTTAACAGCACGATGGTGCCTTCTTGTACGTAGCGCTAGTGGATGAAGAATCGGTTCTTCCCGCCACGCAACTGACGACACAGTGTTTGCGCCAGTCATTGCTGCCTACCGGTTTCTTCAGCCGACTTTGTATACTGTGGCGTCTAAAAGATGCCACGCAGCAATTTATTTTAGCGTTTTTTAAACACCGGCTGACTGTTCGCTGTATGCATGCCTCGGTCAGGTTGTGCCATTTGCCAGGCGAATCTCTGTAACGCACCAAATAATTGCGTTTAGCCAAAAAAACTCATGAAGGCACAAGAACCATTCCGCGACAGCATGAAGCTATGCTACAGTAAAAAGGCTGAATAGTGTAAATTTTCCGCTCTATCAATGTGCTATGATACATATATTTCGCCCTGCTTCTTTGTTTGCCAAATGATAATGCACTTTTCAGCTACCAGGAATAATGAATCGTGATTGATACCGCTTAGGGTAACCTGTCGTCCTGCTTTTACCTATGGGCCTGCCTCCAACGTTCTAAGTTTCAGTGCATATTTCGAGGAGAACGGATCGACAAAATTGACCGAAGCCATATAAATCGACCATCCGAATAGAAGCCGTGTACAATTCACCCCTTGGAGTCGGAAAGTTTATCATTTAAAAGCCTTCTCTCCGAGCCTACGTAATATGTGGGAGGTCAATGACAACTCTTCCTTCTAGCGAGTTCTGTGTTTATTGCCTGTACAAGATAACAGATTTCCAACGTGTTATGTTCAAATTTTATTCATGTGGAACTAAAGGGCCTAGCTTGACAATCTTGTTAGTCGAAAAAGTTCTCTCTGTAGCGAGTCTCAATGAGAATTAGGAAGCCTAATTTTTACTCGAAAGTGGGTGCCCCAAAAGTAGCTGCGTCAGGCACCAACGGAACCCCAACGGTCATGGAACAGGAGGTCTATGACACGTCACTCGCAGAGTCCACTCTCATCTTCAGTTTCCTTGGTACGAGTTTGCTACTGGCTTATGATGGAAGGGGCCGGGGGGGATAGAATGAGTCCATCATGCAAAAATCGACGAGGCAGTTGTCGTCACTCTGCTGCCCTCTATAGATTGTCTACTTAGGTTCCTAATTTTAGTAACACGCAAGTCGCAACACTACAAGTCGAAAGCACAAACCGGTGGCGCAGCTCACCCCCTACCTAAAGTTTGACGATAAAGCTAACTCTAGCACTTAACTCCTTCATCACACCAAATTCAAACCTGAACCTAGCGGTACATCGAAAGTTGACCCGGCATAAAACAGACTTCTGGTAGGGGAAGGGGAGGTGACGACAAGAATCTATGACCAGTAACTCCAAAGCCAGTTTGAGCTATCACAATTCTGGGGTTTGTGGTTGGGAGGATCGTCAACAAACAATCAAATCGCCGTAGTTCTGTCCTACTTTGACTTTATGGCAACTTCCGCCAGTAAATATTATTCCACGTGGAGTCAAGGAGTATTGCGTGTTCAGCACCGGGAGACGGGGACTTTACATCAGGCCAGATACGACGCTTAGGCAGAACTAGGATAACCTTGATTTATCCTCGGCGTTGAGTCAGGATTCGTGCGGATGTCGAGAAGGCGGTTACTGCTCGAACGTCCTCAGTCATGGACGAGTCATTGACGCTTTCGCGGTCAATGTCTATCATCGCCGGGTAGGAGAGATGGACGATCTTTAGGACAGACAACTAAGCTAAACCTCTTGCCAAATTTCTTGCAAAGCGCCGGAACAGACCGCAAAATTCGAAAGATGCGAATCAGGAGAGTGCAAACGGGCGGAAGAAAGGCAATCCGAAATCACTGGTTTGGCTTTTTGTCCCTTCTGCGTATGCTTCGGTTTACGAAGATGCGCGGGTGTTCACTGGCTTTGAACACACGTCGAATTTTTTGTGGTTCGGCAATCTGGTATTCCGGTTCACTGCAGTGCGTTTTAATACGCCAATAGAGCGTTCTCACACAACTGCGTTTGTTGCTGATTGGGTGGAACCCAAATTTTGACGAGTGCTTCCTTATGTCAAGAACGTTTCGAAAGCCGTCGGCCGCCTCTTCGCACCACTTGGGGTTGGAGTTGCACACAGACCGGAGGCAACCATCGGGTTCATTTGACGAGATCCGGCTACACATTCAAGTTCGACGAGACCGAAATTCTCTCTAGAGCTGATAACCGCGTGAGTCACGAGCTGCCTGAGTCATGGTTCACTGGCTCCCAGTCTATTAACAAGTGCAACGACCTTCCTCTTCCGTACTCGGTGCTGAGACCTCATCTAGACGGGGTAAATAGCCTCACGGGGAGAGCACAGATGAACACTGTTCCCAACGCCATGGCCGGTGGGTCAGATGGCCGAGCAATCATCGCACCAACATCCAACACACGTGATGAAATTGCAGCAATTAACGACGCGAATTTCGAGCATCAAACAGTCATCGCACAAAGTGCAACAATCCCTGATGGTAGGGGAGAAGTGAATTATCATAGGTATGCGGAAACATGGCGACTGTATCCTATAAATACTGCGGAACCTTGTGCATAAACTATGCGTATCTGCTATTGTCTCTGATGATGGGGTCGAGCAGAGGTCTAAAACGCCAGGCGAATAAAGCTCTTGTTCCAGCGATCGTGTCTCCTTCTTCACGACCGCTTTCTGGGACTCGTTTCTTCGCTTATATTGGCTTAACCCTAACGCTGACCCCAACCCTTTCCCTAGCCATAATCTCAGCCTAACCTTAACTATTAATTTAATCCCTTTCCTGGGCCTGGTTACAAACGTAACCACAATATAACGCACCTGCCGAAATCAAGAAAGTAGGCACGTTATGGTAATAAAAGCCTGGACTTGCATATCCAATCCCTGCTAAAAATCGGACTGAGAATGCCAACCCTGCCAATCAACATGTGACCAAGAAGGCTAAACAGCAACAATGACAGGACAGGTTACTTCAAAAACACGCTTGATGGAGACCGAAATTGGACTTCTGGCAGAGGTAGGTCTTTAGTGGAAACATCTGCAGTCTACTATCAATAGGCAAGTTAAGCTATTTGGACAACTAACCTTTGCCTAGTCATCTACGGGGCTGGGAAAGTGCTTAACAGCTTGAAAGGTCGTCAGGATGAGTTAGAAAATATCGAAAGAACGCAATTTTGGCAAAGTAACGCAGAACGCAGTTCGTCACGTTGTGTGTGTGTGTGTTGTGTAGTGGCGGACTGGTGGGCTGGGGACGGGCTGAAGCAGCACCTTCTACGGCCCTCTCACGCATGTGAGAGACACGCCGTTCAACCCCCGTTGTGTGAAATCCTGGTGTTTGTGTGTATGGGGGGCCAGGTCGTGCTGTGGCGCGCGTAGGCATGGTCAGTCGACCATGTCAGCCACCGCGCCCACTCCCCACTCCAGTCTACTGACCGGCTCGGACAGTGGCTGGGGTGTGGGAATGGGAAGGGAGAGTGAGGTCGACGACTCAGCGCATTTTCCTCACTATAAACAATCTGACGCGCTTGAAACTATCACGGTGCGCTAAAAGCCGTGGCTTGGAAGGTTGCCAACTGACGGGGTACCTTGAACCTCCTCCATTACTGGAGGCGGTCTGAGAGTCAGGCTGCAATGGCTCCTTTTTAATGTGGCCTTTATGGCATTCCCACCACAGTGTGGGATCCGAGCCAGGCGTTGGCGGCACGCCCAGGTGCGGCTTCGGCCGTGCCAGCCTCCAAATCTATGTTGTGTTGGTTCAAATCCTGGTTATTTGTTGTGTGGACCAGGGGGTGTGGTGGAACGCCAAGGTGAGGAACCGTCCGAGCCATCCACCTGCGGCCTCCCTCGTCTCCGGTCTTCTTGACTCTGTCTTGACACCGGGCCCAGGCGGGGGAGGAGGAGAGAGTGTAGGTAGATGCTACGCAAGTCTACTGGCACTATAAACCCCTGCGTAAGTCACCGTCCCTGCTCCCACCGCTGCTGCAGCTGTGGGGCACACGGTGGACATCGTCGAAATCGACGGTCGAACTGTCACCCATTAAAGTTGGCTAGACGGACAATGCCTGCATAGGAAATAGTATCCAACTGCCAAAGTCATTCATATAGGATCTACCTTGCTAGCAGTCCAACACTTCCTTGCCAGATCGATAAAGAGGGGAAGAAGACGATTCTGAGAAACGAGCCTTCCATTGGTTTCACCTCTAAAAATTTTCTTAAGGCGCAGATCGAAATAAAAACTGGAAAACACGGGTATGAGGATGGTTGAGACCTAAGTACAGATACCTCAGTGTACAATCTTATGTATCCAGAGCGAACGCCCAGGGTATTAAAACACTTCCGTTCGATAAAATTCCCCGTCTCCTTCGCAAGGAAGAACGTTTAAGAGTTGACATTACCTTAAGCGGCAAACTTCAAACACCAACATCAGTGATCTGCAAGCAGAACATGTGGTATACATGGGGTAGGGTTCCGCCTTGACGGCTTGTCTACAGTCTGCTAGGTTCCACAACGGGTGTCGATTGCAACTGCGCCAACTTGCACGATCAAGTTGAGCGGCGTTACTTGTAACGGTCGCTGGCG
This sequence comes from Spirometra erinaceieuropaei, assembly GCA_902702965.1. Lineage (NCBI taxonomy): Eukaryota > Metazoa > Platyhelminthes > Cestoda > Diphyllobothriidea > Diphyllobothriidae > Spirometra > Spirometra erinaceieuropaei. Next base: position 1,507,136 of record CACRXP010000059.1, read on the forward strand.
CTTACTGAGTGAAGTTTGGAGGATGTAGCCTCGATTGATGGATTTTGAGAAGGAACTGAGATTTTACGCATTCATCTTCCTCTGTAAGGATCCCTGTTTCACTACCAAGGCGACCGCAATTTTTAAAGTGGCGAAAATATCCTCCGCTACTGATGTTAGCTCAGACATTAGCTATGGAAGCAATCTGTCGAGGTTGTTCAACGGAATTGCTTTAACAACTGCACCAGATGCGGAACTCTCGACATTGTCTGCCGCGGCGGTAAACCACCTGGTTTACAGAAATAAACCAAGTTGTGCTCCCGTTCTCCAAATTCTACGAGTCAACGCAAAGTTCTTAAGCAATGTACCAAGCTCCAAGACTAACTAGAAAAAGTGGGCGGCAAAAACGACGATGAATCGCAAGTAAACGCGAGGAGATGCGGCCTCCAGGACACCACCCAATCAATAGCGTCGATGAGGAGATCATGTTTTAGACAGGCTGCCTGGAAGTGACCACGCCCTCTAAATGCCTCACTCTTGTGCATGCAGATTATCCTCTAGAGAAGCTCATGAGCCGGGCAAGTGCGTCCACTTTCCGCTGACCGAGGTTTCTAAATCGACTCTAAAGTCATTCGGAAAGCATCCTTTTGCTTCTATGGACTTAATGAATAAAATATTGGTCCTCAAAGAAACCATGACCTATACGTACAGTAGATGTACTACCTCATTAAATGTTGAGCGAAATTCCAGAATGCGCTTTTGACTCGAAAGGATTACTTAAGTAGGGTTGTAATATTAATTAAGATGCAAAAAAATGTCATAATAATTCAATTACTTCAGGATGCCGGCTTTTGAATGAACTTCCCGGCCGTTTGCAAAAACCACACTGCAAAATGACTACTTAAGTAGTATGCATTTTGATCGTCGATTTAACACATTCTAATATATTTCGTAGGAAACGTGTATAAAATTATTCAGTCTTCCTATCATTTGGTAGAAAATTATGTCCTGTTACAATTATGCACTCGAGGTTATAATTCGATATTAACAGTTTGTAATTATGAGATTTTCTAAGACCGTGAAATACCCTTGCACAAAACATCCAGTCTCCGCGTTTATTAATGCTTCTTGTAAAGTTTACGATATAGTTTAAATCCACTGCTAAATTTTGCGAATCCCTTTTGGTCGTCTCTTAGTACCGTAGAAAAATGTATGACTTTCTGTAAGCGGAAAATATACAGTCTGTAGTTTTGAAACCCTGCATGAAAATGTAATGGCAGGACGGGTTCAAAATTATTCGGAAATCAGAAAAAAAATTAAAACTGAATTAAACCCTTCAGGTATAAACTTTAAAGACGTGATTTTTTGCCAAAGGATCAAAAGAATGAATAATTGTATACATGTTTTCTATGAAATATAGTTGAATTTATAAGGGCATCGAAAATCAATGATAAAAATTCATACTTCTCGGGTAGTCATTGTTGCAGAATGTGGCTTTTGCAGGCGGCCAAAAAGAATTTTGCTCAGAAGGCGGCATTCCGAAGTAACGGAAGTGTTATGGGAATTTGCTACATGGTTATTAATACAGTGAGTGACCAATCTCAGGAAATGTTGGCTGAAATTCCGAACTGCGTTTTCGATTAGGAAGGATTACTTGGGCTCGATTGTAATACCGATTACCTTGCGGTATAATCATATAACATTTCGGACTCGGCAGGATGTCAGCTTTTGAATACACTGCCGTTCAATCTCTTGTAGAAACCGTATTCGGTAAAAAATGACTACTTAATTAACATACATTTTTCCCATGGACTTTCGATGATCTTGCAAATTCAAATATATCTTATAGAAACCATAAACAAAAACATGCTTTCTTTCGGTCGATTAATAGAGAGTCACGTCTTCTTTGTATTTTATACTCAAGGAGGGAGTATAATTGGGTTTTAAGAAAGTTTCTAATTATGAGATTTTTTAAAATCTCGCAATGTCCATTCACATAGCATCGTATCTGGCCGTTTACCACAGCTCCTCATGAACTGTAAAACATAGTCCGCATCAATGGTAAAATTTTATGGACTCTGTATGATATCTTTTTAAAGGCATGGAAAAATTTGTGATTTTCTTTACGCGGAACGCATGCACCCTGTAGACTGAAATCACTAGGCGCTAATGTAACGAATGATCAGGCTCCAAATTATTCGGCAATTAGAAAACTCTTTTAAAACCCAATTATAGTCTATCCTTGCGTATAAAATACAAAGAAGACGTGACTCTCTATTAATCGACCGAAAGAAAGCATGTTTTGTTTATGGTTTCTATAAGATATATTTGAATTTGCAAGATCATCGAAAGTCCATGGGAAAAATGTATGTTAATTAAGTAGTCATTGTTTACCGAATACGGTTTCTACAAGAGATTGAACGGCAGTGTATTCAAAAGCTGACATCCTGCCGAGTCCGAAATGTTATATGATTATACCGCAAGGTAATCGGTATTACAATCGAGCCCAAGTAATCCTTCCTAATCGAAAACGCAGTTCGGAATTTCAGCCAACATTTCCTGAGATTGGTCACTCACTGTATTACAACCCTACTTAAGTAATCTTTCGGAGTTCATGACACATTTCGGAATTTCGACTAACATTTCATGAGTGAGCACTTCTACTTACTACACAGCCATCACAACAATTATGCGTTAACAAAAAGCATGCCCTGCGCATAATCTAAAAGGTGCATGCTCAACGTGCTTCTGCTGGGCTTTGAGTAAAGCTTTGGAAAATTAAGTAGGCGGGTAAAACGACCGAGAGAAAATGAGGAAGAAGAATGCATTTTGAACTCTGCAAGAGCTGTTCCCAATGAAAGTAATGGAACGAACTGCTGAATAGATGTTGGCGGTCGATAGTCTACTCATCGCAAGCGCCATTTAACGGAGGAAGAGTCTTAGTAACTCATGAGTGAAGTGAGTTAAAGAGGGTAGGCTTGGGCAACATTTGTCTCCCTTGAACTCCCCATACCAACCCTGCTCAGAGGACTAGAGTTAGGCGTGGGTGCAGCGGCGGGATCCACGACCACGCCTGTCAGGCACAAAGGAGGCATCAAAGCAAGGACATAAGTCCTTTATTAAACAGTCGCCATTAAGGTCACGTTATAAACGGGCTGTTGAGGAATGGCTCCCAGTACAAAGGAGGAGGAAACAGTTTTTAGTATTTCTTGAAAGATTAACAGCATGTCCATTTTGTTAGAGGAAAGTGTGTTTCGGTGGCTTGTAGAATCCAAGCCAACTAAAAAATAAGGTCGGGTGGAACAGCTGATGTGGTGTACAGCCTTCATCGGTCGCGTGAAGCATGCAGATATGGTAACTATTAAGCACAAATGACACAGTGTCGCTCCTTCAGTACGTGAAAAAGGTACCGTTACGTCTAAAATGGTGCAGTTTATTTCAGAGACTTGCGAAGGGGTAATTAAGGAAGAAAAACTGGATCTAAAGTTTTAAGAGCATCACATCATGAGAGAAAAATCAGCACATCAATCGTCATCGAAGACACTAAAGACTAAGGAGGAATATTAGGATATAAGGACCCTTTCAACATGATAAACAGCAGACCCTTATAACCTACTCGCAGGACTCGAATTAATCCCGATCAATCCAGCAACAATGGATACCACAATTTATGACGAAAAACCATGCAACGTACTTTACTGAACGGAACGCCATACACTGCAGGAAGTCGGCATCACCATCAAAGCAAAATATTTGACAAGTAAACCGTCGCAAACGACGACGTCCACGGCGTCCCTCACAGCACCTATGCAGTATTGGCGACTTCGGCAAGAATTACTTTGGTAGAGTGGCGCTCACCGATCGTTCTTACGGAACTCACTCGTTCCGTTGTGCCTTACGGGCTCTCTCTCGAGCTCAGCCATCAGCCGCACAGCGGCGCATGATATAGGCAGAATGTCATTACCGACGAAGACAAGGGAGACTGGAATGGCCATTTCCGGCTCAGTAGCCGTCGTTAGCCAGTCATACCCAGCCCCAAAGTGTGGAACACCTGGGGCTCGAACTAGCGATCTGTTAGTTAGAAGTCCACACCTCTAACCACTGAGCCACGGGTTCGTTTTCCTGTCAGTTGCGACCTGGTATATACAATAAAAGGAGGGCGTACACCGATCGCAATTCTGCCTATTTCCCGCGCCGCCGTGCGGCTTCTGGTTGCGCTCGAGAGAGAGCCCGTAAGGCACAACGGGACGAGTGACTTCAGTAAAAACCATCGGTAAGCGTCCCTTTAACATTGTATATTCCCAATCGAAACCGACAGGACAACAGGTCCGTGGCGCAGTGGTTAGAGGTGTGAATTTCTAACAAACAGGTCGTGAGTTCGAGTCCCAGTTGTTCCACACTTCGGGGTTGAGTATGACTGGCTGACGACGGCTAATAAGCCAGGGATGACCATTCCAGTCTTCCTTGTCTTGGTCGGTAATGAGATTCGGATAATTACAGACTAGGGGAGCAGATAGCACATGGTCTCCTCCTTCAATCACCATGCTCTGATGACGAGGTGATGCCAAGACGACTGGAGGTGGGCTCGGCTGCAGCCGCGGACAAGAGCAAACAGGTCATATACACGTACTGCACACGACCCCCTCCCCACTACATGCACCGGGCTCACTATAAGGGTGGGTTTGGTCTCACATGCGCGAAAACGCAACGAAGGCAACAGTAAGAAGCATCTTTTCTAGTCTGGCTCGATAGCTAAAAGGACCAAGTTATTGAGATACGTCATATCTATTATAGTGAGGGGCGCGCTAGGTTGTCGCGGGATTATAAACCACAGTTTCGACCTCACCCTCCCCTCTTTCGTGTACCAATCGACTGTCCGAGGCTGTCAGCCGGCTGATGGGATAGGGCGCAGCGATTGGCGAAACTAGGCAGCCGGTTACGCCTACAATACACGACATGGTCCCACCACATGCACCAGGTTGGGATAAGAATGACTTAGAGCTCACATCAGTGATGATGCCATAATATCCATGTCGGGAAGGAGTTATTGAGCTCTACCCTCAGTCCTTCAGTCACTCCTAAATATTCCCGTGAGGACCGAGTTATCCAGTCAGTTGGTAGTCACCCAAGCCTCGAGAATGGATACAAACACGGGTCCATCAGAGAGCTCAGGTTCACCGTCTGTAAATGACCATAGTCACGTCCAAGTTCTATATGTTTCCGAATGCGCACAAAGCGACAACTCACCGACCTCTTGGATCACTCAATGACAGTCAAAACGACAGTCAGACGAAGTGGTCATTTCGATCACCTGAGTTCCGGAATGCGGGTCAAACATCGTGGCCAGCTCGTTGGTGCAATTCTTGGGACAGTATAAAAGGTCAAGATCTCGATCGAAAGGGACTAATGTATCTTGTAAAGTCACATCCTTCTAGCATACTTCAGAGGTGTTGGCAGTCGAGAAAATTCGAATGGTCCCGCAGAAGAATATGATTGAAGCGAAAGCCACTTTACTACCAGATGGGCAACCTGGGCGTCTGTGTCCACCAAAACTCCGATTTCTAGCAGAAGCGATAGGCTAGCTGCTGGTTACCCAAGGAACCCACAGGTGGAGGATAGTGGGTCTTCAGCGAAGGTTAGATGCAAAATAAGCAAGCCATCGGATCTGGCGAATAAGCTGTCGCGGACCAACAGCGACGATGTTACGAGGGCGCGTAGGGCTCAGGTCTGGCACGCCGACTGCCTTATAAAATGCAACAAGGCCCGATGACAGTTCGACCGTCGTTGCCGACGTTGTCCACCTTGTGCTACACAGGAAGGCGAAAGCAGGTATGGCGACTTGCGTGTGAACGAGTTTACGGTGGTAGGAGACTTGTACAGCGTCTACCGCGCTCTCTCCTCCCCCGTCTAGAGCCAGTGTGAGGACATGATCAAGAAGACTGGAGGTGGATGACAGGGCAACCATACACACAACCTGTATATCCAATGGGAGCGTAGGCGCATCTACCGGCAGGGAACCAGATGCCAGAGAACTGCCAGCGTACACCAGCATGTGAGGGCCGTGGTTTGCTGAAACATGACACAGCAGACGTACACAACCCTTAAAGTCCGGACGGATGAGACTCAGTCCTTTATTTAACCCGGCCCATTATCCTTCAAAGACCGGGTAGCCAGCCAGTCAACTGGGGCGCACTATCCATATACACACAGACTCATCACATGCGTGGGAGTGCCAGGCGTCACATTAAAGAGGAGCCGTTGAGTGCCGATAACAGCACTGTGACATGGCGACCGCGAACCGCCGTTAAACAAGTTTGCTTGCCACCGTTGCCTAGTTGCTGTTATAGCGTCAAAGATCTACAGGAGTTAACCTCGGAAAAACAATCCGAGCGGCTGTTGGGGGGCCGGCCTGTGGTCAAAATCCTTAAGGATCGCGCAAACATATCGCGCAAACATAATGCGATGCTAGGGCGGCCTCGAGGACCGACGCCCTTCGCAAACCTGATTCACCGGCTCGGGTGAACCGTACGGGAGTTGGATTACTCGATGGGGAACCTACTTTTGCCATTTGGATGCTGAGATGTGCGAACGTTCTTGGACCATGGAGTCTAAAGGCCCATGGCTTCCATCAGTGCAACGTGTATATCCGCGTATCTCCGACCCAGGCGCTCGAGAAGTAAAGATCCCGGTTGTCGACTCCCACTTCGCCTTGCATCACAACGGTCCACAGGACTCTTCTACAGACAGTGTGATGATTGCCCTCTCTCAACAATTGAACTGTGCACTACTTGCATGGGAAACAGTCAATGATTGGATGACTTACGTGAGGCTGAATGATCACTTTACGAACATTCCTTTCGTCTCCATATAAGTACTAATATCAACTATTGACCAGCGTACTTGTAGAATTCAATTGAAAGACTCTAACACTGATTTACTGCCTGTTGTCGGGGATTTTACTGGCCAAACTGAGCTCGGCGATTCTTCAAATAGTCATCTTGTCGGTCGCTTTGATGGCAAGGACGCAGAACTTATCTGATCGGAATAGACTGTTTGTCATTGCCACGCGCTACTAGCACCGCCACGACCCATATGGCTCGCCAGACCGACTGCATTCTAGTTGGATTAGGGTACCGCAGCTGGGTTCGCGATAGCGGACCAATGTGTGGTAACGCTTATACGTGGGACCATGCTTTTGTTTGCACACGCCGGAGTCGTCAAGTGCAAGACACCCTGGTGTCTCACAACTTTCACAACTCAGCACTGCTGAGGTCCTATGCACGGAAATTCGACCTTGTTTTACCACCCAAGTCAAAAAAGAAGGCACTTGTCAATGCCCATAACTGAAACCAACAGTCTGTTGGGGGCGGCGGAGATGATCGATGGTATTGCGCAGGGGTACAGCAATGGCTGGGTTGGCGGATGAACAGTCGTCTGCCCAGACGGTTCGAGCCAGGTACTGTGAAAACTACCACAACATAAGCCTCATCGACGTCGCTATGAAAGTCCTCGCTGTCATCCTTCTCAGACGATTCTAGACTGCTGGTGACTCTAGGACAAGGCCAAATCAAGTCGGATTCCGAGCTGGGCGTAGATGGGCGGACCAGATATTAATACTAAGGCGCATTCCGGAATTTTGCCGTGGCTACCAGCAAACAGCGGCCGTCAGTCCTGTCAACTTCCTCGCTGTTTAATTCCGTCCATAATGAGTCCCCGAGGCGAACAATGGAACTAAATGGTGTGTTGACCACAATGATCGTCATGACCAAGGACCACTGCCGCTCCACCACTGAACGAGTTCACGGCCCTAATAATCGCTCCCAGCCGTCCGTCTGGTGTTCGACAAGGTTGCATCCTATCGTCCACTCTGTTTAACTACGCCATCGACCAGATTCTGGAAGGGCCATACGCAGTTTTCACAGAGCTGAGTTTCCCAGGCGCCGGTTGACGATATTGCCTTATTAGCTTCAAGTTTTGATGACCAGTAGGCCCTGGTGCCTAAAATAACTAGTGTTCCAAAAACCAAGAGCAAAAATCCGGGTCGAGGTTGTGAATATCGCCAGTGCCTGTGAATTCCGTTGTGGTATGGAGCTAATTTCTCATTCATTTATGATTGAGGAGGGGGAGATCAAGCGGTTGGTTTACATTCCTGAATCTACCAACTGGAAAGCTTGTGGCGATTCAACAACCAAAGCATCCTGAAAAGGAACGGAGAGCACGTAAGCCCTGAATTTCAACGGCAGACTCCCCCCCCCCTTCTTACCGACAACAGGCGCAGTTGCATGGACGACTGAAAACGATAATAAAGACCGCATCACAATTGTTACTTCAATGAATTAACGTGCCCATGGCGCGTTCGGCAATCCGATCGGTAAACACCAACACAAGGGCTACAAAAAAGTTCACTGAAGAGGCTAATTTATTACATCGGCTTTCCTGTTAACACGATTTGATGGGTGGCAGTGAAACAATACTCACAAGGCGTGGGATGAGAAAAACAAAACCCGGAAGGGAGGAAGGAAGAAAATAGACTACAGCGGTGAAGTGAGCGGAAGCAGGGGTCACCGGTACGACATGAAATGCAGCGGACCGTCACCAGGCATGCCCGGAGCCAAACCACAGGCGGCACCAGCCTCCATCAGCGGAAAAGCAACTCGATAACAAAGAAACCAGCAAGTGATGCCGAAAGCCGTGCCCAGCAATTTTGTCGGCATGGTATGAAAATAAACAATGGTTACAAAGAGCATAAAGTCCCAGAGGAGCGACAAACAAGCAGTAAAGGAGAAAATGACTCGCAAGTTGCGGCTCAGTCGAATGTACGCCGAACGCATGACTTGGAGGTCTCTGACAGAAACATTTGGCAACCCCGACGGCGTGGAAGAGTCCGAGGCGGATGTTGATGACGAGGGGAAATAACCCATGTCATCGTCTTGGGAGTCTGTATGTGAGTTGACGCCCAGCAATCCAGCAAGAACCGGCCAAGAACGCATGACTCGGAGTTCTTCAATGATCCAAAGGTTGCACATTACCAGCAAGAAACAGTGCCCTGAGATGTCGAAACCCATCCAATGGCCCTTTGACTGGCGGCAAGAACGACGAGAGAAGGGATGACCACCGGTTTGTGTCTTCAGCAAAGCCCCATTTTGATCATAGCACCGGCCAAAGGAAGCTTCAACGGTGTTGAAGAGACCCGTGAAGACATACCAGCAGGCAGAACCTGTCAACATCCGCATCATATGTGCCCGGATAAGGCGTTTGTTGCCACCGGTGTAGACATAAGTGGAGAGGATGACAAAAAGGCTGAGTGAGCAGAACGTCCACGCCCAGCCCCATTTTACAAACACTAGGTTGAAAACATTTCGCCTGTTAGAGAAGAAACATGGTGGCATTTTAACAAAGTCGAAAATGAGTGAGCCAGCAGCAGCAGCGCAAACGTAGATGCCTGCTTTGACGCTGCTGTTCACAAACATGGGCTTCTTAAGGAGGGAGAAGATGAGAAGACCGAAAAAATGCGCAGGAGTAGTGGGGCCGGGGATTGGTTGCCTTGGCGATCGAGAGGTGGAGTCGCTGCGCAGGGGCTGCGACCCACCTTTCCCAAACTTCCGAAGTGACGCGCCCTTCATGGACTGTACGTCACGCTGTGATGGATAGGTGTCTAGGGGATGAAAAAAGGGGGTCAATAGTTCGCTGAGGCAAGCTGAGAGCAATTCTTTCAACTCCTTCGCCAGCGCGCTTCCTCGGCAAATGCAATTAAACATCCGGGTAGAAAACAGTGCCGTATACGGCGACTACCTTAGTCACTATTAATTAAATCGGAAAAGATGAAGGTCAGATATGGTTATATATCCCCGCCTGAAGAAAACAAACCCCAGCCACCTGTAATACAGGACCAGTGGTAATAGGTTTTTACAGGTGGGTCCAGGGGACGCACAGGCGACGAGGTCAAGTATTTGTATGCAAAATAAAAGCTGCTGGGAATGCGCGGTTGTACTTTAAGTGGTTGAGAAATAGTTTTCCTAACCCCTGATCCTAACCCTAACTCTAACCCCAACCCCGACGGTATTGTGTTCCTCAGGTGGGGCTACATAACCACACACTACCAAGATGTACCTATTGCTAGCGGAATAATTAACAGAACCAAAAGATCCGTTTTCAGTAAGCAATGACTGTTTCATAGTTCATTGCCCATCACCCACCTCTTGGGCTTCCTTCAAGGAAACACAAAACATATAGGGCAACCGAAGTGACCATTCAACGGACCGAGGTGGGTGGGGGGGGAAGCATCACTGCCAGTAACAACGCTGTTCAGGGATGGCGAGTTTGTCCTATGCAATGTCACAGTTTTATGATAGAGCGATTCCTATCGTCCGATAAAGTTCTAGACTGGTCTCCGTGGCTGTCGAGGTGTAACATGCAGTCAACTTTCAAAACCGTGCGTTGAATAACTAACCCGATCTTAGCTTCGTTGATACATCTTGTAAGGCAGACAATCTCGATCAACTAGGCCGTAAACGCTGACAAACTAACTATACTAGATTTGCTCGACCATTTTTAACTTACCTACCGTCGTCAATCAGACTCACGACAGGGCCAGGATAGACCAGAGGTTGGAGCTCAGACTCTATTCATTAGGCGCGGAATTACACTATCAGAGGCCTACTCCATGTTTCTGACCGAAACCATAGACGGCGTGCCATAATCCGCGGCAAGTTGACGATAAGGAGATGTGGTACACGTTGTCAGCTCTGATTAACGGCTGATGTCGGTGATCGCATAACGACGAGTAATTTATGATCAATAGGTATTGCAGAAAGGGGCGAGGGCTAACTGGATGGCCATTTAAGGCCCATTTGTTGTCATCAGTCAGAGACCTTAAGCGAGTCAGTGAAATTAGACGACTGCGCAGCGTTTACACATTACCCCTCATGCGGCCTTGTGCGTAATCGACCTCTTGTCCGGTAGATGTTACTAGCAAAGACATGGAAGGGTCGCTTCCGGCTTAGTTTGTATCGTCAACCAGTCACGCCAGAACCTAGCGCTGCAAAACCCCGTCTTCTTTGCAACGCAGAATAATAATTGCGCGCCACTGTGATTACCTGCGAGGGTAATAAACACGAGTTTCAAGAACAAAGGAGAGCTGATAGACAGGCGAGCACCACTTCTATGTAACGGTTTACGAAGGTTACACTAGGCTAGTACAAAATGATTTGCTATTTTAGTTCTTAATTCCGAAGCCTCATGTGAGACAATTTTTTTTATCTAATTGGGACGACACTATGTGCCACTTAAAAAGAAAAATCTTGCTTTCGCATTTTACTCGTTTCCATACCAGGTTGTCAAAAGCAGATGTTAAATTGTAAATGAAAGGAACTTCGACAGACAACGGAGGACGCCGTCACGAGAACACGATTCAATAGTGTACCAAGAAGTTTCGTAACATAAACTTGAGCTTTTAAGATAAGTAAGGTCGGCGATGTCTTTCTGTCGTTGCAAACGTTCAGTTGAGAGAGATTGAGCAGAAATTGCATGAACAACTCAGCAAATAAAGAATGACCTACACCCAAATTAACTATGGAACCACTGTTTGCAACACGAACTACATCGGAATGGCGAAAAGATTGACAGATGGGTCCGAAAAAGCTAAACTAAAATGGACAGATTCGCCGGCACTGTATGATTTCAAAATTTCGTTTATGTTGTACGAACAATCTAATTTTTGCTCGGACTGCGGCATGACGAAGGGCGGCTCCAGTACGATGACCAACGGCAATTGGAAGATGTGTCTCGATATCGACTATGCGTCAAAACACAACAGCAAACTGAACTCGTAGGAAAAAGGCTATTGTGACTGTTAGGTGGTCTGAGGCCGGCAGCATTGATTAGAACTATTGAATCCAAACGGACCCATAACCAAGGAAAAGGCGATGGGCTCGAGGAAAATCATCAAAACACTCAGTTTTTGACCCATCAAGGAGGTTATATCATTCTCCATTACGGCGTGCAAAAATACGATTAAAGAGACGCTTCATTAAATATATGCAATTTGTCTCTTGCTAAGTGACTATCACAGTTCCATGCAAGGTAAAACCTCCTGCAATAAAAAAGCAGCTGAATAGGCCCTAAAAGTGCTCATAGGATCTAAGAATAAACAAAAGCTGGAAATGTGCGGATGTAAACAGTTTTTATTACGGTTACTGGAGTTCGTTACGAGTCATCATTTGAAAAGTATAAGTTATTTTGTACAAACCTCATAGGAAACCACAACGTTATAATAAATACGTTACTTGCACAAAGTCAAAGCTGGGTTCTAAATGAATGTTTAGTTAAAGTAACCCTATAGATGCTATTAACTGAATGCTCCGACAGACTTTGTAATAAAAGGATAGCCAGGGCACAGAATAGCGTGCGCACAAAAACCTAGTGATCGAAAATTCGCAAAAAAAGAGAGAACGGTATTTTAAAGATGCAAGTTCCTCTATTACGAGTCTCGACTCCTGTTACGACACCCGCGAGAAGTGACACACACTGAACTGGGTCAAAGGGTCAGATAAAAGGGGGACAAGAGGGCCTCTCTGGGCAAAAGGAAACTGAGCGTCACACACTGAAATGTGTCAACACTTCTCGCACCAACATCACATGGACCATGCAAACGTTGGTATAGTACAGTACTGACATTGCGGTCCTGAAGTGCCCAGCATTGACAGTTCAACTGTCGTTGCCGACGATGTCCGTGTGTTCCACAGCATAGTTGGCGCAGGAACGATGAATTGCGCATGAAAGTAATGGGAGTCTTGGGCTGTAGCGACCGCACTCTCGTTTCCTCGTCCTCCTGGACCCGAGGTCAAGACAAAGTCAAAAAGACCGGAGATGGGCTCGGACACATTGGCTAATGAAGCTAAACAGCTCGTATATGCAGGATTAAGGTAGTAGACAACGATAATCGCCTTCTACTGTACCGCAACAGTGTGGCTGACAAATTTGACTGACAGGGCGTTATAAGCACTCAGAGTGATCAGAGTGGTCGAAGTCAGCGGGTACCATGCTTGTGCTTGTGGCAGTGTCAGTCATTACGACGCACGTCTATGCGCTGGATGCTGATGAGATGCAAGAAGAGGCTCTCTGTAAGAAACTTCAGAGTATGGTCAGGCGTGTCCAAATAGGTGGTCTTGTCGTTGCGGCCATTTTAATGGCAGAAAGTGCAACTGAGATGAATCTACGACATGAGTCATCTGCCAGTACGCAACGGTAAACCGTCGCAAATTTTGTTTCGCCTAGATCCTTAATTCACACGAACCCCTACTTCTACCATCCCAGGAGACATTGTTACCTAACGCACAAATAAGACTGAGGTGCAAAATCAAATCACCTAAATAGTAGTGCGAGAACGCCAGACCAATTCGTTGCCACTCACATGGGGTGTCTTGAGGGTGGGGCATGGTTACGGCTAAGAAGCCATGGTTGGAAGGGCAGAACATATGAAGAAGTGCAATTTCCACTGTCCCAAGGATCCGGACACTGCCACAGGCTTCCGTTTAGCTATCACAACCATCTTGCCCAAATGGGTCGCGTTTCAAGTGTCCTCAGTTAAAACTAAATGACGCTAACTAAAACAGGCTCCTCAAAATATCTCACTTGAGGTGACGGGTCACAGCAGACGTCGCCAGAGTTAGGTTTTTATGGAATGGCTGACAGTGTAAGGGCCGTTTTTCTTCATGACGATCCTAAGTTCACAGACTTGGATGTCAAGACCACATGCTCTCCGCGGCACGACCGTAACGAACTATGAAGCAGAATCGTCTGACATTTGGAACTCACTTTAGCCAACGATTAAAAGAGTTCGAACCAGATTCTTAAGATAAGCCACCGCTTTAATCGAACTGCTTAAACGATCAGAGACAATCGGAGTGCGCTAACAAAGTCGAAGTTGGCATCACCATTCGCATAGGAGGAACATTTTTTTCCGTTTCCAAGACCCAGACTCAATTTCTTCAGCCTGGCATCCGGATATGACTGAAACTTCGGGTCACCATCTGCGGGGGTGCTTAGTGTGATGGTGAAACTAAGAAGGAACAAAGCACCTAATGAGGCCGCCCTTAGGCGAAAATTCGAGTACTATTTGGTAGCAAGTCCACCGGGTACGTGACGTTTGACTGTAATCTGGGAAGAAGAGGCCACACACAGAGACCGGAGCTATGATGCTGTTTCGTCAATCTTCATGAAGAGCAAGACAGTTGCACAAATACCATCATGACAACAGTTTTGCCTGCCATGCTGCAAGTCTTCGCAATTGTTTTCAATCGCTTACACTTGCACAGCAACATGCCGAGCGGAAAAAATGCCGCTTTCGGCGGGAGATGTCTGTTAATTAGCACTTGTCGCTGAACCAACCGCCACTACTGCTAACAGTTCATTTTAATCCTTCAGTGTTACCCCCGGCGTCAGTCAAATTAGTGTTCAACTGCGTCATTGACTACACTTTCCAACACGTGCAATTAAATCAACCAATGTAACAGCATGTTGTGAAATGTATTATAGGCGACATGGTCCTACAACGGGCCACGCAGATGCGTTGGACCAACACGGGAGCTAGATTACGGTTTGATACGGGTTAACCGAACTGCGCAGCTCACGCACCCCATAAAGACTTCCTAATGTGGAGATTATTGTGACGCACCCAAGTACGGGCTCATGCCGCGCCAGCCACTTGGGCCCAACTTTCGAATTCGATGACTGACCGCCTCGGATGGTGGGCTGATGATTGGCAGAGGGAGGAGAGTGAGGCCGAATTTGGGGACTACGTCCCCTCGGCACTGTAAACAATCTAACGCGCCTTTAAACAACCACGATGCGCAAAAACGTTGTGGCATGGAAGACTTCCAACTGAGAGGTTGAGTCGGTCCTTTCAAGACGGAGTCAGACTGCAATGGCCCCTGAATGTTATCCTTATAGCACTGCCACCCAGTAGGGATCCGAGCTGACCGCTCCTTGTTTCTCATAAAACCCGGCGTAGCGTGTGCGGCACGCGTAGACGGGTTGTTTAGCCTTGTCAGCCTGCCTCCGGTCTTACTGACTCTTTCTTGACACCGGCCCATGAGGGTGGGGATGGAGTGTGTGATATATTCTGCGCAAGTCACTATAAACTAATTCACGCGTAAGTCACCATCCCTGCGCCGGCCATGTTGCGCGGCACACGGCTAACATCATCCTTCGTAACGGTCGAACTGGTAGACAGCATAACGTAGACGAAGTTTTGAAAATGATATCGATTTGCGGCCAGAATGACAGCGGAAGGCTAGTACTTCTAGCTGTTACGCTTGTTAGTATGTCCGATCCGCCTAGCTTTAATGTTGCTAATTGAACTCCTTCACACACGACGACCAGTGCCACCGAACATTGATAGCCCAGTCTACTCTTCTCCGGGAGCGAAGAGCATGTACCAGGGGTCGCCTTAATGTCTCCATAGATTGTGTCGAGTCAGGTTTTTAGCTGATCTCTTCCACACCTCCAGTCAAACAGCTG
Organism: Spirometra erinaceieuropaei; assembly: GCA_902702965.1. Classification (NCBI taxonomy): domain Eukaryota; kingdom Metazoa; phylum Platyhelminthes; class Cestoda; order Diphyllobothriidea; family Diphyllobothriidae; genus Spirometra; species Spirometra erinaceieuropaei. Next base: position 1,522,634 of record CACRXP010000059.1, read on the forward strand.
CGTCAGATTTAAAACAGCAGCACTGAACTCGTCAGGCGGGCGATAAAGAATGTGCTCATACCATCTCAGTCGTCTTTTTTGCATGTCTCCAGATATTTACACGGCGTGGTCCCAGTGTGTTCGAATCTTTGTTGAACACGAAGTTGGTGTGCTGGACTATGTGGACAGTTCATTGGGAAGGGTGGTCAAAAGTTTCATTTTCCATACACAGGAGTCAGAGGGAGAAGGTGCCGATGCAATACAGAGGAGGTACAAAAATAAGGCGTCCGGAGGGGACGGTATTCCAGCTGAAATCTAAAAGTCTTGTGTTGCCACTCTGGTACACTGGCTCCAGGGGGTGACTGAGCAAGCGTAAGGCGGTGAGGTCGTCCTGGTGACTGGAGCTGGAGCATGCTTGTGCTTGTCTTCAAGAAAAGAGATATGACCAAGTGCGAGAACTACCACAACATAGGCCTCGTCATCCTTCTCAGACGATTCCAGACTGTGCGTGACTCTAGGACAAGGGCCAACCAAGCCGGATTCCGAGGTGGGCGTGGATGTGCGGACCAGGTATTCGTACTGCAGCGCTTTCTGGAACTCCGCCATGACTACCAGTAATCGACGGCCGTCTGCTTTGTTCACTTCACTAAAGTGTTCGATTGTGTCCACTGTGAGTCCCCAAGGGGAACAATTGAGCTAGATGGTGTGCTTGCCAGAATTATCGTCATGATCAAGCTTTACTATCATTCCACCACCGCGCGAGTTCCCGTCCATGAAAAGCTCTTCCAAGTGCTCGATATTTAACCTGGTGTTCGACATCATTACATCATGTCACCCATTCTGCTCAATTACGCTATCGACTGGACTCTAGGAAGGAGCCTACACAGTTTTTAACAGTGTGAGGGTCGCACCCGGACGCTGGTTGACTAATCTCGACTATGCTGACATCGCCTTGCTAGTCTCAAGCTTTGGTGGTCTACAGTCTGTGGTGTCACGGGTGAATGAAATCGCTACTTCAGTCGGCTTATCCATTAACTCTGGGAAGACCGAATTGTTTTAGAGCTGCATTCCTGACCAGCATAGAGTACCCCTCCAGATTAACGGGTGTCAACCTGAAAAACTAGACTTTCAAACACCTGGGGCGAGACTACTGCCCATTGGACAAAGTGAGGACAGTATTGTCTTCCGAATCATTGTGCTCCAGAGTTTCTAAATCCCTAGAAAGTGCCTATGGACCCGACATCTCCATCGCCGCTAAGATCTGCATGCACCGTCGAGCCGGCCGGTCAGTCCTTTATGGTCGTGAATAGTGGACCTTTGGCGTGGAAGATGAGCGAAAACCAGAGGCATTTGAGCGCCGATGCCCGAGGACCATCCTTCGAGTAAAATACACCCACTTCCTCTTAAATGGTGCAATTCCCATTCACTGAGACAATATTGCAAGGATGTGTCGGGCCATCCAAGAAAAACGACTTCGGTGGTCTGGGTAAGTCCTTCGTCGTCCGCCTCAAGGGCTTAGTGTTACTGCCCTCGATCAAGCGCCGTCTACCATCTGGAGGCGTCGAAGAGGAAGTCCACTCAGGACATGGCTCGACACAGTTTGTCAAGATATGAAAGTGGTTCTTCGACCTTCAGCACTCGGTCTCCGTGGCTGGAAAAGATAATGAGTCGAACTGTCCAGATCAGCTGTTGCAGACCGTCAAGCGTGGAGAGGTATCACACGTGACATCATCGAGGGCCAGCTAAATGAGGAACGATCACAGTCGTACTAAGTACAAGTATATTCACAAATATACAGGAAGACTGACCAAAACGGTGTCCGGTACGCGTGCGCCTTTGTGGTGATTTGGATATTGGGACGTGCCTTTATTTATTTTCGAACGCCCGTAAAACTGCAAACAGTATCAATTTGAGCGACGTCGTCCCTGATTTATTCAGTCCACGGTGGCCTGTCCCCCGTAAATTTGAAACTAACCACTCCTTCAAGCTGACCTACTAAAAACCAGATGGGAAACATTATGGAGCCTCAACCGAAGCTCGGCCGAATATCGCGCGAGTGGATGGATTGCTGCTGTCTAAAGCCTTGCACTAGTGTGATCGCAAGCTTCGATCGTAGAGAGGGTTTTCACCGGCATACTGTCTAGTTGCAGTTTTCACCACAGAGACTGGTGGTGGGCGGGACAGAACCTGCAATGGCCGGCAAAGCTGATGATTGCCAACTTCCGGCGCCGTAATGATTGAAACAGTCAAAGAACGTTAGAGTTATCTAAGGATACGACTCATGATAGATCTCGCAACAGTGACTATTTCATTAAGTTGCACAAGATCAGTGAAAGAAGTGCACAACTACCATAATACTAAAATGGTGACATTAATAGAGTGACTTCCAAACATCAGTGGCACCCGAAAACCCCCAACTTACTGGCCAAATTGGTGGTAGATAACTCCAGACACAGTAACCGATTGATGTGAGGGATGAATTTATTGTAGACAACTCGGTTAACGATGAGCTTTCACACGAATGCTTGGGGAACCTCCCCAGCCTCGGTGGCCAAGTCCCTACCCGCTTTCCATAGCGGGGTTTCATCTTTCTCCAGCCTATACTGTGTCGCCTGACCATTGCAGGAATAACTCACAGCTGCAACACTGATGTGCAATGGGGCGCTCGGAGAGGACGGCATCCCCACTGAGGTCTGCAGGGCCTGCGTTGACGCTGATATCCAGGCCTAATGAGGCAATTGACCAGGCTTCAGTAGGTGAAGTTCTGCGACTCTGCCATCCTTGCTCTTGACTTCAAGAAAAAGGGATAAAACAAAGCGAAAGAACTACCGTGACATAAGTCTTATCAACAGTGCTGCAGAGGCACTTTGCGGTAGCAATATGTGCATGACTGGACGATGATAGTCAACTAAGTTGAGTCACTAGCGTCTATCGGTCCATTTCAAAGTACATGAAACAAAAGATGGCCCACGAAGTTCAGGAGAAAATTTAGTCCAAGGCTGATAAGATTAAGTAAAGTACCAACACGAAGCCAAGCATCAAAAAGAACGTGTCATATAAGGAGAGCTGTGCGCACGACTTCCCAGTCTCTGAAGATAAGTTGACGGTGCAACTACTCGAAACGTCAGACCTCTAGATCTAATAAACCCCTCCCCGTGAACACCTCTTCTTTTGAAGCCCAGAGGGTTCAGTGCGGCCCATTCTGCTAAGCTCGGTCAGGATGTCAATGTTCTCCAGGTCCTCTTGTTCAGTGCATAGGGAAGAATACTTCCTCATGTACCTAGGTGACCACACAGATCGACTGGACCACTGATAAAAAAAACAGTAGTTAGTTCAGCGGCCTTGATAGGATCGTACATAGCTGTGGGTCTATATGGTTCAGAAAACATACGTGAGAATACAAAGACAAAAAGTGCTGCAAATGCCAGAGCAATTTCCGGCCTGTGCTTTAAGTAAAGGACGCGGAAGAAAATGAATGTGCAAATATTATGATATCAGATCAAGAAAGGTTGAATGCCAGGGTCGCTAGATCGGCTAGGTAAAACAAAGCAATAAAACAAGATAGGCCAAAAAGATCACGCGTCACCGAACTACAGAAGTAAAGGGAAAAGCGAATAACAGTAATCAGCCTAACCAAGACAGCCAACGGCAGGAGGGCAGGGAGTACCAAAAGTCCCGGCCGGATAGCGACTATTTAAAGGACATTAACCTTGATGTTAATCATCCTTTATCCACTTATTTATAAATTTAAATTGCAAAAAAATATGTTATTGGTGTCCGAACATATTTTGTTTAAGTTGACCTAAATAGAATCGTTACATGCGTTGAATCCCGGTGCTGCTCCGCGCTTAAGGTGTCTACCGAGTCATCTTATGCATGGGTGACATCGATTATTCACGCTGTGATGAGCAACAATCTTCAGTCAATCATGATTGATTTAAAAAATGCGACTGATGGGCACGATAATGTAGGTTCTGGCCTATAAACGCACATTGGACACGTTCTTTTCTTGCGTGCTTGTGCTTATTTTCGTGATAGAACTGTTTAAGGTTTTTTTTAGAAAGATACCCGCTACTTTGCATTCATTGCTGACTGCCTGATCGCAAAAGAAAATAAAATCCGTTATCATAATGATGCCTACTGTTTTCTTTAAGGTTCCAGACTATCGTGTTGTAACCGACGCCTTTAACCAATCCAATTTCTGTTTATTGGCACTTCGACGGCATCGGTGATCGTCTGCTCACTCGACAGGGTCAATGCCGTCATCGTAAACTAGAGCATAGTGTTCCTGGCCTTCAGGGCTTGCCCAAAGTAACCTTGTTACAGTTCGTGGTCTTTCTGAGCCTGGCTTTGCTGACTGACAATTCTGCGCCTCTCCTACGGCATTCGACTGCGACACTAACTATGCTTGCATCAGCTCCGTTTTATATAACTGAACGAGATTTTGCATCGGGTTAATTGGCCCCTTTAACGACATATCGCTAGGATGCTGTAAAATGAGGAGTCTTTCGCAAAATGAAACTCAAACCGGTACCTTTGTCGTAGCCGCAAGCGGTTCTGACAACAGCACCATGCCTTTGTCACTGAAGCTTGTTTGAGCTATACGCTCCCAATTGTGGAAGAGATGTACGTGTACCTCTCCTGCGGAGAGCTAAAATTCGTGAATATTTCGCATATGCAGACAGTATGCGGTTTTTGAACTGATTTATCTCCCTTAGCACATGCAACAGGCGATTGAGTAGCTTTAAATTTAACCAATTTAAGGTTTGTAATTGCACAGAATAAAGTCATTTACAGTTGCGAAAGTCGTTACTCACTTCTTTGCTATAATAGTTTCTACCTTCATATGGCGACGTCTAGCAAATCCATGACCTCTTGGGTATGCAGGCTTTAGGTTTTCGGTATTTTATCTCAGGCTTCCAAAGCGTTAAAAGCGTGAGATAACTGGTCGAGGGCCAAAGGGTTTTGGTCGCGCTTAAAATCCTGGCGTTTGCTGCCCTTAGGCGTCTTTCTGTGCCTCGGAATAAAAATCCTGCTTAGTGACCACGAGGCTCAAGCGGGGACAGCCACCGTCTGCTAGTCAGGCGCGCACTGTTTGCTCATCTGCGTCCGAGTTCACAAGTCTGATTTCATTGGATCTAAAATTTGCGGACCTCAAAACTTATATGTGTTTTCCGTGTTTTTGTCTAATGCCACCTTTTCCTTGCCCGCTTGTCCCGTTTGGACTTCCTCCTAGCTGTAGAATGGTCTGTGCTTGTCAGTTTTGTGAGGGTGGATTTTCAATTCGCTTACTTTTTTGCGGGGGGATTTTAAACGTTATAATCGCTGAGTCACTGCTGGTCAAAAACGCATTTACGTCGTGGACACGATTTACATACGGAACGCACCAATGCTACCATGTCCCTCGGCCTCGCTCACTTCCCTTTTTCGGTGGTTTAATTGGCTTGGCGCTTTATTTTTGCCTACTCCATTAAGTACACTTGAAAATGCCCTATCCTTCATTTATTGCAACCGTTTAAAATATCTAGTAGACGACCATTTGGTCTGCAGCTGTAGAGGTTGTTGGTTTCATTCCTCAATAGGTGACCCCTCCGATATTCAAGGATTTGCTGTGGTCTATAATCCATGATATTACTGTCACGTATCTCTGCCTCTGAGCTCGGTTGGCCGACGTGAGTGTTTTAGCATTTGCGTCTCCCCTCTTGTTTGGAAGGCTGCTAGCCTACCACGCCTTTTAAGGAATAGTATCTTATAAACGTCGCATTCTATCCCGATGTTCATCGTCGGACAGCTGCACGTCGTTAATGTCTTAGGGTTTCCTGGCCGCGATTCCTCTCCTGTGGCCATGGAAGCGGAAGATGTTTACTACCAGCTGAGTTTGCTTGAATAAGAGGTGAACACTTAGTACGCTGCCGCATCAGGAGAGACTACGTGTATCTATGATCGTTCCAGCTGTCTGAAAATCTTCGTGCAGTCACATCGAGCCTTTGATCAATACTTTCTGCTCTTGCGTGCATGTCGTCCTGATTGTTGTTTTTGGACATTGCCCAAACTGATGTGGCCCTACTGACTTAATTCCATTCCTATGAGGTTTTTTTTAGAAACAACCCTTATTGTTGTCTAGTCGACAATGAACTCACATCATAAGCTAACAAATACAGAGTATAAAGTAACTCGCACTACTAATGGACGACAACTCTGTTGTATGAGCTGTCAAAATAAGGAAGATTATCGTTTTCATTTCGTCTTGCTGCCGTTGCTGCAAGTTTATACGAGTTTCGTAATTCCCTGCGGCTTAGTTGTCACCTTATACGTCCTTTCCTAACTTGGCTATCAACCGGGCGTATGACTGTCTCGCTAATCTTTGCCAGATTACATCGGGATTTCAAATTTTGCAAAGAAATGTTGGGAGCCACGGGTTTATTTGACAGCCTCGGCACCGTTTCTTAAAGCTTATTTTATTATGCCTGTTGGGCTTATCCCCTGTCTTGTTCAGAATCGCAGGCCCACACGAAGTGCTATTTGCCAAACACTACTCGGCGTGGAGCCTTTTACGTGCTGATTTCCCTTAAAAAATCAGCCGGCTCGAGCTGCCGTTTGTCTCAACACTTCTAGTTAGGTAGCACATCCACGGTAGAGTTAGGAAGAGCTGAAGATTCAGGCGAAAAATCTACGATGGTCTGAGTACGGGGTTATTGTTGAATAACGTAGATAATCATATCTTTGGAAACAATTATGTGCAGTTCGCTTTGCTTTCGGTGTGAGTTGCGTCATTACTCGTCAATCTGACAGCCCCAGCATGTCATGACCGGCCTTTCATTGAAGTTGATTCTTAGGCCCACTATATACACGGCCCATGCATCTAAGGCTGCCAAGTTTACCTATTTGGTCTTGATAAAATGCGATTTGGTGGATTTTTCTGCAAAGATTGTGTTCTATTGTAGGACCCATTTAATGTTCTTACCTGGGATACATTATCTTTGCTGCCTCTTAGTAGACGCATCATCCAGAGAGTCTGTAGAAAAGGCCCATCCTTCAAACCAGGACTAGATGTGAATGGCCGAGACCCCCGTTGTCGTATATACGGTGACCTACGCTGTGTACAGTATAAGATGCCACTCTAGAAGTTAACTGAGTCCTTTATTTATGCTTTCTGTTATTTCGAATTCTCTATGGTCGCAGGAGTATAAAGACCCTGCCTAGACCTCTGGAAACGCCCGGATAGCTATTAGTTTATTTGTTTTATACTTAGAAATCCCTCTGATAATCTAAAATCACCTGTACCAGCATGGGTATGAAATGCGAAAGTGATCTATCAACCACTTGTATGACAAAGGTCAAAACCATGTAGGATGTTAGTCAAACAGATGACTGAGCCGGAATGGAGCGACCAGAATAACTCAAGTTGGCTGTATAGTTAATTATGAATGAAAGTTGGCCATTCGGGCAGGACAACACGGTTTACCAAACTTTGGGTTTTGAGTTCTTTTCTGCACACAAAAAGTAGTCAGAGGTGTCGACGATTCAGAAAAACTAGAGCTGTACAACGTTGACTTGCCTAGTAGACCTATCACCACCACGCAAAATCCTCTCTATTCCCTCCCAACTGTTCATGCCCCCTCGCAAGACTGACTCGTATTCAATGCAACTAGCCACCCTGCTCTCCTAATTTAGTCTGGCCAGCCCCTTTGGCACCCCTCTTTTGGCCAACTCACGTCTGATTCCCATCCCATGACATTTTAACTGTTGTCAGGCCTGTCCGTCCGAGAAGTTTTTCGCATTTCGTGCTCACGGTAGTATAAATATGCAAGAATGGTTAGTGGCTGATTAAGGCACGAAGCCAGGTGAACTCATTTGCTCCCTCCCCTTACCCATTCCAGCTTTACTCTGATTTAGCAACATAATTGCAGATTTTTTAAGTCCTTCAGTCTGGGAATCATTTCTACAGCAGTGCGTTGTGTGCCTTCTTTTTGTTTCGATAGAGCTCACCCGTTAGAATGCCTTGTATATCCGAAAAACCTATCCCACCATAGACCATGAAAATGTGTCTTGTTTAGACCGACTGTTTTATGGCCAAGTTTCCACTTTTGACTTTTCCAAAACAAGCTCGGTGATTGTACGTCGTAAGTAACATAAATCGCCAGTTGCAAGCCTACTCGTGACTTTGTAATTTGTGATGCGGCCACATCTGCATCACGACGTTTAGCACCCACGTTCGACTGAGAATATTGGAGGGAAATGCAAGTTGGGGAAGAAGTAGTAGATGAGTGGTCGTTGTGAGGGCTGCCGGTGAGACCAAATTTCTTTACGAGGACACGCAGAAGGTCCATCACACCGGCATTTGTCTTCAGGAGGTCCCTTTGGGAATGAAGAAACTAGATAACCTGTAGGTCAAGAATGTGGCGAATGGGCTCCGCTCCTCAGATAGGCCATTTAAAATATCCGTCATTGCTGGCCACGAACAATTTCAGTCATAGTATTTAGTTAACGACAGTGGCGCCTCTGCATGGCCTCTTCTGGCAACTCCATCTGTCCTTTCACTTACACGTTTGGCAGTTTGCCCCAAGCCTGGACGTCATTGCAGATTTTACGTGAGACGTGAACTCTAAACTACGGTAAGGCGGGCATATGGGCACCGCCAAGGGTTTTGCAGCCTGGATGAGCCTCACTCGCCTGGTTTGCAGCCTTAGTCTACCAAGTTAGCGATGACTAAATCCTTTCAGTTATCCAGATCTATTCACTTGACGGAGTCTCGCTAGTCTCGGGTGGAAGGGTTTTCCAATTCAATTTAAAATAAATGCCTTGCATCGTGAGAGTGGAAGGCGTGCTCTCTCAGATCTTAGCACAATTTCGACTAAGTGACATTAGTTACACTCGTCTGTTGTTCGACGTGCGAAAGTACGCTTTTCACTATTTTATACAGTTAGCTCTTCTATTGGAGAGAACTCGATTGCAATATATCTATGGCCAGCAAAACTGCATTGTTAGTTTCTCGAATTCGAGTTTCCAACTGTTTGTTGACACACGGCGCGGCGGGGTTGATGCTGTTTATTTTTTTTACAGATGGTGGTGGTAAAATATCCTGCTTAGGGATTTCCGATGTTCCTGGGCCAGCACATGGGATTCGCCTCTTTTTTCTTGAAACTTGACGCTCTGTCACTGCTTTTGGTAGAGTAAAGGCTGGGGGAGAGGTTGAGTGAATTCCCAAATATTGGTAGTCCTCTCATGTCAGTCTCTAAAAAGGAAAAACGCCATAGACGCAGCCTTTGTTTTTTCTATAAGCATGCAATTTAATCGCGTCGAAATGTTATTTGAGGTGCCTTAAAAAGTTACTAATCACTTTCGTTGGCACCTGGTGTAGAAAGAACGGCAAATAACCGCCATTCCGAGTATAAAAACCACCAGCGAATCCCCTTGAGGATTTACCATTGCAAAAGCTAAAACCTGTTCAATGTACCGAAGGAAGTCATTGCCGGTTACATCTGTAATTCTAGTATATGCGGCTTAGGCGCGTTGCGGACATCATCCATCAACTAACAGGATGTGAGGACCGTCATCTAGTGGGTGCTTGGCTGTGCTCGAACTCGGAGGTCTGGGTGATATTTTCGAGTCCCTCGTCCGCGTCGAATAATGCCAAATCTATGATCAGACGGAATTTACAGCGGGCCGTTGCTTATTTGACCACATATTCGCACCACGAGACCCGACTATCGTCTCCTCTGCACACACATGACACTGGTCGTTATCTACGATTTAATGGCGGCTTTATAGTGCCCCACTCCCCTATCCTACAGATTCCAGGTTTCCGAAGGCGGTGTTTTGAGAGCAGTCCGTTGTTCTGACTCACAGCCGTTTACCAGGACTGTTGTGCCCACCATTGTTTTTCCTCTCTGTTATTGATGTTTTTTCGATAGGTTGTTAGTTTTACGGGGCTTGTGGGGGAATTACTCCCGGTTTGATGACATTGTTCTATTGGACAACACTATAGTCCGGTACAGTCTCCCTTTTCGCGTACGCTTTCTATGCCGCAAGTCCGGCGTCCCATGTATAATACGTCTAAAACAGACTGGGACGTCTCAGGACTGCTGATCTCTATTTTAAATCCTGTCTGTGGTTCTCGAACTTGTTGCCGTCTTACATGGCATAAAGACATCTAAAAAAATTGTTGGGAACTCCAGGCGCGATGGTGCCATCTTATCTCAGACCAGGGTCACCACTAGCTCAGGAGAGACTACATTAGCGCTTGTCAGTACTTGTCCTTCCTGGCACCTAGTGGTTGTTTGCCAGGCGATTAAAACCGTCTGCATCAGGTCACTCTTGGACGGAACGGCAAGCTGTATTGTGGCCCCACACACGTGCAAAATTAGTTGTTTTATCTCTGGACTCATGCATACATGTTCCGTTCATTTACGAAGGACTGGATAAATTTCCCCCACAGTGTCCATGGGTACAGAATGTGGAATTAGCTACAGAATGCAGAAGTTCAGCTAGAACTCAAACATGTCGGTCCGTCTCGCCAAACCCATCACTTCGTCACAGTATTGCCACTCCCTACTTACTGCAGTAGGTTAGGGCCACGAAGATGCTGCAAACTCCGGTGATTTCGTAGTAAAAAGTGCCATCGTTGCTGTATGAAATCCTAAATGTCAAACGCTGCTGTACGGGGACAGACCAAAACGGTGACAATACCTGTACTTATTTCTCCGCACAACCTGGTCTCCGTGGATTGGGGCGACAACGTCCGTATCTGTTGAAGTCTTGTTTGTCATCTGCTGATGCCGCCTAAAATGTTAAAACGCCAGTTTGTATCGTATATACACTGGGTTGTCAAAGCATAGTAGAAGGGTTTAAGCCACCATTCGAAGATTTGGTTTTATATCTAGAATGAGTTGTATTTTCAAGGTAACAGTCAGGGCTTAAAGTCAGACATGCACCGTGGTGGTCCATTTTTCAAGTGTTCGTTTTGCAGAACTGAGTCTTGGACGCCGAACCTCAGTTATTAGTGAAGAATGCTTACTCTGTCGTTTTGCTGGCAAGTACTGCTTTAAGGTTTGATTTTATCACTAAATACTGTTGTTCAATTTCTTAGGCTTCAGTGCCGTGTTTTGCTCTTTTCCGTTCATGACATACAGGTGATCGACGTAAACAGAATCTGTAAGGCTATCGACCGACTTGAGGTTTTTCCAATGTCCATGGTTCAGCTGCAGGAGACGCGAATTGGTCAACTTTTGCAGGCTATTCGTCATAAAGTGGAGCTCACTCTCCAAAAGCGCATTCGTGCCATCATCAAGGCCTGGCAAAAACTGCTCTTACCAGGACAAGCCCACACTACTATCATTCCCCGGCTGGTCGAAAATCGTCCGCTTAGCTCTGTGAACCTCACAGAACATCTGATTTGCTCAACTTCATCCCCTTCAAGTATAAACAACAGTGTCAGCAGCAGTGTAAACAACCTTGACCGTATCCCTGCTGACCGTGTCACATCAACCACCCCCAGATCCTCCTCCGTACCCCAGACGGCAGACGAGCGTGCTGGCGGCACACCCGATTTAAGCCACACCAGGCCCTCTTATCCCTCAGATCGGGCACCCCTCACGCTTTCTAAACACGCTGACCCTGACGTGGTCAACCGTGTGTTGCGGGAGCCTATTCCAACCCCGAAGACAGCTACTACCCCTTCAGGTGCAAACAAGCATGTCCTGTCAAAGGCCAACGGCTCTTCCCACTTGGTTGCATCACCAAAACTTAACGGCCAGACTAACAGCAGTTCGATTTCCAGACCGCTCCACACCTCCGCTCGCCACAATGCCGGTCCTCCGCCGGATCTATCGGAGACGACGTCACATGACCGGCGTGCTCCCACAACGGCGACAACTCATCACAGGCTGGCCAAGGTTAAGTCGACAGCAGAGCTCATCCGAGCTGCTGAGGGCTGTCTGGATTCAGTCACCGTGGACCGCATCCTCAGCAACCGCATAGCCAAGGAGAGCGATGAACCTCCACGTGTAGTCCCACCAACGGCTGTGCGCTCTGCCCGCCATCCGAAAAATGTCCCGCACTCTGCATCAGTGTCGCAAATAAACAAGTCGACGACAGCGACTGCGGTTGGTCGATCGTCAGGTGACGTGCCCACAGCTAAGTCAGAAATGATGGCCAAATTCCTCGAGAGCACAGTCATGCATCATCAGCAGACAGAAATAAAAACCCGAATCCCCGAGTTGCCGGCTTCTGTCGGCGCCGGGGGCAGTCGAATTGCCTCTTCTGCTCCAAGGTCACCGTCTGCTCACGAATCCGACAAACTCGTGTCCACTCCACAGCATGTTGACTCAGCCTATTCTGGCGATGATTTGGATGCAATGAAGAGGCAACACAAGGACAGAAAACGACACAAACACCGAGGAAGGCACCATGATGACGCAGGCGGCAGTGACCATGTCTCTAGACACCATCGGAAGCGGACTACTACCACCGCGCCCCCCATTTCCAATCGCATGAATGAGTGGCCAGAGCTGCCTCCCCTGCCGAGCGATGTCGAAATGTCGACTGCTGCTGCGGACGATGACATGAATGCACCTACTAGTCCAGAATTGCGAGATATAAGTAACGTTGATCGCCTCATGTCGGGGTCTTGGCTCGGTGTGAATTCCGTCCTAGACGGCGAACAAAATCCCCAGCCAATGACAGCACTCTACTCGGTCGGCCTGGATGAAGATAACTTGGTGCACGTTCTGCCCTGGGTCAATTTATACGACTACCAGCAGACCTTTTTCCCGTCCGACTCCAATGAGCTTGAGCGCCTTTCTAAGCTACCTGATCCCTGGTAGGATTACACTGATTGATTTTGTGCCTGTGTGCATGCGCGAATGTATAGACACCCATAGCCAGCTTGTGTTCGTCCCTCCTTTGGTCTTTACCTCTGTCTTTGGTGGACATCGGCTCTGGATACTGCTTTTGGAGGATGCTTCTTTCCCACGCGCGCTGGCTCCTCCCCTTCTTTACTCCCATCAGACCGTGAGCACAACAAATAAGTGAAAAAGGAGAACGTGTCACAAGCTTGTATATGCCCATGTTTGAGGAGGATAGGGCCTCCCTGCGCTTTCAGGAACTCACTTGTATAGTTCACCAGACTGGTATGCTTTTGTTCTCTTCACTTATGTTAAAACCACCTAAAGCGCTCCACTTACCACTGCTGCTGTTAGCCGCGTTGACATTGCTGTAATTTGCATTTAGTTTCCTTTTTAACTTGTACACATCCATGGCGGCGTATCCGCCGTACTGTCTCCCATCCCCATATCCACCCTGACTCCCACCTTTCTCTTTCACCTCCTTTCGGCTTGATATCTCTTATTTTTTCATTAACCATAACTTGTGGCCCCTAGGATCGTTTACTTCTGCGAGTCTGTAATCGGCTTGGTGGATAGATACCCTAGTAGCCATGTTTGTTTCTTCCATCCGACCATACGCATACTTTGCCCAGCCGGGCGCTGTTTGGTGTACATTTTTGTATATTGAAGTGTAAGTTCTCGGAGGGGAAGAGAGAGGAGAAAAGACCGAGAGAAGGCTGTGCCCCCTGGCGATGACTCCAGCAGCGTGTTCAGCCTCTTCAGCGCATCGCACGTGATTGATGCTGGATGCAGCCAATTTTATTTATATACATAACAATCCGCGAAGATGGTACCCGAGCGGTTATGGAAGAAGGATAAAAGGGCAAATGGAGCCTGTTGCCTGGAAGGGACATCTGATTCTACTTGACGTCCTATCTTCCACGCACTTAGGCCTGCTCCCTCTGTCTCCTCCCTCCAGACTCCTGTTCGGTTAGCTTGCCAAACCTACACACTTTTGTAAAGCTGTTTATTTCAAACCAGAAAAAAAAGATTTCGAATACTTGATATTTTTCGATGAGGTTTTTGAGGGTTCGCAGGTGTGCCCATTTAACCTGACGGGCTCTGCGCTTAATGGGTGCTGTCTATTCCTGGTGACGGAGTTCTTTGGTTGGCTGAGCTTGTTATTTCCGTTTCAAATTAGTTCTGCAGTAGACATTTCCGGACTTCTGTATCAGAGCTACCGCTAGTACCTACTATAGGCTCTTAAGAGAACTTAGTGGAGTAGTGTTTTCAGAATCCTTTTTTTCCATTTGAACCTGTTAATGAAGGGGATTGGAAGACGACTAGGACAAATTTGTGCGTTACCTACCACTCTGACAGTCATGTACAGGACGGACCGCACGGCAGAGGAAAATCCCATCAGGAAGGCGGTCTCGGGCGCTATGTATTTACTGCCGGACGTTGTTGGCCTGCCAACATGTAGATCTTGCGTCTGCATGTTTCCACCACTCGCTGACGGCCTTGTGTACGCGCCTCTGTGTTTTCTGTCGTCAGACGTCTATTGACTCGAAAATACCCTGGTAAATAGTACTCAAAGTCCTTGTTTGGTCGGAATGACTGCCGGAAGCTCCAAGCTTTCACGCGCCGACATTTGACGCAGAAAGTAGCCCTTCATCCGCTCAAAAGTTGGGGTGACGTCTAAGCTACGTGTGGTCTGCTTGACTTAGGACTTTCAACCACCGGATCGTAAGATTTTAGAGGCTTCCAGAATGCCACTTGCTGTTTCGCTCGTGTACTGTATGCGCTTTGGGCCGAACGGATGTGAGCGTCCGACAGGGGTATGCCGTGTGTTTCCGCACGTTAGATTCAGCAAACTGGGGATTATGAAGACCTAGTTTGATGTGCACCGATCAAGAGTTTGGAAGCAGTCACCGTTTCGCTCAGTAAAACAATAATTATTGTTACATTGTGGGCATCCAGGGGCTCTCAAACGGCGTCAGTCGGGGGAGGGGTACATTTTTTAGGAAGTAAGTTCAAGCACCTCCTTCAAGCCAAAGAGGACAACAGTGATCGGCCGGCTACAGCGTGGATGTGTTTTTGCGTCTAGACCCTCGCCCGCCCTTCACGCAACTCCTGTTCCTTTGGTTTTCCAAGGCAATAAGAAATCATGCTAGAATCCAAGTTGAAGTGTGGCGGTGGCCAAATCACGCAGATGGAGGGCCGTTGAGATCACCGAAGTGTGATGTCGGCACGCATTAGGTTACGGGTATTTTCTCTGGAACCCAAGTGATTCTACCGATCATATTGTGCCCTCTGTTAGTGCGTCTGGATCTGGTAACGACATAAGCACTGGAACCTTTTCGGCCCTGCGATCTTACTGCAATTCAATGTCTCCGCTTGTAGTGCTGTCTTTGGAGAACATCTGAGTTATTTCGAGCCTTGACGTCAGTGGGGTGCCTGCTAGGATTCGATGCCCTCTCCTCCTAGTTAACCTGCTCGCCAATATGCTCAGACGACCGTCTTAGCATCTGATCTCGCTGTGGATAAGTCTAATCCTCCCTCAAGTGAATTTGCTCACACCATATCAGGTTACGCCGTTCAGTTATGGCATCTTGGACAAAATGCAGTCTTTACCGGTACTACTTCCCCCCCTCTCAGCGCCACCGAGTGTTTCTGAGACCCGGCAAAGCTATTGCTCTGACGTTTTGCAATAACCTACATGTTACCTGTGAAGAGGGAAGAATGTCTTGGCATCCATGAGTCTATGGAGGCTTTCGAACCCACCGCGCCTAGTGTGGCTGGGGATGTCCCATTTTGTTGTCTTCGAGTTCTTTCCAGCAGTCTTCCGTGCTGTCGTTCTTCCAGGAAATTTCTGCAGTTATTTAAACTTTAGAAGCCTGTCTAGTTTGGATAGTTATTGACTCATTGACGCGTGAAAAAGATGGGAAATGAATGCAATGCCAGCGAAAAAGTCGCACTTTCGGTGAAAGGCTAGGTCAACTTGGCGACTTACGATGTGATCAATGTAAGGCCGAGAACATCAACTACTCCGGGACCCATGCAATATGGTCGGGTGAGAGTTATAAGGCTCACATGTTAGGTCAGTCCTGGAAAGTCCGGCAAACTGGGGGCACTTGGAAACTTTCCATTGGGTGCCCGGCAAACCCACCTATACAGACATTGAGAGCCCGACTTATGAGACGTAATTTGAACATTCGTAAAATTGCGTCCTCACTAGGGGAGGCTGAATGTCTTAGATAGTTGAATGAGGATATAAGGGGCTACTCTTTTGCCGGCGTAGTTACACCAGCACAACATCCAGTATGACATCACTACCATCTGCCTTAAATTTCTCAGATTTCATTTGGACAAGATGGATATATTATTCTTGTTTTAAAAGTTGCGGTTAGAAGATGACTGTTATAGTTGGCGGGGGACGCAGGGTGTTTCAGTACAGCGATTCTGGTGATTTTATTCGGCTTGCATTGGATAGTGCTGAGATAATTCCGACCTAAAAATGGACCAGACGGGACGTAACGACCGGCAGCAGTTGATCGGGCGCACTCGAGCCTTTCATCTTTTCGATAGTGATGATCGAGTATTGGGGGTTCAAGGATCGCCTCTATATCGGTCCTTAAGAACTGTTTTTCGGTCGAGCGTCTCTTGGTTCCTTGCTGTGAGGCGGAGAAGTTCAGTTCACGATAGAAGCGAACAGGCGAGTTCCAGGAAGCAGTGCCGAAGAAGATGCGATCACTGGGACAAGACGTTAATTGGTCTGGAGTTTTCGATTATCGCTCAAACCCATCCCCAGAGTCGCAGACAGGAGTCATGAAGGCACAGGGCGTACAGTATTTATAAGACGCAGACGTCATGCCACTGCATGTCTACTCTAATTAACGGCTCCCCTGTCCATCGCCGGAGGTCTCATTTGGTGCTATGATTGCCTGTTAGTGTGCCGTTCTGGACTTTAAGGATTGTGCGCGTCTGCCATGTCATGATTCAGCAAACCATGGCCCTAGCGGCCTGGTGTGCGCTGGCGGTTCTCTCGTACCTGGATCCCTGCCGGTAGATACGCTTACCCTCCCACCGGGTATACAGGCCGTGTGCATGACTTTCCAGTGACTCGTGCCATCCTCTCCTCTTTCTGGCCAATTTTTGTTGTTGGTTAAAATCTTTGTCAAGTGTTCATTGTCGACCAGGGGGTGTGGTGGTACGTCTAGGTGAGGGTTCGATCGTGCCAGCCACATGCGCCTTCTCCCGCCTTCGGTCTTTTTGACACGTGACAGGTGGGACCCAGGTGGGAAGAAGGAGAGAGTGCGGCAGATGTTGCGCAAGTCCACTCTCACTATAAACAAATTCACGCGCAGGTCACCGTGCCTACTCTCGCCTTGCTGTGGAGCACACGCTGGACATCGTCGGGCGCGATGGTCTAGCTGTCAGTTAATTGCCATAATTTCATCCCCGTTGTTGGCTCTTTGCACGATAATTACCCAGCCATTTGGCTCGCTGTCACCAGAACTGTCAGTCGTCCGCGCCCCCCTCCCCACGATTGGCTAATTACTCTGCCCAGGAAGTCTTAACACAGTATATAGAGACGGGAGGTTATCGTGCTTACTAATGGGCTGCAGAACGGAGAATCATGTCTCAAGCACCAACAGCTTTTATCTCAGAAGGCAAGTGGCAGAGGGTGTGCCCAAGCGACTTAAGCATCCTTTTAAATGATCTTGGATGTCCTCGTCGAATGTCGCCGTTGTCTGCCGGTGGTGGTTGGAAACCTTCATTTTCTGCTCTCCTTTTGCCCACACAACCGCATACACGTAACCACAGGTAGACAGTCGCGGACGGATACCCGGTCGGCGCGGAGCTCTGTGACGACTGAGCTGTCGCGGCAAGTCCGTAGATATTTTCGAAGGCTAACGTCGTCCTATCATGTTTGTCTGGTAAAGTTTAGCCCCAGACACTTCGACTTCAGACTGGTCAGGGATGCAGTTTGAGAATAATTTGATTCTTGGACAATTATGGATAAACTGACAGAGGAAATGGCCTATTTCGCTCGAGATACTACACACTGCTAATAGAAGAGAAGAGACGAGGAAGAGGATAACCAACTGACATTATTGGATGTCCTCGTATACCGCAAAGATTTTGGTGGCCTAAAGACCAATGTGTTCAGGAAAGCGACAAATACGATGCGAGTACTGAACTTCAACAGCAACCACCCAATCAGCCACAAACACAGTTGCGTGAGGACGCTCTATCGGCGTGTCGAAACGCACAGCAGTGGGCCGGAAGACAATATTGCCGAACTACAATACTTCGACGGGTCTTCAAAGCCAATGGCTACCCGCGCAACTTCGTCAACCGGTGCATACGCAAAAATAGACGAAAGGCCAAACCGCACGGACCCCAAATTTTGGCGAGCGCTTCCGTATGTTAAGAACGTTTCGGAAGCTGTCGATCGCCCTCGCACCACTTGGGGCTGGAGTTGCACACAGACCGGAGGCAACCATCAGGCGTCAGGTAATGAAACCGAAGGACCCGCTGCCACAGCAAGAAACACCCGGAGTCATTTATGGGATCTGGTGCGGTTGCAGGCAAAGCAACTACGTCTGAGAAGCCGGAAGACAGCACCGAACGCGAATGGCCGAACACGCTGCAGCAGTGCGGAGAAATGACGCCAGCTCTCAAGTTGCGGCTAATTCGACGAGATCCGGCCACACATTCGAATTCGAAGAGGCCGAAATTCTCGCTAGAACTGACAACCGCGTGAGCCGTGAGCCGCTTGAGTCGTGGTTCACTGGCTCCCAGTCTATTAAGAAGTGCAACGACCTTCCCCTTCCATACTCAGTGCTGAGACTTCTCCTAGGCGGAGTAATTAGTCACGCGGGGAGCACACAGGTGGACACTGTTCCCAACGCCAGGGTCGGTGGGTCAGTTGGTCGAATAATCATCACACCAACATTTAACACGTGATGAAATTTCAGCAATTAATGACGCGAATGTCGGCCATCAAACATTCATCCCACCAAGTGTAACGATCCGGTATGAAGAGGGGCGTGAATACTCACAGGTATGCGGTAGCATGGCGACTGCATCCTATAAATACTGTGGCCCCTTGTGCATGAACTGACCGCATTTGCTATTGTCTCTGATGATGGGTTAGAGCAGGAATACGGAACGTCAGGCGAATGAAGTTCTTGTCCCGGCGATCGTGTCTCCTTCTTCACATACTGCACACTATAGACCCCCGCAACTTGATGGTAGCAGAACGTTGGCATAGGCCGTTTGTGTTGGAGAATAGTTTGATTACACTTTTGCCACGTGGAAAGAGGCTAAACCGGATCGAATGTTGCAGCAAAGTCAACGGAACAAGCTGTCTGTGGGCTGCTCACAGTCTGGATGGAATAATTTTAACATTGAATTATGTGGCCAATACATCCACATCCCGTTCAGAACGGTGAACCATATTAAAGTCTCATTATGTATGATCATCTAAAATATGCAGACGTTTAGACAGAGTATGGGTTATTACGGTCGTTTTTCCCTCATCCGCTAATACCACTGTTGACTTCAACGGTGAGAATCCATGACTCTAACAGTCAATGCCCCTAACACTGCGAGGAAAGTCTGGCTGCCTGATTCGTTACCGATCTTCCCTATAGAGCGATATTCAGCCATTACAACCTAACAGCGGTGGTTGAGCAAGCGATCTTCTGCCACCTTTTTTCATGAAATAAGTTAACCTTCGAAAAATTCCTCCCTCATTTCAGCTGGAACCTGGCTCCTCAAAATTGGACAGTGGAGACTTCCAACGGCCTTCTAATTCCCTTTGAATACGCCGTCTCAGTAACGTTGAACGGCTGTCTTTATTTCGTGCTCTGGTTCTTGGCAGTGTCTACACAGCCGTTGTCACCATGGTAATTGCTGTTTTTCATCCTTAATAAGTCCGCAGATGTAGATGTGCATAGCCTAATATGAGTATGCTTTGACGCGTACTCCTAACAAGGACAGATCATTCCTGGTTTCCTAGGTTGTGGACTTATGCAGCTGTTTGTGGGTTGCCGCAAGTCCTTTATAAATGCTTAAAAAACAGTCAGTGCCGAAAAAGAGCCCCTTGTTCCAAACTATTTGAATGCTTACCGATTGTAAAGATCCAAATCCTGCCCCGCGATGATAGTGAAAACCTCGTCTACTCATCTGGTGAAGACCGATGTACTTCCTTCAAACTCTGTATCCATAGGTCCGCCTTCAGATGATCCATCGGCCGCTGCTTATCTTCGCACCACGGGAAACGACAATGAGGGGATTGTGTCGGTGAAGTTATCTCCAAAAACTGCTGCCTGTCGACTTGTGTGTGTGTGAACTTCTCCATCAGATCCTCGCCCTCAGAGCGTGCTATTGTACGAGAGAAAATTTGTCGCAATAGATCGTGCTGGCGTTGCCAACAGATGCAGAAGCAGCTACGATCTCAAAGGCGTTCACACCAGTACACTTTCTCGCTGAGGCGTAAGTTGGGCAGGCGAGGGCAGCTGTGGTGATGGCGGCGGCGGAGTCGGTGGTGGTGGCGACGACGACGGCGGCGGTTGCTAGCCGAGGCGACTGTGGCAGGCTCAGTGCAGCGCGCGCGCAGGCAAGCCGTTGCATCGATCTTGACCAATCCGATGGCTAACGAATTCTGGCAACCAATCAGCTTGCTCGTCCGACGCCGACAACTGTCGCCGAAGCTCCGCCTCTATCACGTGACCTCACAGTCTGATTACGCGTTAACAGTCGGAGGGCGTCATGGTAACCTGCTTGCCAGCTAAAGTAAATAAACCCCAAACTGGTGTTTTAGTGAGGTCTCTGCATACTTCGGCATCTCTAACTGCCGACCTGACAGTGTTACTCATTTCTGGTAGTTATGACAATTGCATTACCTTCGTGTAAAAACGGGGGTACATGTCTCAGTCCCTGCTAGGGTCCGGACCTGAAACCTTTTGGCCATTGTACATCAGGTCAAATTTTGCACGTTTACGTCATGTCGGTAGAGCAAAGCTTGCGTTTGATTCAATGCCCCGATCGCAACCGACAGGGTCAAGACCCTACGTTATCCGCAGCTGTAATTGAGTACAAGGGTCTGACAATTTCCAGACAACATTTTCTGCGATGGTTCTTAACAGAGTCCCATGACAAAAAGAAGCAAGCATGTTCTTTACGCAATTAGATCAGCCGAGCATCATGTGCATAAAAGATGCTTCTAATTTCCGAATCTGGAGTCGTGTAGGCTGAGAGTAAGCGCACAGGGTAAACAATCAGTTAATTGAAACGGCCGTGTGCGTGTGTGTGCGTCATCCCTGTTGGGGTGTTGTTGTTGTTGTTGGTCAAAAGCCTGGTCATTTGCTGTGTTGACCAGGGGGTGTAGAATGGAACGCCAAGCTGCGGGCTCGACCGTGCCATCCACCTGCACCCTCCACCGCCTCCGGTCTTCTCGACTCTGTCTTGACACCGGACCCAGGTGGGGAGTGGGGAAGAGAAATTGCGGTAGATGCTGCGCAAGTCCACATTCACCTTAAACTAATTCACGCACAAGTCACCGTCCCTCCTCCACCTTGCTGTGGAGCTCACGGTGTACATCGTCGGCAGCGACGGTTGAACTGTCGTTTGCGCGCTACAAGGTGGACAATGCTGCTCTCAGCTAGACCCGGTTCACCGAACAAGGCCAACTAGAGGAGGTGGGTGCCGGCTACGCCTTCTTCTGAAGCGACTGTCCAAAGGCAGAGCGACGCGACGCCAGCGTCGCCTTTGCCATCCGGAACAACATCTTGGGATGACTGTCCTGTCTGTCGCTGGGTATCAGCGATCGCCTGATGAGCCTCCGCTTGCCTCTCCAGGGAGGTAAATTTGCCACCATCATCAGTGTCTACGCCCCCATAATAACCAGCTCCGACACAGCGAAGACTAAATTCCACGGTGAATTGCGCGCCCTCCTGGCGTCTGTGCCGAAGGCGGATAAATTGATTGTCCTTGGTGACTTTAACGCCCCCGTCAGCACAGACCATGCTGTCTGCAGAGGAGTGCTGGGTCCGTATGTTCTCGGCTGCTCCAACTACAATGGCCTGCTCCTCCTACGAAACCCCGCAGAACACCGGCTCATCCTGAATAACACCTTCTTCCGCCTTCCGATGCGAGAGGAGGCCACCTGGATGCAACCGCTGTCGTGACACAAGCACCTGCTGGACTATTTACTCGTCCGGCGGCGAGACCAGCGAGACGTGTTTGGTGACATCAACCAACTGCTCTCCGAAAAGCACAGGCTGCACAAAGCTTTCACGAACCACTGGACAGACGCCAACGAAGCGGTCTTATTCCGCTATCTTCGCATCGTGGGGCATCGAGCGAGGGAGGTGCTGGCCGTCTGGATGATCCACAAAATTAAGGAAATACAGGGTATGTCAACCGCCATGCACTCAAGAAATTATTAGAACCACTCAGGCCTATCTACGCCCCCCTCTCCACGTTTCCAACTAAAGCAGCCACGTCAATTCTCATCTCCAATAGATCAACGCTTCTGATGGATAAATCACAGATGCTGAGGGACCGTGTCGAGCACTTCAGAAGCGTCCTAAGCCACCCCCTCCCCCTTACAATCTCCGACCGATGAATAAAAACCTAGATCTGCCGACTTCCCTCTCAAATCAATACGCACCGTGCAATAACTCCCCAGCTGGAAAGCAACGGAATCTGACGCGATTCCGGCTGAAACCTACAAAGACGGTGGTCCCCAGCTCATGAATAAACTCAAAACGCTATTCTACGAAATGTATCACCACTGACAACTTCCCCAGGATTACAAGGATACGACAATCGTCCACCTCTACAAACGGAAGGGAAACCGGCAACTGTGTAATAATCATAGAGGATAAGATGCAGAGGCGATCGCTGGAACAAGAGCTTTATTCGCCTGATGTCTCGTGTTCTCGCTCGAACCCATCATCAGAGACGGTGACAGAAACGGGTGATTCGTGCACAGGAAGTTTCAGTACTTATGTGATGCAGCCGCTATGCTACTGCATACCTATGATAATCAACCGCTCTCCCCCTCATCGAGAATTGTTGCCCACTGGTGCGCTAATTGCTTTATGGCCGGTATGCAAGTTGTTGACTGCCGAAATCTCATCAGCCGTCTTGGATGCTGACATGATGATTGCTAGGCCATCTGGCTCACCACCTCTCACGCAAGTGGGAAGTGTGCTTTTCGTTCACTTTCCCCGTGTGGTTCCTCCGCTGCATGTGGGATTCGATCGTTCTACGCCTTATATGTGAAATCTTGGTTTATGCGTGCGAGCGGCAGGTCGCATGTGCCACACGCGCAGAGGAGCCTTTCTCAGCCCTATCAACTACCCCTCCCAATCACAACATCAACTGACTGCCAGACTTGGACAGTCGACTGGTGCACAGGACAGGGTAGAGTGAACAATGTCGACCCTCAGCGCCTATTCCCCACTACGAGCACTCTGACATGCTTAAGACTAATACGGTGCGTTAGAAGCCGTGGCTTGGAAGGTTGCCGTCTGACGCTCCAACTCAGACCTCTCAGCCAGTCCGGTTGTGTGTTTGTAAGTAGAGTGGCTGAGTGGTGAGCTGACAGTCGGACTTCGATGGCCCCTTCTTAATGGTGCTTTCTCACACACGTTGAGATCCGAGCGTTCTACCCTCTTAAGTAAACATAATGGCAGTTTCATGCAGGTAAGACATGAAGTTCGTAGAAAGGAAAGTATAATGGCAAAGAGGCTTCAGGTCACCCGTGTAGTTGGGTAGGTCGGGAAGGACTAATCTGTTGAATTTAAATGCTACCATAGGCAATTACCTAGTGGAGTTACGACTGCCCCAGCATAAGCCCACCCTCAATTGCATTGCGCTCTTTGAAGAGCGTTTTGTTCACCAAAAACAGGGAGAGATGGCCGGGAAGATATTCGCAATTGCAGTAGAATAACGTTGCCGACAAAGACAAGGGAGCCTCGGACGCCCCTCTACTAAAGGTAAAAGTTCTATTCCGGAAGTGACGTTTTAGCTACGCTATGCGAAACACATTCCCGGGCTTTCAGCCAATATCTGTATTGAATCAGTTGGTATCTGCATAAAATACTGTCAAGAGTCCAGACGAGCTCTCTAGCCCCGCCAGCCACTGCGCCCACTTCCGGCATCAGACACCTGACCGGCTGGGACAGTGGGCTGGCGCCTGTTAGTAGGAAGAGTGAGGTCGATGGTCACGGCGCATAGTTCTCACTCTAAAAAATCTCACGTGCTGTAATCTATCATACTGTACTAAAAGTCGCGCCTTGGAAGGGTATCAACTGACGGGATAACTTGGACCTCGCAGTCAACCCTGTGTGTTTTGGACGGTGTGGCTGACTAGTAGACTGAGAGTCAGGCGGCAGTGGCTCCTTTTTGATATGATCTCCATGGCACTCCCACTCTGTGGGATCCGATCTTCCTCCCTTTTTGCTGTTGTGTACAATCCTGGTCAAGGGTTTTTTGCGGACCAGGGGGGTTTGGTGGTACACCTGCGCCCTCTCCCGCCTCCGGCCTCCTTGATTTTGTCTTGACACGGGATCCAGGTGGAGAAGAGCGGAGAATGCGATAGGTGCATCTAAAGTCTACCACCACTTTGGACTAACTCACACGCATGCCACCGTCCCTGCTTTCACGGTGTATATGGTCGAAATTGACGGTCGAACCCTCGTGTGTGCAATCAACTGGGAATTAGAGACGTCCTAAATGATGATACTGCCACGTCTTATTGAGGAATGCCTGTGCAAAGCGCTGACTGTCATTCAATCACCTCTCTGGTTCAGCCTATCTTCACTTCTCCGCTTCTGTAAATGCATTTTTAATGGCCCTGATTGCAAACCTCTGTAAAAATAACAGTTTTCTTTTCCCCTACATGTTTGCTGTTTGGACTTAGTTGTCCTAAAGGAATGAGGAGCTAAGGTAACTTTAACATCAAGTGAGTGAATGGTCTTGTCTCTTTTCGTAGAAGTTTGTGCTTGCTTGGCTCCAATTACTGAGTAAATTCAGCAAGGGGTTGCGTTTATTGAAAAAAATTGACTGCCTCTTACTGCTCAGAAAAAATTTAAGAATCGGGGTTCTATAGGTGTCTTGCAAGTAGTCACTACACATATTTTCCCACATCCGCCTCCAAAGGGAGGCAATTCGGTAACGATGGGGTGTAGGGCCCACAAGTAAGTAGCAACTACAAAAATATACCCTAAAATCCAGCGTGACTGTAAGCATCACTTTTCCCTCACCGTTTCCATTGTTTGAAATCCCCTTCCCTTCCTGACTAAGTGTAAACTTACCAGCGGCGCTTTACTCAAAGTCTGTTATTTTTTGAAAATTGCCTTTTGTTTATTTTTAAATTATCGTGCTTTCTTTCCTTGCACAATGACAGCGTACGATAAGACTTTCGGCAGAAATTTATCTATTTTCTGTGTCGTCTTGCTCTTCGTCCTATGTGTTGCCGCACCCGTAAAACCTCTTCTGCTACAATTCAACGTATGATACGGCCCGCAGGCTAACTCAAGTTACTTGTGGGTTCTACATCCTATCGTTACCGGCAATTCCTTTTAAAGAGGTATCCACTGAGGAAGGCAGAATTACTCGAAATTCGGCTTTGCATTCCCTAGAAGACCTATCTTGAGACGACTCTTTAGACCCTAAGAGGTTTGCAGAATTCTAAAAGAAGTCAGTCTATGGTCCGGAAGAGTCTAATGGCAGCGCACACAGAACCTAAGGCGGAGGACCAATTTCAGTTCCCGATGGAGGAGACAAAAGTTGGCATATGTAGGATGAAGGAGCAAGTGTGCTGGGATTCCCCGACTCGCAAGCCATTTGAGTAGTAAGTTCCTTAGAGCAGTACTGTTCCCTTACGGTGGGCTGCGAAACTCACAAGCACCAGCCAGAATTGTTCGGGACGCTATCAGAGTGTAAAGTTTGCCTACCTGGCGTTTAATAACTGCCTATAACTGAGGCTACTACAAAGTAAATTCCCACACGATTGCACTTCTGCTTCTGGATGACCGCACTCCCAGTCGTCTGTGCAAATGACTGTCACAAAAAAGATATCGCCATCGAAATGGTTCCAGTTTTTGATCCGTCAATTTTATATACATGTGCAAATCCAGCCATATTTTTCAGAAGGGTTGCACAGACGATCTCTTTGGTTTCTGTTTTGAGCAAAGGTGCCACCTTCCCGTGGTTATTCATGTAGCCCACTCTTTTCGGTGTTTCTAAGGTTATCCACAAGATATACACTACTATCCCTGTATGTCAACATCTCCCCCAAGCACGAGGATATATCTCCACAGGGCCATATAAACATGCGCCAGAGGGACTACTCAGAATAACGTCCGCAAACCTAAGGAATAGTTGAAAGTACGGTTTGCATCTCATAATATATAGACATTGGTCAGCATTTATGAAACGGAAATACGTAGCAACTAATCGAAGTGTGTGCTCAGAGCGCTGCAGTCATCAGGCCAAATTCCGTGCTGTAGGGAAAGACAGAAGTCACTAGACCGAGGGGGTTATTGTATACAGAAACCAGGAGTTGTCCTCTCAGGCCGCTGGCTAGGCCAGGATTGGTGTTGACTGCATCCAGTCATGCCTGAGAGTCCCCGTGAGACAGTCTTGGCAGCTGCTCTTGTAGATTTGTGTGGCAGTCTGAAGTGGTGTCCAGTTGGTGTGCCAACTTATCGAGGGGCGCTGGCCAAGTGACTTGTGCTGCATTCGCAGGGATGTGGTGAGTCCAGGTGGCGCATGGGCAGGTGCGACTCTCGGGACGCATGTGCGTCCAAATTCATGTCAGTCGAATGGCTGCATGCCATTGGGCCCGGAACTATTCGTTTAACTCCCCCTGACGCAACGGGGCCCTGAACAAAGACGACAGACATGGCCATAATGGCTGTCGGCAACAAATACCCCCATTCTCAACGTACTACATTTAATTAAAACGCCACTTCTTATGTAACCAGCATAATAAACGTTTTTATGTATATTTTAAAGCTTCACGATAGTATCCGCATAAACATTGATGAAGACCACTTCGGCGATTGTTTGTTTCTGATTATTCAGCATCAGCTTTGAGCAGCAACTCTAACCCTAACCTTACAACCTTAACCATAATGCTGACCCAAACCCCAACCATAACGGCTAAACCCAACCCCAGAAGCTACTCTAACCCTAGCCCTTATGCCCAAACGTAACCCTAAATGCAACCCTAACATCATCTGTTAAATAGAAACCTAACCTTAACATGAGCCGCCAATATTAGAGTTAGATTAGCATTACCGTTAGCTTTGTAAGTAGGCTAAGTGTGAAGCCTAGGTAATCAGCCAGTTTTAACGTTAATATTACTATCAGAGTAATGTTCTCCCTGCCGATTAACAACTTTCGTAATTTTTTACCGGAAAAACCGTGAGGAAACATGATTAAATAAAATAAGTGGGCACGTTTTCGGTATAACGAATAGGTGGGGCCACATACGATACCGTTACCACGATTTTCGTACGCCGACATGAACAGATGACTAAGAAGTACATTTAAAAAAGTTACACGTTACCCTTCGAGAATTTGATCTGGGAGTGCGAATCCCTCTAATCCGTTTTTGAACCTCCGTTGAGCAACATTTCCATTCTGAAGGCTTTTCAGGAAATGTCGATTAACGTTTCACCAGTCATTACGCCCATTTTGAGTTACTTATATCCTTTTTGAATGTTTTGCATACGTAAGTGTCCGATTTGGCCCCAAACCAGTAGGAGGTGGTTATAACTTGCCGAAACCAACTTTTAAGTGTAAAAGTTGGCCTGGAGGCCTTTCGACTCACTACACCTGCTAACGGTTAACCTTACCTTGCGCTGGAAGGACAGCGGTCTTCACGCAGTAACTTAATCGCAGAGCTGAAAACATTTTCCAACAGGATTATGTAGGTCATCAGACAACTACTCGTGCATAGGTGATTGTTTTCCTAAAGTCCCAAATAAACTCACGTCGCTGTAAGACTGTCTTTGACGGCCTTTTAATTTTTATAGGCAGTGTAGTGACATGTAGCAATTTACTATCTCGTATTTATAGTAAAATGATGGCAAATATCAAATATTATTCGGCCTGCATTGCTGAGGTGGCAAGCTTCTTCCACCAAACAGGAACTTTGTGCGTTAGCGTTTCATTCGGAAGTCCCTTTGTTATCTTCAAATGCACCCTGGCATCGGCAGTCATCCATTAGTCCTGCCTTTCCAAAAGTGCAATCGAACGAACCGGCTAGTGGACCTAGACTGTAACGTCGTAGCAACTCGGGCTGTATAGTTAGACCTTTCAAATCGGCACTGAAAGCGGTATGCGAGTTTGGAGCCTGGACGGTCACATGCGTGCTCTTCAAGCGACACCAACGCAGGAACTTGCGCTAGACTGGCGCACGCGTGGATTTGCCAAAGTTTTTGGGGGGAAGAAGGAGAGTTCGCCCTTGCTGTGTGACTGCAGCCATAAAACCATACTGGCGGTTACTCAAGCAAAAACCAAGGGTCACTGAAGATAGGTTGTCCATCGCAGACGACGATGATCACAGCTGTCCCTCGGGGTGGTCGCATTCGCGACTTGCGCTGCATTTATCCAGCTTCGCTCAACCCAAGCCCACCCGTGCAGCATTGCTTGCCTCGAGAAATGTTTACCTAAATTCGGAAATGTGTTTTCATTTGAAAAGGATTACTTAGGCAGGATTGCAATACTAATCAGCATGCGACATACTTCCAAAATATTTCAGTCAAGTCAAGTTGTCAGCTTTTGGGCGAACTTCCTTCCGACTACCTGCAAAAACTACGCTCTGAAAAAAATGACTACCTTGGTGGTATACCATTTCCGTCGGTTTTCGGTGTCCTTACAGATTAAAATGTATTTTGTAGACATAAAGTACAAAATTAATTTTTCATATGCTCATTTTGTAGCACCTTGGCGTGAATGAAATATCTGAAGATTATGTTGCCTAATTACTAACATTACTACCCTACCTAATTGATTCTTTTCGACGGGAAATGCATTTCAGATTTTGGGCTAATATTTCATGAGGTAGCATATCTACTTTAAACCACATCAGACATCATCATCTCACTTTCATTGCCAGCTTCATGACTTGGTCACTTGGTCTGTTTGCGTATGACCGATTGGGGATCCACGTCTGCAAACTCCAAGTGTTTGTCGTATTCAGACGAGCACTCACGATTCATGGAAAATTGGGAATGCCAAAAAATGGCCTCCTTGGTAGCCGTTTGTAAGACTGGAAGAGCATAATAATCGATCGCTGGAACAAGGGCTTTATTCGCCTGACGCTTCGGATTCTCACTTGAACCCAGCCTCAGAGACAGTGGCAGAAAAGGGTGACTCATGCACTGGAAGTTGCAGTATTTATAGGATGCAGTCGCTATGCTACCGCATACCTACAACAATTAGCCGTGCTCCCCTTCATCAAGGATTGCTGCCCGCTGGTGCGCTAATTGCTTGATGGCTGGCATGCAAATTGTTAATTGCCGAAATGTCATTACCCGTGTTGGATGCTGGCATGATGATTGCTCGGCCATCTGGCTCACCGGCTTGCGTGCTCCCCGAGTGGTCAATTACTCCTACCAGCCTATGCCTCAGCACGGAATATGGAGCGTGGATGTCGTTGCACTTGTTGATAGACTGAGGTGCCGTTTACCATGACTCGAGCAATAAGCGGCTCACGTGATTATCCCCTCTAGCGAGAAGTTCGGCCTCATCGAACTTAAATGTGAGGCCGGGTTTCGTCGAATGGACCGCGACCTGAGAGTTAGCGTCATTTCTCCGTACCGCTGTCACGTATTCGGTAATTCGCGTCCGCAGCAGTCTTCCAGTTTCTACGACGTAGTCGCTTTGTCCGCAACCGCACCAGATCCGGTAAACGACTCCAGATGTTTCCTGCCGTGGCAGTGGGTCTTTTGGTCTCATCACCTGACGCCTCATGGTGGCCTCTGGTCTGTGTGCAACTCCAACTCCAAGTGGTGCAAGAAGGCGGGTAACGGCCCCGGAGACGTTCTTGATGTACGAGATCGCTCGCCAGAATTTGGAGTCGGCACGATTTTGTCGCTCGTCTTGTTTGCGTATGTACCGGTTGACGAAGTTGCGCGGGTAATCATTTTCGCTGAATACCCGTCGGAGGTATTTTATTTCGGCAATCTTGTGTTCCGGTTCACTACAGTGCGTCTCAACGCGCCAATATAGCGTTCTTACGCAACTGCGTTTGTGGCTGATTGGGTGGTTACTGTTGATGTTCAGTATTTGCATCGTATTTGTCGCTTTCCTGAACACCTTGATCTTTAGGCCACCACAATCTTTGCGACAGGCGAGGACATCAAGGAATGCCAGCTTGTTACTTTCTTCCTCCTCCATCGTAACTTGCATGTCCGGGGAGACGCTGTTAAGACGTTTATTAAACGTTAACATCTGATCCCGTTTGATGACGACGAAGGTATCAATAGAAGCGAAGAGCCGAGTCCCAGGAAGTAGTCTTGAAGAAGGAGACACGATCGCCGGGACAAGAGCTTTATTAGCCTGACGTTTCAGATTCCTACTCGAATCCATCATCAGAGACAAAAGAGCAGAAACGGGTGGTTGTTGCACAAGGGGCTGCGGTATTTATAGGATGCAGCAGCCATGCTACCGCATACCTATGAACGTTCACGGCTTCCCCCTTCATCCAAGATCGTCGCACGTGGTGTGATCACTGCTTGATGGCCGACATTCGAGTCGATAATTGCTGCAATTTCATCACGTGCGTTGGATGTTGGCGTGATGATTGCTCGACCATCTGACGCGTTGACCCGGATGTTGGGAAGAGTGTTCACCAGTGCGCTCCCCGCGTGGCCAATTACTCCGCCTAGACGAAGTCTCAGCACGCTGTATTGAATGGGAAGATCGTTGCACTTGTTGATGGACTGGGGGCCAGTAAACCATGATTCCAGTAGCTCCCGGCTCACTCGGTTGTCACCTCTTGCGAGAATTTCGGCCTCATCGAATTTAAATGTGTGGCCGGATCTCGTCGAATGAGCCGCAACTTGAGAGCTGGCGTCATTTCTGTGCACCGCTGCCGCGTGTTCGGCCATTCTCGTTCGGAGCTGTCTTCCGGTTTCTCCGACGTAGTTGCTTTCTCCGCAACTGCACCAGATCCGATAAACGACTCCAGACGTTTCTAGCCGTGGCAGTGGGTCTTTCGGTTTCATGATCAGACGCCTGATGGTTGCCTCCGGTCTGTGTGCCACTCCAACCCCAAGTGGTGCGAGAAGGCGGCTGACAGCTTCCGGATGCTGACATTTTTACGAAAATCTCATAATCCGGATCCAGATGGGGTCTCGGTCAAAATTTTAAAGACTGACTAAAATAAAATATTTCCGTACCTCTAGTGTAAGATATCCAACCTCGTTCTTGAAATTGAACCCCTTCACTGTTCGTGGAAGTGATCACGCGTCTTGATTCCCTCGAAAGAAACCGTTATATATCATTCGACGACTTTCGACAAATAACCACCGCCTCAGAAGTTCTGAAACACTTACAGACCCTGATCGATGACAAATGGATGTGTCACTTTTCAGATAATAACCTACTAAGTGCGGGACAGCATGGATTTTTAAGAAGTCCCTCTCGTGACACATGCCAGCGTTCCTTTCTTATTACATTTTACAATTTACGGACAATGCTTTCATCCTTCGCACAGTCCATTTCGATTTCGCCAAGGTTTCTGGTCTTGTTGAGCATGTGTTTCTCCTCCTGAAGCCTTCATCTTTGGGAGTAATGGCAAACTTCTGAATTTCATGTCGTCTGTATGGGTTCTCGCACAGAGCGCGTTAAGATTTCCTGTGTTATCCCCAACTCCACCATGGGCGAACGCATTGCAAAGCCCACTGTTGCGACTGCAGAAAAGAAAGATGTATTCATAAGACTGCCTTTTGCAGGGGACGCAGCGAGCGAAATAGTCAGACGGCGCTTAACTACAGCTGTCACGAGAGCATTCCCCGCGGCGAATTTACGCGTATGTTTCACAAACTCTCCCCTCCTACGTTTGGGAGGTAAAGACAGACTACCGTTGGAGGCCACATCAATGTGCATCTACTCATTCACTTGCTCCTGTGGAGCAGGATACATCGGCCGTACAACGAGACGCCTGGTAAAGAGGGTGCGTGAACATATGCCCGCCTGGCTAGGCAGAGGTGAGACCCGATCGGTTTCGAGTTCTATTCTCGCACATTTACTCGATACGGATCACCGAGTCGATGCCAAGGAAGCATTTCAGGTTGTCTATCGGACACCAACAAGCTTCTCTAAAGGCCTACGCCAACGGATACTAGCAACGGCCGAGGCAGTGGCGATACGGCTAACGAATCCGGTGCTATGCTGTCAGAAAACCCAAACACAAGCGCTCTCTCTGCCGTGGCCAACGCCAACCTCACGTGATGACGACATGCCGCCTCAAATCCCTGATTACAGTGATGGGCACTCCGTGTACTCAATCCAAGAGCATCACTTAAAAACTCGCTTACCCCCCTCCCCTAGCCCTAAGGACCAAAACCCGCCGACCTCGTCATGCGATCGGCGTGGGAAAGATGAGTGTTAATGACATAATTGACCTTGAGACACCTATAAACACTGTTAATTTTGTACACTTTCACTCCTTCATGTAATTGTATTGGCCTGACGAAGAATTACTGAAAACACGTGTTAGCCAACTTGACTTTTCAAGTGTAACACGGGAATATTTGCGGAACTGAAATATATATATGTAGCTCGTAAATCCCTGCTGCCCCCGCGTCGTAACACCGACATTCAATCGCCCCTAACATGTGTCAGCGAACGTTTTGGAGGCAAATCGGACTTATTGGACAGATTCGGACCTACTGCAGCAGCCAGACGACACCGACGGATGCCTGTCCGTCCACATCTGTCCCGCCCCCAACGTCGATAATCAACCATAACCGCGCTCCTGAGCCCTCACTTCTGCTGCGGAGGCTTCTGCCGCCGCCGCCGCCGCCACTGCCCACAATCCTGACGCACGATCAAATACCAACCCCAACATTGCCAACACCAGTGATGTGGTATCGGTCCAAACCAGTCCACGTGGCGATCGCACATTTAGCTCGCACATCGACCTGGTCCGTCTTTTGTGAATCCATCGCACAGACACTGGCGAACCAGTCACTTGGCACCCACATACACTGGCTGCATCCGTCTCCACTGTCGATACTGCCAACGCACATCAACTAACCGCATGGGCTTGTTGAGTCACATGGGCATCCACGACAGCGGAATTCACCACTGTCTCGACACACCTAGCACATACCGCACACCCACCATGGGTTGCCTAATCCACACCCCATCGTTCTGCACGCCCATCGCCGGCAGACCCTCCACCACCACCGCCAGCACCACCACCACCACCGCCGCCGCCGCCGCCGCCGCCACCACCACCATCACCACTGAAACCGACGCTGACGCTCCCGACCTTTCCTGCCAACGCCGTCCGCGTACATTCATCCCACGCATCGTCCTAGTCGGTCACTTGCGAATCCATCTCACAGAGACCGGAGCACCAAAACCCACCCACCGAATACGTCTTTAACTGCCGTCACTGCCCTCGCATGTCCGGCCACCGCATAGACCCCTAGGCCACATGTGCATTTATAAAAACCTGCGACAGACAACAATTAGCCACACCGTATCCTTATACCTTCTCCTACCAGCACCAGCACCACACATGAACATCACCCACTGCCTCACAGGGCAAGCACTCAATTGGCACCCCTCGCCTAGGTAGGAAGTATGCTCCTCGGCTGCTGCGCGGTGACCTCATCCAAACCTACCGGATCGTCAGAGGCCGCGTGTGTGCCCTAGAGTTTGATGACTTCTTCGAATTGGCTGCGACGCACCGTCTGTGTGGCAATCCCCTTACACTGCAGAGGCAGTTGGTGCACAGGACTGTCTGCCGGAACTCCTTCCTGTAGAGGATCGTTGGAGCATGGAACGGCCCCCTCCCCCGACGTTATGGTCCTTTCATAAACTGTTGAGATATTTAAATGCAAACTGGATACTCATTTTCTTGAGGAACGGCTCTGCACGTAAACAAGATTGCGTCAGTTGCGGCAATTTGCGTCTGCCTCACACACATCGATGACTTTACAATTTCCGAAACTCTATGGTTATATTGCTATATTTGGCTATGAATAGGGAGCTCAGGGGCCAAGGCTTGTTTCGCTTAATCAATCGACTTAATTGCAGATTAAAGCGATTGCCCAAAAGTTCTTCGCTTGCTCTTCAGCGGATTGTTAGACGACTTGGCGGGGTGGAGCGTTCAAAAACGGCCGGTTCAGACCTCCGTTGACTAAATTATTTCATAGACATTATGTGGGACTAGTTCCCGATGGTTATGAAGGTACTGGACACTACTAATGTGTGCTCACAGGAAGCTTTTGAACTGACATCACACCTGCCGACTGATACATTAGAACTGACGACAAGATAGTTTGTAGGAATAGCATGCTACCTGATCAGTACGGGCGCCTTACCTAGTATTTTGCTAACTTTTTAACATTTTTGATTACTTTGATTGCACGCAACAGTCCTCTTTGGTAAAGTTGAACAAGGCCAAGATTGGCGGCACGCTCAGGAGCGCATTCAACGCTAAATCATTTGCATTATAATATAACTTATTAATGATTTTTAGAAAGCGACTTAAGCCCTTTCACCCTCCTGAACAGTGCTCGTGAATCCTAAGAACGCACGGCCCGCATAGTTGGCGGCTTGAGAGCACTGCAGGGAGGAAATGGTCGTAGTGGTATAATGATAACTTTAATAGTTGATATTCATCCAACTTTTTCTTGCGCGTTTGTAAAGCATACCGAGGCAGCTCACTTGCAGAAATGCTAAGCGGGAACATACGCTCGGCCTGGATGAAGCATTGTACCGTAGAGCAGAGGTGGTATGCATTCCGAGACGATATAATGAAAAAAGGGGAGGTTCTTCGGAAAAATCGAGTTGTACTCGTGAAGTTTCGAAGTGGTGACACCAACCCGTCGTCAGACGAAATGAAGATAAAGGAGAAAGTGAGACAGTCACACTAGACTGGTTGACGCGATAGGACAAACATTGGCGGGCGAACAATTAGCGTGTGAGGAGTGATGTGGGCAGGGAGTCACGCTGGGTTCTGAGCCGGGAGGGGGAAAAGGGGGGGGGGAGAGGAGGAACAGTTACGGCTCCCCGTGTTGGAGGGAAGGGAGAATAGTAGGTTGGCAGAACTGCGGGCGCCTGGATTGGCGGCCACTGATGCGGCGTGGGGCTGGGCTTAGTGAGATGTGATCTTTGCCCTCATAATGGGCGTCTAGGTCAACGTGACAGTCGATGTTGTACTATTTCAGTGGGTAAGCGATATCTTTACTTGTAAGTCAAACTACCTGACGCTGTTTTAAATCCTAGGAAGTGAATGACAACAACGGGAATACGGACGACTCATACGACACCCTGCCGTCGCGAGAGCTGCTGCGCGTTTAGCGTAATAAGCATTCTTCCAACTGACTTTTCCCATAGAGTTCAACGAGCCTCATCCCAACGACCGCTTAAAATACTCGTACAGAGCCATGGTGCTGATGACTCGACGAGTAACATGGACGTCTGGAAACCCAGACCTCCTTATTGAAGGCAATCGCCGACGCCATGGTCGCTTACGGGCATTGGAGGAGCGCGGTACTCAATGGCAACCCACTGATAACTTGGCTACCCCGCTGACCAGAAGCCCGTTATTGAGGCCGATGAGGACCGCTGAGGGAATCCGATCCCTACCTAGAACATTAGGTCTCCTTTCCCACCTGCCTAGGCGGAAACAATTGGGACGACTTTGTAAAGCACATCTTCTCCATGCTTTTCGAAGACGAAACTAGCCTTCACGTTAACTTTAAAAGACGGAAGTTAAATGGACGTCTCAGTTGGTCGGCTGGATTTCAAGTCATGTTGTGCAAGAAGTCATACATTGTCTCCCTGTCCATGTGTAGAAGTGTTCGCTGTTTGAAATACCACTGGCGCTGCTAGATTATCAGACCTGGAGTCCGCGTTCACAGAGCGACTCAAAAGGTCGCTGGACAATTACCCAACAAGTTCAGAAGAACGATAGCAGATCAAGCTGGACAGGCGAGTGAAATTTACAGTTTAAAAACTAATCTTGTCCTATGGAAAACATTCCCCCATCTTCGACGGAGGATCGCCATCCGTTCTCACACCCACCAACAATGTATTAATAATTTTCAACCAATTATTTCAGTAAACTTTTCCTTTTTGATAGTCTTCAAAATAGTCGACCGCCGTTGTCATAGTCGTTATTTGGCTGATCAATAAAGGCGTACAGAAGTCGGTTAAGAAAGCCAGGAACAGATTACAAAGGAAATCTGAAAGCATTAAAGGAAATTATGGGTACTGCGTTACGTAAATGAAGCGTTCGAGGTGCCTACCATCTCGCAACCGCCATTTCCCGGTAATCTCGAAAACTAGATATCTACTTGATATCGATTCTATATGATTTGCTACAAGGGATATGTGAACTACCCACAGCTTATTTCCATGAGGCGTTGCTTCGGACAGAATTCCGTGGCCGAAGGCCCAAGATTGCTAAAAAAACGCTCAGACTTCAGTCTGGATTCAAACGATGACTTCGTAAAATTCGAATCGATCGCTGAAGTGCTCATCAGGAATGCACAACGCAATGAACAAAACAGTTAAATGCGTCAGGACTTGCGCTGAAGTGGACACGAATAGGAAATAATTAGCGCAGAGCGGAGAGAAAATTGTTACGCAAAACACAACGCGCCAAAATTGTGGCCGTCATAGTGGTTAAGAAAAAGTAATCAAATAAAGAGTGACCAACAGTTCGATATCCTTGGATGGTGCGCGCGTCCAATCGCAATTAAAACCGCAGCTGAGTTTTGTACGCCCTACCAGCCCCATCAAGCCCCTCGAACCTCAAAGGTCTTGGGGGTGTAATGGAGGGGGGGGGGACTGATTGTGGATCGATGGCGGGGTTTTCGATACTCCGCCTTCTCTAGCCCCCTCATGACAAAAAATGCGCATCCGATCACCTCATTCTTTCACTTTTTTGCCCCCGTTTTACGATGATTACTTTGGCCTGCCTATCATATCGCTTTAGCTGTGACACGTAACCCGCCATCCTACTACGTGTTCCAGCGGTGTGGAGTCAAAATAGTGCTCCAGCCCATAGCCCACTCTATTACGGTATCGGACAGTAAACGTAAATTAATGAGAAGAGTTGGTTTGTTGATAGCGAACAAGGCATAAGACTTTTAAAGGAAGTATGTGCAGTTATGACAGTTAACTTTCACGAATAGTTAACTGAAGAGTTAAAGTTGTCCGCGACTGGTTTCAGTAAAAGTTGTGTTTAGTACTAAGTAAAGGAAAAGAAAGTTAAAAGATACTTCAGAATAGTAACAGGAAGCGACAAATTAGTGCGTGTTCCGAAATGTACAGCACAGATATATGTGCAATCACATAAAATAGTAACAGAAATCCGGTAATAGGATTCTGTCTCCTTGAATGTTTCACTTCAAGGAAGTATAATTTACGATTTAAAAACTCTAGTTTTGTGCCATTAGCCAACGTAGGCATACAGTGTTTAAGAAATGGGCATTTCACGGTCTACCTTATGCTTTTGTACACGAAATTATAAACCAATACCTTAAAAACCGAGAAAAATTATACTACTCGGATAGTTAATGGGCATGTTAACAAGTGCTACAGCTCTGTTTAATTTATTCATTTCAACCTTCCCTATGGCATTAAATGTAGAATAAGTAGCGAAAATGGGATTAGATATCGTACAGTTTAAAAGTCGTACCAACCGTGCCGTCAGACGGCGATAGTATAGGAATGACTTCGGTATTGGTGGTCCCTTTTAACACCTAAATGTATTTTTGTGAACAAATGAAATTAAAATGATGTACTTTCCCGGTGATCTCTCGGCGTCTAGCTCTGCCGGCGTATCGGTCTCTCGACCCGCGAAACCAATCGACAGCACTTTTTCGAACATGCTCGCCGGGCAGCTACTTAAGATAGTATTTTGCCGAATGGCCTCCACACTGTTACGAAAAAATAGACACACGACTGAGAATGAGCTTTGTTCTGTAGGACCACCCCAGCAAAAGCTGAGGCGCAGGAGCGGAGTCCGCGGCATTTTTTTGAAAATAATCAGGAATTAACAAAGTGAAAATGGTAATACTTGATGCGCCTATACAACAAGTGAGTCGGCCAAATTTTAATACCTGACTCCAGACAAAAACTGTGCGTTCGCGAGCGTTGGTTGCACGCATTAGGAGAAAAATTCTGAGCAAAAGTGATAAAATTTAGTTCTAAGAAATGATAAAACTAACAAACCCAATTCAGGTGGGCAATGGGAAAGCGCAGAAGTTAGGGTACAACATAAAAATAGGTAGGATATAAGTTTTCATTGGGGAAATGCAGAATTTCCAAACCTATCCGGTAGAGGATGTCAAGGAGTGTGTACTTCCTCAAAGAAGATGGCTGGAACAGGCCAAAGTATTAATTGCTGAAATGAGACTGTGTCATAAACGCCAAAATGAATCCAAAAAGTTCCATACTTATGCGTTAAAAATTGCTTAAACATCGGCGTATACAAGTGACGGAAAATATTGGAAGAAGATATGTGCTGTTGTCTGCAACAACCTATGCTAAAATGGTTTTATTGTCTCTTTCCAAGGGGAGGCGATATGCATTGTCTCGACAATACATTAACCGTACTGTCTACGCCCCCCACATGCTAGGTTGAGTCAGAAAATTCGCGATCGCATGTTCTACTTTATTAAATGAGCAAAACACTAAAAACGCCTAAATCTGAATATTTCTTTAAGAAAACCACCATGAGACACCTGCACAGTCATCCGCACAAGGTCAGACGCGTTTGTACGCGCCTAGACGAATGGAGGGTTTCTTCTCGCTAACAAACAGTCCGGTCGCGGAACCCTCTCCAAAGTGAAATGGTGTCTGCTGTGTTCAAAAAGCACTTGGGTTGTTTGATCTTTAATAGCTGATGGTTCCCACTGTAAGATTATCTCCACCAACTATGAACTTTACCTCCCGATATCATGCTTAACGCATCGCGGCACGTCTAATGTAAGGTGTTTCCGTAAACTTTATGGAGGTAGCCTGATGTTGAAATTCTTCCCACAGACCGGAAAACGGCCCACATCACACCTCTTTACAAAAGCGCTAGTTGTGCTTTTGCGACGAACTACAGACTGACATCAACTACTAGACTGACATCAACCTGCTGCAAAATCACGGAAAAAACCACCAAGAGGGGGATGATAGCTTATTAGGAAATTTACAACCTCTTTTTAAGTGTACATCACGGCTTTCTTTGGGGAAGATCATGTATCACGAACTTTCTATACACAATGCAAAGCTGGACAAGAACACTCGATGCAAAACACGTTGTGCATGTGGCCTACATCGATTTCCGGAAGGCGTTCGGTAGTGTTGCGCACCAGCGTCACCTTCGCAAGTTAAGAGTGATGGACATCGGCGGCAAACTTATTAAATGGTCCGAGAACTTCCCCGTCGGTCGTTCTCAAATGGTTTGCATCGAGCAGCAGCAGCAGCAACATTCAGGGCGTACAGCCATAGAGAGTGGAGTCCCACAAGCTCAGTGCTCAGGCTGGCCCTCTTTCCCATGATTATGTAGAGAAGTTGGACCGTGATTGTGCCGTATTTGCAGATGACAAAACATCCTGAAAGTCATCCACGATGCTGCTGACGAGTCTAACCTTCAAGAAAATCTTCGTCTATTGGACGACTGGTCCCGCAAATGATTCTTGTCCTTCACTTTAAACAAATGCACCATGCTGCGTCGCGGGAATCGAATTGAGGTCCCTAATTCGCGGAAAAACTACCCGAACGATGTGCCACTACATGGAGCAAAAATACAGAAAGATATCGGAATCTGGATTACATGCACCCTAGACCTCCTGCACAATATTGCAAGACGGCAAAGGCCGCTGCTGTAATGCTATACGCCATCAGGTGGGGGTTCTCAGTTTTCGATGAACAATGTTTTTCCAAAGTTTTCGACACGTTTTTAAGGCTATAACTTGAATATGCGATCTGGAACTGAAAATGCTGGGCGCAGCAGGATTACAATCTACTCGAAAGGGCGCGGAGGCGAGCCATAAAATTGGTAAGAGTTCTAGGCGCACTGCCAAACGAGATCTACTTAGATAACCCTCATCTCTATCCTTTGAGTAATAGGCACTTGTGCGGAGACCTGATACGGACTTTCCGTATCATGGGGTGGCTTGCACTGCGCCCTCAGATGTGACGACGTTTTCCAACTCGCCACTAAAATAACCTCTGGGACATCCGTTCAAACTACGTGTGCCCCAACGAAGATAGGATATGCGAAGGTATTTTTCCCCAGTCGTGTCGTGGAGCCCTGGAACAACCTGCTCGAGGCGACCGTAATGTCTCAATCTGTGGAGAAATGCAAATATCGGCTTGAGAGTCATATGCCGCAGCAGCAAGCAGGCTATGTGAGTTTGTAAGCATATAACCAGTGGCCTATGTGAATGGATGTCTGCATTCACTTGATGCTGTAATTTTTTCATGTTGTTGCTAATTCTTGCGATTTTATGTACAAACAGGGAGTTCAGAGGCGCAAGCCTCAAATGCATTGAACTGAACTGAAATTGACCCTTAGTCATTTTGACTGCATATAATTGCGTTTATAATTTTTACTTCAAATAAATAAGATCATCAAGTGTCCCGCTCCTAAGCCTTGCCTACATCCATGTGTATCTAAATTAATTTTGTAAGACACATAAGAAATAGACGCTGTTTATCGTGACTTGTCAATCACGCAGCTCATATGAGCCAATCCCTTTGGTTATAAATATAAACAGACGGATCTACTGTTTAGCATTGCCTATTAGTAGGCAGTAGGGCCTAAAATGACTTGCAAAGGTAGTTTGCTCGTTCATGGTAGAATGAGTAATGGAAATGTTATAGAACATTGTCGAAGCCCAAAATGTATTATTAATTTTGCAAATCGGTGTCCATAACAAGTTCGGAGAATACCTTGTTGGAAAAAACCCCTGTGCAATCAGGAACCCATTCACTGGATCAGAAAGCCGAGGCTAACCTACTAGCTATCTATATTAAACCATGCTAATGTCGTCTTTTCTGTCCAGTCAAAGAGATCACATACTTGCGTGCTGATAAGGTCTTCAAAATAAATAAGTATGTTGTTTTATTTAGCACCAAATGGTATTATCGTTATATGTAAAAATACACATTCGAGTGTATTTTTGATCAAGTAGGAAAAAACACTGAAGTGTTCAGTTTGTGCTTATAAAATAGTCAGTCGGAAATGAAAAACGGTCGGAAAACAGGGAAAGAAATACTCTTTCATTTCTCTGAAATAGGTAAAATACATGTAATAACCAAAAGTCCCGCCTCAGTAAGACGAGTCATGAGGCATAGAACATTAACAGGGAGGTCCTTACTTTCATCTAAACAATGCGTTGCAGTAGAGCCCCCAAGAAGGAGTTTGTCTGAAGGGACAACAGACACAAAAATCGAGGGTAAACTATGAGGTGGTCAGGGAATACTGCATATGTTATGGTGTCAGACTGATGCCTAGGAAATAATTTCATAATCCTCTTAACCAAACCACTAAGCCGGATTATCGTGATTGTGTATGGATTGACAGTTGAATAAACGGTTGCATCTTTGGCTCACATATTTTTGTACTTGTGTCGATTACTGTGCGCTGTTAACGCAATTTAATGAAGTGATGAAATCTACGCGCTTGAAATGACGGAAGGACACCACAGCGGCGCTACCGAAGATACGAAGTCTGTGACTTCGC
Source organism: Spirometra erinaceieuropaei (assembly GCA_902702965.1). Taxonomy (NCBI): domain Eukaryota; kingdom Metazoa; phylum Platyhelminthes; class Cestoda; order Diphyllobothriidea; family Diphyllobothriidae; genus Spirometra; species Spirometra erinaceieuropaei. Next base: position 1,564,409 of record CACRXP010000059.1, read on the forward strand.
ATCTTCCAAACCCAGGGCACTCCGGCGTTACTGTTTACTTTGGAATAACATTGCGACAAAGGCATGTCAGACTATAATGGCCATTTCTACATTATTACTTGTCTTCAGTCAGTCATACCGAACCTCGAAATGTGAAGCACATAGGGCTTGATCTCGCGAAGTGATAATTAAAAATCCAACGCCTCTAGCCACTGAGCCATTGGCTCGTTTTCCTGTCGGTTGCGATCGAGAATATACAATGGTCGAATCGCGCTGACATTGCCTTGTCATCAATGTTATTCTGCCTATATTAGATGCTGCTGAGCGGCTGCTGGTTGAGTTCGAAAGAAGGCTAAAGGGCACAATGGGACGAGTGAATTTCGCAACACGTTGGGGGAGCGCTCCTCGACCTCATTATATGATATTGACTAACCCTCTCCTCCATTTTGATCATGGCGAATTATAAGTTGGCAGGAAAATTATGGACTGCCATCAAATTTGGAACTGATTTAAGGTGGGTGGATAAGAACTCCTTCAGTCCCTAATGACCATGTTGGTAAAATATGTTATCGTTTTTTTCGTTAGTTTCGCGCTGCAAAATTAAATGAGTTCGGATGATTTTTGAACTGAGCCTATTTTTCCCCATTCAGACAAGCTTGTACAATTGATTTTCAGTACTCGGAGATAGAGCGAATGTTTTCTAGGTCAAATTATATGTGTCCAATAATAGAGAAAGGTTAGTTTTAAATTTCAGTCAACGTTCGTGGTCTTGTTTTTCTAAACAAAATAAGTTTACGCTGAAAAAAGCGATTTTTCAAAACAGTCCTTGCCGTGTTCGTGGGATTGATGTATTTACTTCCGAGCAATCTGGTTGCTTCTTCCTTGTTATCCATTAACATTTTTATTAAAATGTGTAGTGGAAATTGAAAACACTGACTTACAATGACGAGTCTTCCCTTGACTGCGCAGTATCTTATTTGCGGTATATATCACATGAATTTTTATAAAAAAGCACATACAAATGCGTATGTTAATTAATCCACGCACACAATTACGCAGTAAAAATCGATTCGAATATAACAATGCTGTTCGAAAGTTATTGTGAGTTTTTGAAATTTATATGCTTCTCAGTGAAGCAATTAACCCTGCCAGCACATGGGCGGGGCTGGGAAGGGGCTGGGCGAAGCCAGAGCCCCCTCTGGAATGAAACATTTTGAAGCATATTTGCATCGAAAGTTATGTTTCAAAAACACCACCCATTGTACCTTCTTTGGCATTAAAAGGAGCTAATTTGTCAAAAGTGGCTTATAAATAATGAAAAAAGCATTCGTTTAAGCCCACGGGTCGCGGCCGGATAATATCGTGTGTCAACCAATGCTGTTTTCATGCTCTTAATAACTGTATTAGTTAATTTATGTATCTTATGCTAGTTTTTGGGTATTTACTCACAAACCAAATTGAGTAATCGTTTTGTATGTCTATGTATGTACTAGTTAGCATTGGTGTTCATAGTCCACCTTTATAATTTTTATCGTTTTTTTACTGAACACCCAAAGCAATTATGAAGCGTAATTACTGTGGCTTTCACCGTACCACCAGATGAAGGCATATTATGGGACTACTAAAGAGCCTGATTCTGAGATTCCCTCAACGTCGACAGCAGTTGGCAATTAATCCCCTGAACGAGAAATGCCTATTCTGAGCTCTGAAACCTCTGCCAGCAGGTATTATGTGTGCGTGTGCCTCAGGGGACTCATCATACAGGTCAATATTTTAAAGGAGTGCCAAAAGTGGGCGGAAATCTGGCGTCGCCTGCGCATTTTTTAGTTGGTGGGGCCAGGCGGGGCTGTTGTGTTGAAGTCCCCGCCACAGCCCCACCAAGCCCCTTCATAGCCCCCTCTAGCCCCGCCATATTTGAGGGGGTTACGCGGGGCTGGTGCTGGCGGGGTTAATTATAGGTTGGCCAGGCCCAAAGGCTAGTTGGTCCC
>CACRXP010000059.1:1567294-1584739 GCA_902702965.1 Spirometra erinaceieuropaei
CCTCTAGCCCCACCATTTTTGATGGGGCTAGGCGGGGCCAGGAGGGGCTGATGCTGGCAGGGGAGGCACCGCTTGTATGTTTTTGGACGTCTAAATGCCAATTTAATTCGATCTACGGGGCAACTGCCACGATCGCAGAACCATCTCATCGTCGTCCAACTGTAGTGAGCCTATTCCCAACACAGTCAAACTCCTCTTGGATTAACGACTTTGTGCCTGTGCCGCTACATTTGTTGCCATTTTGATGATACTTCGAAGGGTTTGTACAAATATCCGAAGGGAAAACAGAAAAACTGTCCAACACTCCGAAACGACAAAATTCCTGGTAAGGGTAAACTAAGCAACTAAAATTATGAGCTGAATCTGCTGAAGTATGTAAAATTGAAAAATCAGAAATAACTTTATCCAACAGAATACTGCCGAAATTGACTCAAGATTTGCCCAAATTTGCATGCGAGAAAATGAGCATGGCAAAGAATAAAAGAATAAAATGTTCATAATAGGGTTTTTCAAGATAGGTAACGACGTACAATAAATATTGGCGGCATTCCACAGCTTTTCAATATTTGAGATTATCAAGAGTTCTGAAATCGGGTGCAAATTCCGCTGGCAGATATTGGCTGCATTGTTTAATGGAGCCGTTTAATGAAGCGGACTTCGTTTGGGCTGCCAGCCTCTACAGCTGCAACGGTTTCCGCATGACACCAGGGCACACAAGACGCATGTAATCAATTGGGAGGAAGGTCACCATATCGATGGGCAAATCCTTGAAAGACGATGTGCTCTTGTGGTGCAGTTCCTGACTTCTCATCCCGCAGACGCCAACTTTACACTGAGGAGGTAATGTGGTTTTCTGCGGGCATACCAATATAACAGCATCTATCACGCTTGCATCTGCATCCATTACGCGCATTACGTGTCGCAGCTGCAATAGCTATTATGTGTTTTTACTTGTTGGACATACAAGCGAGCAGCCGCGTCGCAGATGACATTAGCGAGATCCGCCTTTACTATGTCATCCGTAGCTGGAACCTAACGGCCGCTCATCAGAATATTTTAAAGTTCCGAGACGCACTGGCCCAGATGGACTGCCAAAGGCTTAGACTAGCTGGCATTGGAGAGTACTGCTACAACGAACGGCTGTTCACGTATTGGATTGTTGACGCGGCTGAGGTTTGGCCGTAAGCACTGACCAGACCATTCAACCATCCTCATACCGTCTCTTGGCAGCCAAACCCGCATTGTGAGATGAAAAGACCAAAACACCACGCATAAGGCCCAGGTTGACGTAAATGTCGTTAGAGAGAGACTTGTTAATCTATGTTCGGTGCGTCTCCAATAGCATCCGCGGTTCCTTAGGCGCCTCTGAATGGTTCGGTCGCAACATCAGCAGCAACAATATTTGGGTCTTTCAACAGAACTCTTGCAAATCCGTTAAAAAAACATTTGCTACTAAACGGGTTTGAGATTCGTTATCTTCGTCGTCCACTGAACCTTATAATCACATACGCACAAAATACAAAATCATGGAAACCTCCTGCCTAGGGTAGGGCATCTGCTGTTCCGGGATTGCTCCGCCATCACTGACGACGTAGACCCGAGCGAGAGATCTTTAGTGGCAGCGTAATATGTTGTCTTTGCACGCCCATTCAACTTGTGCATAATGCTTTGGTGAATTTTCCAGTAGCTTCGGTCCATATTTGCTCCAAAGTAACATATAAATTACATAAACAAATTACACGCTGGCATACATAACACTGGACCGGTTAGAAGATGTGAATTCATATAGGTAAGTTTAATGCAACTTCTAGCGATTTAAGTAAGGCTATTACTCATTAAAATAAAAGAGATAATCAAATAGAAGCAGTGGATTACGTACCGCTGTTTCACGAATGTGAACATCGAAAATTAATTGAACGACAATATCGACCCAGCGCGCATACAGCAAACGTAAAGTACATAGCCTCGTGTAATGCTGAAGCCACCTGTTAGGGGGGTTGCTTAGACATTCAGGTTTCGTTCAAATATGTATTAATGCGCATGTGAGGGGACCATGTGCTTTGAGGGCTATTTAAACAAGTTTTTCGTGTCCATTGTTAATATACGGTTGATTATGTCCCATAACGTATAATGTACTTTTTGAAATGTTTGCATTAAGCCAGCTGATACAATGCGACTAATATTAGTTTCTTAGCATATGTTTAGATCCCTTTTCCCCTCTCAGATAGGAATTGAGTCAAAGCTCTACGAGAAGTAGGTCTGCATAGCCTTATTTAGCTCAAAAGTTGTCAGATATCTGTTGGCTAATTAAACAAACCCTCTGTATCGACGTAAGCCCAAAATAATGAAATTCAGGGTTGTTTCTGAAATCGAGACTTTATTGACTGACTACCTTGAGATTATTTTTCTGCTGCGCTCTAGTTCGAAAGCGAAAATTCCCCACTTTTGAAGTTTGCAGTTGTTCGTGGATGTAACAAAAACCATGTTCGTGGAGTTTCTCATTCCTTAATCTATCAATAATATGCGGTGTTCTCGGTATAACACTTAGTTTTAGGCATTTATTAGGCGTATTGTGTTTCTTTAACGGACTTAAAGTTAACTGCACATTGTGTCTTGATTTGCTGGAGCTAGTTGATATCCGTTTCATTTCTGACGTTTTGTTAAAGAAACGTCAAATCAAAAGTTTTCTGCATATTTTATGTGACCATGAAAATATCGCTCTTTTACGCATCTCTTCCAAATCTTCTTAACAGAACAACAATGGCACGTTTTGGTCGAGGAATGGACGTATGTCTCCCGGTTACTATTTCTGATCGTCGTAAAGAAAAAGAAACTCGGGTCAAAGCCTATTCAATGAACTCCAACGATTGGCTTGAAATGTATGGACTTGAAGCAAATCATCTCACCATCGCCGAGTTTACAAAAATTATTGAAAAACCACGACGAGTTTCTGATTGCAAAGACGTCCATACCGAAGGTCGGCTGAGTTCAGCCGTTTTTGTGACATCCAAATCTGTGCTCAATGGAATACTCGCTTTTGAGGCCGAACTAAACGCCATCATCTTTAACATCACAAACAGGATAGATTGGCTATTACAGGTAGGCGCAGTTAAAATATTTGAACATTTTATTATTTGTATATGTGACCGATCTCATGAAATGTTGGCTGAAATTCTGAAATGTGTTTTCGATTAGGAGGGTTTGCTTAGGTGGGTTTGAAACATTCATCATCACATGAAATAGTGTTAATATATTTCGGACTCGACTGGATGTCAGCTTTTGAATGCTTTACACGTTAATATTCTGTAGAAACCGTAATCAGTAAAAATTAATACTTATATAGCATGAATTTTTTATGATTATTTTTGATGGTCTTGAAAAGTCAAATATATTTTTTAAAAACCCCGAACACAAAAATGCTTTTTTCCGTAGTTTGGTAGAAAATCACATCGTTTTTATATTTTATGCTCGAAAATGGAGTATAATTAAGATTTAAAAAAGTTTTTTATTCCCGAATAATTTGGAGCCTGATCAGCCATTGCATTATCGCCTAGTGATTTCAGTCTACGAGGTGCATGTGTTCCCCGTAAAGAAAATCACATTTTCTTCTATGCCTTTAAAAAGATACTATATAGGATTAATAAAATTTTGCGATGGGTGCGGACCATATTTAACATTTTATGAGGAGCAGTGATAAACAGACTGGTACGATGGTATGTGAATGGACCTTGCACGGTCTTAAAAAATCTCATAATTAGAAACTTTTTCAAAACCTGATTATAACCCTTCTTCGAGCATAAAATATAAAAACAACGTAATTTTATATCAAACGACTGAAAGAAAGCATATTCTTGTTCGGGGTTTCTATAAAATATATTTGAATTTTCGAGACCATCGAAAATAAATGTGAAAAATTCGTGCTATTTAAGTAGTCATTTCTTACAAAATGCGGTTTGTACGGGAGATTTAAGAGCAGTGCATTCAAAAGCTGGATTCCTGTCGAGTCTGAAATATTATAGAATTATATCGCAAGAAGATAAGTTTTGCAACCGCGATTAAGTAATCCTTCCTAATCGAAAACGCATGTCAGAATTCCAGCCAACATTTCATGAGATCGGTCACTCATTGTATGTATGACACGCACAGAGGGGCTCTTCAGCTCCGTCAACCACTTGCTGTCTGGGGTGGGGAAATAAACAGCGTGGTAGACTCTGAATATGGTTACAACTGAAAAGTGTGAGGAACATGCATGTCGGAAGATCTCTCTAATTATTGGTGGTTTTGTTTCAGCGAATGACTAGTCAGAAGGTTGACCTTTGTCATTAACCTAATGTTAATTCAAGTGTTGACGGCAGAAAAGAACATTTAGAACAGAGGTCCCTCTAGGGGTAACATTTTTAGTAATACCACCGGACGAAACCGTTTAATTCTGGCTTAAAAGACGTTGGAACTCTTCCCCTTCTCATTAAGAGACAGGGTGGGTTCTAACTTAGTTATATCACAGCTCGCTCTGCCTGCACATGCCGGCACTCTAATTTCCACTGGAAGTCTAACTCTCTGTCAGTTGATTTTTGCTCACGTTCGCTGACACTGTATTTGCAGTTAGTAGACTGAATGAAAACTTCTGGCTTACTTAGGACAATGTCTCTGCAGTAACATCCAATTTTGTTTAAATTTTTTTACAGAGGATAACATTATTATTTGACTAATTTAATGTATGACAAAGCTAAATGATCCGCAACTGGGCCTCACGCAGTTAACATCAGACAGTTAATGTACTTTGTCAACATTATATATGCGCTTTCTCCTGAAAAAATATCGTCATCAAATATCTGTTAATTTGGCCAAAACAGTTGGAAATAAATGTGCACTCAGGGGCTAAGGAAACCGAATCGGCGCACGCGCTGATCTATATGCCTGTACAAACGAAGTTTGAAGTAAACAATCTTATAATTAATATCTACCATTTCAGGCCGTTTCGCAGCGCCAGTAGCATTGGCATGATAATCACCAAATTCACACCCAAATTTACCTCTTCTTCCATGGTCTTGCCCTTATGCTCCATATTTCCTTATCCTTTTTTGCTTTGAACCAATCACGACTCTCCATTTTGTTCCATCTTTACTTTCATCGGTTTCCAGGGTAGCCGGAATGTTTTCGGAGTAACAAAAGGTGATCGTATTGGACTGCTGATTGATGTATCTGACAGACTTCTAAAGTCCGGCCGACATAGTCACCTCCGTGCCTGCCTGCGAGAGTACATTGATGAGCAATGGACCGCACTGTCGACTAAATGGAGCACTTCTGTGGAGGGAGCCAAGGAGGCCATCTATATCGCCACTTACGGGACCGAAGTCGTCCCTCTGTGGGACGACCCCGTCCCGCCCTCCTGGCGTTCACTTGCCGAAGCTAAACAGTTTTTCAGTTGCCAACTGAAGCCCAGTGGGGGTTCGAATCTTCTTGCGGGTTTGAAACATGTGAGAACATATTTTCAGCATCTCCATAAATTCGAATTCCAATCAGTCATATTGGACCTTTACGGATTAAGCATGAGCTGTTACTCGAGACTAGTCACCATGAATTTAAGTTCAAGCCTATTCATGGTCGTCAATTAGACGAACAATATTTGCACACAGCTGCCATCTGCATATCCCGGCTAAGGTAGTCTTTAAGCAGGATCTAAACCCGTGACAAGGTTTAAAAAACGGCGGGGATTTCCTGACTGAAATATTATGGTTTTAAAATGTCAAATAGGTAGGATCCGTGTTGGTAGCCCTCCCGGCTAATTGCTCTACACAGTGCTTACTACAACATTTGCGTCTAACACACAACTACTGCTTCAGTTTCTAACATACATGTGACCGTAGTGGCAATAAATTATTATTTTCGGAAAATCAGGAACGCCCAATCCAAGCTGGAGCTAGGATACATTCATTCCGCAGACCGCACTCAGTATCCACGTTCGATTTTATATATTTCTTTCATTTTTCGCCATATTTAATTTTGGCTACGACTTTAACAGGGGCATCAATTCGGGGCATACACTATAAACGTCATTGACGCCTGCACACAAGTGCCCCACCCGTGAATCCCCCATTACCACCGGTCCCGTAAGATAGGGAGGCGGGCGATTTCAGTACCGGGAGGGCTACCAACAGGGATCCTACCGTCAAATATTCCTTTACATAACAGTGGCACGTACTGATGACTGCATCGAACTTTTGCGATTTCCTAAACATATATGTAGGCTGAACCTCGCAGTTTGCATGGTCGCTGATCATTCAGGAAAAGTAGACAGTACTCGCATTCATGTTTCGTGACCGGTTCAGGTGGTCAGATGAACCTCAGAAGCTTAAGTCGGAGGTTTTGGAATGATGAAACGTACAGCAAACGAGCCAGGCCAAAAATCTTGACTTCAGAAGAAAAACGATATAACTGGGCGAGTATACCACTTAGCAAGGAGGCCGTCAGCGCAAATTGCAGCATTAAACGCCTTTGAGCGTCAGGAAGTTGCATAATTTCTCTTAAAACTGCTGTGGCTTATTATGAGACATAAAAGTAGAATAGTAAGTTAAGAATATCTGATGTAAAGTTCTGTCAAGGGAGGCGAAAGGACCCAACCAAAGTCATGCTTTTCGGGTGAACCTGAAAGAACGTGTTTGAAAAATCATGGGTTTATCCAACTTGACGCTGTCTAACAAATCAAGTTTTGTGGTAAGGCAGAATACGAGAGTTTTATTCCTGCATGTAAGTCAATGCCTGACCTCGCCCAATAAAGACGGAAACACTGTGGTGTTACAAATGTGCTTTCACTTCAGTTGTGGGCCATGCAGTCGCAGATACTGACGGGAAGTCTGGTCAGCTGTTGAAGACATAATTAAGCCATAATGATTGTTAGTATTCTTTAGATTTTCTCGATTCAGTGCTGGTTTACTCACCGGAATAGACGCACCCGAGGTCAGAGCTATGTCAGAAGACAGTCGGGATAACTCGGTTATTCTTTGTGGTTCTATAGCAATAATCAGTAAGATTAGCGGAGCACGATTGAGTTAATAAGGCGGGGAATAAATTGAAAAGTGGGCGTACATTCGAGATGATTCGACGAGCAGTCAGCAAATGAAGTGTGTTGGTCGCTTTAAAAGCGAGCGGCTACAAAGAGCAATAGACAGTGGACAAAGAACAATGAACAAAGAATGACGAGAACTGACGAGCAGGGGTACAGTGACAAAGGCAGGTGATATGAGTAAAGTCTGGCAACTAACAAACGGTGAGTAGCAAAAAGAATATAAATTGACATCAGAGATGTCACAATGGTTGCTGTTTTAGTGTGGATTGTCTCCAAATGTTTACCTCTCATAATTAAAAGCGCGCCACAAATGTTCATTGCTAGGCAGCTGATTTTGTGTTGGCGGAAGGACGCTGTAATTTCTGGAAACAAACGAATTTTAACCATGTTCCTTTTGCTCCATTTGATCTTTGGGGAAATTTTTTTCCTCTGTTCGACTCACTGACTGTTGCGGCCGTCTTACTTCTCTTTTTAATTCATGAGCAATCTATTTTTCATCAAGCTACTTTGAATCCTTCGTTCCCCTGTTTTAGATGCTCCGAGTCAGCACACAGAAACACCTCTCCACCGTAGTGGTCGTGGTTGGAAGTCCGCCGGATCAGGACGGTGATCTACTCATTGAATTCCTCGAACAGTCACTGGCGGTTACCGTGGAGGACGTCGGGTTCGACTTCGTCTGCTTTGACTGCAACAGCTCTGGCATGCAACAACTCCTGGCTCGACTTGCTGCCGTCAATCAGTATTCCAGTTTCCACTGCTACTCTCCCGTCAAGGATGGTACTGCTTTCATAAGTGATGACATCGCTGTTCTCATAAAGGAGCTGGAGGCTGCACGAGTAATTTTTTTATACCCTCATTATATGTGCATTGATGGTCATCTTTACGAAAACTTAAATTGTCCCCGTTTTATCCCATCGGTCATTGATTTCGCTTACGTTGTATGTGTGAACTACACGTCTGGCCTGCATTGAAGTGCATTTGGTAAAGGTTAATAGAGAAACAAATGGTGCTGACAAATGGATCTTGCTTGTCTGACCTCTTTTGTTCTCGAGGGCAGCTACGACCTTTCGAACGCAGAACGCACGTCTGGGGCTGATGAGGTCAGGCACGGGAATATGGACCCCCGTACTACGGGCTGCCTCCCATCGGATTCCGGGGGCTACCTATTCCAATGTCCTAACTTTAACCCTAACTCTGACGTTCACCCTGAGCCAAGCCATGATCCATATATTAACCCATATAAATTCAACGCTACCCATAACCCTAATCCTAATCCTCCCAAGCCTAACTCTAACCCTAACACTATCCTTCACCATAACTCGGTCGAATGTGGTTATGTACCCCCACCTGAAGTAAACAAACTCCAGCCACCTCTAATAAGCGACCAGTGGTAATAGGGTTTTTTGCAGATAGAGCCGGGAAGCGCACAGACGACGAGGTCAAGTAGTTGTATGCAAAAGAAAAGCTATTGGGAATGCGCGGTTGTAATTTGAATGGTTGAAAAATAGTTGCGCAAACCCCTAAACCTAACCTCTAACTATAACCTCTAATCCTGGACCCTAACCCCTAACCCTAACCTCTAACCCTCATTTCCAGCCATAACTCTTAACCCTAGCCTTTAGCCCCAACTCCAACAGTATCGTGCCCATCAGGTGGGGCTACCAAACCACATCTTACCCCTAACTCTAACAATCTGCAATACGACTAGATCCATGTTTTCGTGTCAGACATTACCGTAATTGCACTTTTTCCCAACCTATGACTGAGTAAAAATACGAAAATACAGCAATGACCATTGAAAGCTGTCGTTTTTTGTGCTCGTCTCTATTTCCTTATGAGTGAATGGTGTTAAAACAGCGCTTACCGTTTTGTCACAACAGGTATGCTACTAAGGCGGCCAGATAAGAGTGGGAAAGATGTAATTCTCTGAGATAATATTCTCACCGAAATTTCATCCGTCATATATGAAGGATAAATTCCTGGGAAAAATAATTTTTTTTTCACTTGCATCTTCGAACTGACACTTAAGTCCACAGTAAAGGACGTGAAATTATCAGCTTCAAAGGACAGCGTAAATTCCTTTTCCTTATTTTGGAGGACAGGAGAAAAGCGATAGGTACGATATTTTTGTTGCCCACAAAAAGAAAATCATTTCTAAGAAGACGAAAACATGATTGCTGGAGCAAGAGCTGTATTCGCCTGATGTTTTGGACTCACTCTCGAATCCATAATCAAAGGCAGGATGATCACATGGATCGTAGACTGCTCGAGTCATGGTTTTCCGGCCCTCAGTCATCTAAAAAGCATAACGACCCCCCCATTCCAATTTACGCGCGACAACATCGTCTGGGCAAGGGAGTTAGTCCGACGAGGGGTGTGCGAGCGATCGCTACTCCCAACTCCAGTGTCAGTGAGACAAACGGTCCTATAATCCGCATGAGTGATGAACTTCCGGCTATTGATGACTCGGCTACGGTGGTCAGTTAAGCATAATCTTACCACGTGCAAATATCCGCGAGGAATGCAGGAGCTGCCAATTTTAGTAGGCATTCAGTAGCCTAACAAGTGCATCTTATAAATACTGCAACACCTGTGCAACCCCCTACCCATAGCTGGTTGACACTCTCTCTGAGGATGGAATCGAGTGTAAATCCGAAACGTCCAACGGGTAAAGCTCTTGTTCCAGCAATTGCGCCTTCTTTGCGTCCACTTCCTGAAACTGGCCACTTCACTTCAATCAAAGAATCCGTTTCTCACTCGCGAATCCCTGCGACTGCGCGACAGAGGATGACTGCGAGTATCTAAGTGATATCTTATCAGTTAACACTTTTAGATTCTCTCTAGGTATGCTCCTATTTAGCTGATAGATGGATTGCCGGGAACAAATTTCGCGTGTAACCAGATTTCGGGAACGGTCTATTCTGGGTAGTCAAATGAAGCTTGCTTGTTTTGACCGTTTGAATGGCATGAAGTGTCTTCCTTTCGAAGATCGATTCTCGTTGACGTTGGTGTAGGAGTCAAAGAGTTAAATAGTGATTCCTTTTAAGAGGCAACGAATTTACATCTCCCTCCTGAAACGAAAGACGCCGGTGAGACCTATCGCTGTTTGTACCCTCGACATATCTATCAGGCTAGAGGGCGAGTGTCAGCGTGTTGATGAGACTTAACCATGTTCCCTGTCCCGTTCAAGAACTTTCAAATAATTCGGATATGCATGCGCCTTCTCATCACGTCCATCTAAAGTCTTCAGGAAATGTTTTTGTGCAACTTCCTTTTTACGCGGTAGTACATATATTTATTAAACCACTATCCCGCTCTAAATACAGGTTCCAAAGATAGTAAAATTAATCTAGTCTTTATTGACTTCCAAATCGACCAACCAACTTTGTCTGACTGTCCTCTCCCATTTACTGGCGGATATTTGTTGGATAAAAGTATTATGTAGATTTTACCTCAAAGCTCTTTACTTCATTAACGCCCCTCATATGATGAGGGCAGAGTTTTTTAAAAGACGTCGGCCCCACGGAAGCCAGCTAGTTCACAGACCTAAAAAGCAAAACGGTGACGTTGGTATATTTCGTAAAAACAGTTTCAAGTATAAAATTTCATAATTCCACCACGGAAACAGACAACCTCGCCCCAATATGAGAGGTGGTTTTCACTGACTTATAGGAAAGGTGTCTTCTCTCGTGTCCTACCCCTAACGTCCTGGAATTTGGCCCAAGGCTACCTGTAATACGGGGGACGCATATTCCCGTGTCATACCACATCAAACACACATGAGTCCCTCTTCATCTCAGTCAGGATAGTCCACACATTCTCCGAAGAAAATGTGTTTTTGCTTTAGGTGGGTTTCGGTCGTTCCCGTGTGAAGAAGGGCTGTACTCCCAGTTAGACATATGAAAGTCGCATTTTTTGAAAACACGGACTCTGATTAGGTAAAAGAACAAGGGTATAGTTTATGACCGAGGTTACTTACTCCGGAGATCATTTTGTGTGGAGCAAAAGAACTGAACATCTGGGAACTCTGTGGTATCACATGCGTTGATCCTACATACTGCCACCAATCAAAAACAGGATACTATTTTTGCCATTTAACGATACTAGTAAATGAATTTAATGCCCCTTTGCAGGCATCGCATTGTCGTGTTTTTACTCCGATGACTACCTTAAAACATCTTGACCACCCTCACGCAACAGCCTCCGTGAGGTATTTTTATTTCTTTCTCTGCCACCTACAAATAAATATCGTCAGGTGTTTTCTTTTTGCACAAATTCTCCTCGGAAAAGGTAACCCCGGTCAAATACCATACCCTTGTCTTTCTAGTGTCAGATAGACTGACTTACAAAAGTTTGTGATATTTTGTTAGTTAACCAGTTGGCTCCTTCGGTTGGGCATGGTTATAAATACCCTCCCGCGGTATAAAAGGTTGTCTTGCGGGTTGGGGTTAGTGTTGGAGTTAGCGGTTAGGAGATTCGGGCTCAGGACTAGGATGTTTAGGATCAGAATCAAGAGGGTTAGCGTTAGGACCAAGGTAAGGGTCGCAATGAGGAAAGGGAATAGGTACTCCTCCGAGAACTTGGTGCAAGGTCACAGGTAGTGCTGAGGTCACTTGTTTCCGCGTCGAACTGTTCTTTCATTCCGATGTTGAAGTTTCCCACCTTTGGGCCACAACTGCGGCTTGGGGCTTAAGTACTGTTCTGACTATTTCCAGTGTTTTGTAACCACTCTTCCTCTCCCGCGAGAGGCGGATAGTTTATGTGCAACCTTGCCTGCCATGTTCTATGACTCTATTCTTGCTTTTAAAAGAGCCTGCTGGAACACGTCAAAGGCAAGCGTTTGTTTCTGGAAGCAGAAGAGGCAACTAAGAAGCGAACACCCGGCGTGGATAACGGCGCAGAGGCATGGGGCGAATTAGATCGTCCTTTGAACCTTTCAGACTGTGAACTAACTCCAAAAAGGACCTTCCTGCCGGAAACTTCAAAAGCCTGGCTCGAAAGGCACGGGCTCAATGCAAAAAATCTCAGCATCTTTCAGGTCCGTTGGTCCTCCTCCTCCTCCTCTTTACAAAATTGGTTAATACCAGTTATTTCTACGTTTACGATAAAGAATTACATGGGATGAGACGATTTTTGAATCGGAGGTACGTTTTGTCAGTGGTAAGTATGGGTTCAAATGAGCGACCAGCGAGGGAGAAAGAGAACAGCTAAACTCCGTGGACACAAATCAAAGCGGATCGTGCTATGCGACAGTAATGAGCGTTCTTGTATAGGGAAGCGACTGATAAGGGACAAACTTATAATTCTTTCTCAGGAATGAGCAGAGATGCACAGAGATAAGCGAGCGTAAAAACATGAACGACTAAAAGACAGAATTTGTGAAGATTTATTTTATTTTCATTCGGGTGCTCAAAAAAGACGCGATATTACTCCAGGGTGTAAATGGCGTAACACCAAATAACTAGAGTTTTTCTAACTGCCCTGAACGAATTTGGTTCCACGATCCGGCCCTGATACAAAACAGGGCACTAGCGACACCGTCACCCCTTGTGCCCCAGTATGGGGTCCTGTAGGTGATCCTAAGCGCCCTCGAAGATTCGAGGACAAGACAAAACGCTATTTTATGTCTCTGTCCTAGAGCCAACTAGGTAAACGCTTCTCCATTTTAGCCGCACACTTTCCTACTGGCGACTAACAGCGTGTGTGTGTGTGCCTCATTCACGCAGTCTGCTCAGTTGTGTGTGTTTGTGTCGAGTGACGAACTGGTGGGCTGAAAGCCAGGCCGAAGCGGTCCTCCTTAACGTGACCCACGGCACCCTCACGTATGTGTGATGTATGAAACTCAACCCCCGTTTTGTGAAATCCTGGTGCTTGTGTTTGGGGGGCCAGGTCGTGCACGCGGCGCGCGCAGACAACGTCACTAAATATGTCAGCCACCGCGCCTGTCAACTGACCGGCTCGGACAGTGACTGGGGCCTGGGAATGGGAAGAGAGAGTGAAGTCGATAACTCAGCGCATTTTCCTCACTATAAACAGTTTGACGCGCTTGAAGCTGCCACGGTGCGCTAAAAGCCGTGACTTGGAAGGTTGCAAACTGATGGAATAAATTGGACCTCGTAGTCGACCCAGTGTTGTGTGTCTGTGTGGAACGGCCGACTAGTGGCCTAAGAGTCAGGCTGTAATGGCTGCTTCCTAATGTGGCCTTTATGACTTTCCCACGCCATGGGATCCGAACCAGGTGCGACGACACGTCTAGGTGCGGTTTCGGCCGTGCCAGTCCTCCCCCTCCATTGTTGTTGTTGGTTAAAAACCTGGTCATTTGTTGTGTGGACCAGGGGGGTGTGGAGTGGAACGCCAAGGTGCGGGTACGACCGTGCCATCCGCCTGCGCCCTCCTCCGTCTCCAGTCTCCTTGACTATGTCTTGACAACGGGTCCAGGTGAGGAGTGTGGAAGCGAGGGTGCGTTAGATGCGGCGTAAGTCTACATTCACTATAAACTAAAACACGCACAAGTCATCGTCCCTCCTCCAACTTGCTGTGGAGCACACAGTGGACATCGTCGGCAACGACGGTAGAACGGCCATGTGTGTGTTTCTAGAGTGCAAATTGTCTAGCCAAGTAATCGAAGTTCCATTTCCAGTTCTTCCGCGCATGGTATCTACAAATTTGGTGATCGGCAAACGACGAATAAAGCACAAATGGGCATATTCAAGAACCCTTGCTGAATTATTCGTTACAACTTTAATTCCTTAACATGAGTCATAATTATTTTGAAAATTCTGCCATCTTTGGTTCGTACTTCACTTAAGCAGGCGTTTGTTGAACCAAATCCGTACCATGCGGCTGACGAAAACATTAGCGCCTTGAAAGAATAAATTTGTAGATTTAAGCACATATTAGAGAGCCTTTAAGGAGCTTATTCAATAGAAGTGACGCCATGAGTTCTTGATATTAAAATGTAATATTTCGCCTGAGGCCTCTTTCATTCGAGGGCATTGAACGAATATGAATGCACTATAGCATGAATAACTTTAATAGAATCATCATAAGAACTGAGAATCGGTAAACGTCTGTGCTCTCAACAGGTAGATCAGTGACATTCGGCCAGTTAGCTTCTTAAATTGACAAGAGTGCTTTTATTATGATTATGGTAAAGTACGGTTTTAAGATAGAGCGAAACATCCTGGAGTCGAATGACGCATTACAGGGCACCCTGTACGTGTCCGCTGGTTTTTCTACTGAAGTTAGCAGACTGCCCGCTTGCTCTCCTCATTTGTCCTGCGTGTTTATCCTGCCACGCCTATCATTCCTCGATCGCGGGGACTGTATTCCAGAACCCCCGCGAAAAGTGAGAATCTGCGAGGTAAAACCCATATGGTTTATGGTTATTTTGTGTATCCTAGACCCCCGTAAGCTATTCGACATTCCTATAAACATTCCACACACAGCTATGCAGCATAAGTCCATTACATTCTATCAGAAAGTAGGTAAAACTCGTTGAGATCAACAGGAAAAAACAATCGGGGAAGCATTTACCAGGAGTAAAAAAAGGCCCGTTGTCTGCAGAAATCCGCGGACCTGCGCGATATAGCGATAAGTTACCGCATATCACAAAAGGTTTTATTTGCGTCACATCCTTTTGCTTTCTTCTTGCAGATTCTGGCCCAAAATGCATACCCTCAGCAGAGTGAATACGTGCAAGCTATTGGAAAACAGGTGTTTGCACAAGTATATGAGAAGGCGATGATTCAAGTGGATTGGCCAGATGGTACGGTTAGAAACGTCCACGTTGATGTTCCCAAGTTAGAAGAATACCAAAGAAAACTGACAGCTGAGGTAACGGTGCGCGCTTTTGGCATGAATTTAAATCAAATCACTAGGCTTTTGAACACATTGCAGTAGTTGAGGTGTAGATGCATGCAGGCCTTCAGCATTTCCTGCATGAGTCTTTTAGCCGACAGATATATTTACGCCCCTTGTAGAACAAAATTCCCTGATAGGAGTTAAACGCCGTGGATTTAGTTGTGAGTGGATCTTACGTCTCACGGCGCAGCATAAAACAGTCTCCGACGTAGCAAGCTGTCCAGGAGTTGGTTTATGGTTATAAACTACACTGACCAAGTCTCAGATCAGATGGAATACACGGGCTTTGGAAAAATGCCGAAGGTCACGTCTAACCGTTTGTTTTGACGTTATTTGGGATAGGCCCATCCCTCCACATTGGGCTCGCACTGAGCACATGGTTCTCGGCTGAGATAAAACCGATACTTCAACGTCATACCGGGGTCGGAGGTCCATTGGCGCCTTTCCAGTGTTCAGTCTTTGTTGGGACCGATAGGACATTTATTCACGCAGACATGTGCGCATGACAGTCCGAAAGTTGGTTCCGACGTCATTGCTCACAATGTCCACCGTGTACCCCCACAGCAAGTTGGTAGCAGGCACGGTAGCATACGCGATAATTTGTATATGATGATAGCAGGTCTGCGCAGAGTCTACCTCACTCCCTGCTTCTCGCTTACTAGAGCCCGATGTCGTAGCCAATTCAAGAAGATCGGAGAAAGGACCGGGCACAAGTGGCTGACGCGCCACGAGCCTGCATTTATACGTACAATGCGTGACCCATCTCATGAAATGTTGGCTGAAATTCTGAAATGCGTTTTCGGTTAGGAAGGATTACTTGGTCGCCGTTGTGATACTGATTATCTCAAGGCATACTCTTATAACATTTTGGACTTGGCAGGATGTCGGCTTTTAAATGAACTTCTTTTCAATCTCCTGTAGAAAGCGTGCTGGTTAAAAACTGACTACTTAAGTAGCATGCATTTTTCACATTGATTTTCGATGGTCTTGCAAATTCAAATATATTTTATAGAAACCATAAACAAAACTAGGCATTCTTTTAGTCAATCAATAGAGAATCACGTCTTCTTTATATTTTATACTTAAGGAAGGAGTATAATTAGGTTTTAAAAAAGTTTCTAATTATGAGGCTTTTTAAGACCGCGATATGTACATTCACATAGCATCGTACCTGGCCGTTTACCCCTGCTCCTCATGAAATGGACAACATGGTCCGCATTCATTGCAAAATTTTATGGACTCTGCATGATATCTCTTTAATGGCATAGAAAAATATGTGATATGCTTTAAGCGGAACGCATGCACCTTGCAGACTGAAATTACTAAGCGCTGATGCAACGAACGATCAGGCTCCAAATTATTCGGCAATTGGAAAACTTTTTAAAACCTAATTATAATTCTTTTTTAAGTATAAAATACAAAGAAGAGGTGATTCTCTATTGATTGACTATAAGAATGCCTATTATTGTTTATGATTTCTATAAAATATATTTGAATTTGCAATACCATCGAAAGTCAATGGAAAAAATGCATGCTACTTTAGTAGTCATTTTTTAACCAGCACGCTTTCTACAGGAGATTGAAAAGAAGTTCATTTAAAAGCCGACATCCTGCTGAATCCAAATTGGTATAAGAGTATGCCTTAAGCTAAGCAGTATTACAACCGCGACCAAGTAATCCTTCCTAATCGAAAACGCATTTCAGAATTTCAGCCAACATTTCATGGGATAGGTCACGCACTGTACAACAACACCCCCCATGTTGTGGGTGTGCATCCTCGAAAACACCTGCCGCGCGCTGATCTGCGCCACGCGTTGGTCCAGCTCACATACTACGCGGTTCGTCGTAGGTCTGCATGCTAGCATGTGGATACAGACTGGCTTGGCGTACCGGAGCAAGGCTGCTCTGAATCTGGGGACAAGAATCATCAGCTGGCAAATACCTACGAGACCTCGGAGGGACCACGTAAGCGGTTGCATGGGTAAAGAGGCAAAGACAGGGAGGTGACTTGCGCGTGAAGTAGTTTATGGTGATAGTAGGCTTGCGCAGCATCAACCGCACTCTCACCTCCCACCCGGATCCAGTGCCATGACTAAGTCCAGAAGACGGAAGGCGGGAGAGGACACAGACGGCTGGCACGGCATAAACCCGCTCCTAGGCGTACTACCATACCCCCTGGTCTACAACAAACACTTGACGAGGGTTTTAGACAGCAAAAGTGGGGGGCTACACGGATCAAAATTGGCGCGGAGTGAACCGCCAAATAGGCGTGCTACCACACCTTGAATGTTGGCATTTGTTATGGGTGCGCATTCTCGATAACACCCGCCAGGCTCCGATCTAGCGCCTGTGTTAGCCCAACGCATCTACCCCGTGGTACTCTCATCCAAAGGTCGATGAGGGAAAATAAAAGATGAGCGGATGGGACCAACTGTGACGAGGTTAGTCGCCCATCTACAACAAACGGTGAACGGTGCTATGATCATGGGGGTTACGCACGCTGAGCAGGTGGTCCA
>CACRXP010000059.1:1593513-1633991 GCA_902702965.1 Spirometra erinaceieuropaei
AAACCAAATTGCTCCTTCATCTGTCTGTCCTTGTCAAGCTGTTCTGGGT
The DNA here is from genome assembly GCA_902702965.1 of Spirometra erinaceieuropaei. Lineage (NCBI taxonomy): Eukaryota > Metazoa > Platyhelminthes > Cestoda > Diphyllobothriidea > Diphyllobothriidae > Spirometra > Spirometra erinaceieuropaei. Next base: position 1,593,563 of record CACRXP010000059.1, read on the forward strand.
AGATGGTCAGCTGTGCGTGATATCAACCGCCAGAATTTGGGCTCGTTTGGTTAGGCGAAAGAGTTCGAAGCGAACCAAATCCATTGTGAAAATATGCACCCACCCCTTTATCGGAAAAAAGCCGACCAGGAAATATGATGATTGATTTATCATACTCGCGGTGGAGTTATCAGGCACAGGACCAGACGAATGAGAATAATTTAACCGTTTATATTTGTTGTGGATCAACTGCACTAGGAATTTCTGTGATTGTAAGGGTCGCTTGCCATCAGATAGATGACAAAATTCAGACTTAACCTATAGGAGCCCCATGTTGAACTAACTCTCCTCTCATGAAGGCAGCAAGCGCGAGCAAGTGGGTTGGATGAAAGAATTTCCTGAATGGTGTATATTAATCCATTTTAATCGCGTATGCACAGTCAACAAATTGCCCACTGAGTCCCTGTCACTGCAGTTAAGTTTTACATCTATTCACGCAGTCAAAACGATGGCACCTTTTGGCGGAATCGAAGACTTCTGAACACAGTATTGTTTGTTCATTAGATAGGAGTCGGGTCCGCAGAGATATTGATTTGCGCCCTCGATTCCCCCCCAGACTTATTCTGGTAGAATAAACGGCGCCAGCCTAAGCTTAGACCAAACGCGCTGAGGGGTTCTATTCCGTCCTCAAAATTTACTTCTAAAGGGCGAATTTTCTTTAAATCTTGGCCGTTTAAGCGTCTGTTCTTTTCCTCCTTTTGGAAAGATGACGCTGTTTGAACAGCGCATCAGCTGGCTAGGTAGAAATAGTCGGGGTACGTTTGGAACTCTGGTGGAGAGAAACATTATCCTCCTGTTGGACTTCTCCGAATTCAGTCGGCCATTTCTTGAAAAGATGCTTCGCTACTTGCGACAACTACTTCAGGAGCAGATTGCAGTTTACGTTGAGTGGTTCAATCTCATTGCCATTTGCGAGACCGTAGAAGTATTTCGCACGGACTGTGTGCCAGTCACCCCTAACAGTCTTCAGGAGGCCTGGGTTTGGCTGCTCGACCGCGTCGCTGGAGGAACAAGGAATTTTCTTGCCGGTTTTAGGTATGATGCTCTGTACACAACAATAATTTCCTTAGAAATATTTTATTTTCGATGATAAAGGCTAATCAATTACAAACACCTACAGTTATAAAATGTTAGCCCTGGGTAGGAATCAGACCGCTGACCTGAAAACCTGGCCGAGTACTCCGCCACCAGACGATAAAGGCATGCACGGTCAAGTGTTCAACGCTGACCTACTCAACTTACTTAAGAACTATCACAAGTTTCACCTATTCGATTATGTGACGTAATAACATTCTTTAGAATGTGCTGCGTTTATCGTATGGTATTTTGTCACGCAAAACGTACAATTTTCTAAGTTAGCGGTATGAAACAGATATGTAGGATGTTGCAGATGACTGACGTTAAAAGAATATATCATAACTCAATAAGCACCCCTCGTTCCACTCCAGCTGCAGCCGCGTGAGTTTACTATTTCCCAGATCTTGAACAAATGGCAAATGTCTTTTAGTCAGGTAAAGTTGAGTAAACCAACAGTTATCAGTGCGGTAATGGCTGCCCTACTGCCATATTTAAAAAGGCCTCTGCAATCATTCAGACCTTAAATTTTAAGACCGCACGCTTTCACAGATCAGTTATGAAGATCTGGGAAAGATTCTTGAGTTCCCGGTGTATACTGCACATCTCATACATCTCATATGAAGAAGCGTAAAGAACTAGAAAATCCATTTTGCCCTGATCTCCAGTTGATGATAGTTTCCGGACTTCGTTTTTGGTTTCCTGGATTTTTATGGAAACTTTACCCCCCCCCCCCCACCTCTCCTTTTCAGGCATGTGTTCGAGGAGATGAAAGACCAACGTCACCCTTTGGGACTCTACCTTTTTGCCACCGGAGTCGCCGATCAGGAGGACGGCCCCTTGGAAGCCTACGTGTCCAGCGCCTTGGCTGTCCGTGAGGGCTGCCTCCACTGTGTCCTCTTTTCGCCCGAGGATGCGGAGAGGAAGGGGGACCAACCTGTTCAGGCAGGACGTCTCGCCAACCCACAAGAGACAGCCAAATCATTGAGGTTTCGTGCTTTGCAATTTCTTATTTCTCATTAGGTGGGATGATTCCGGTATAGCATGTTGGCCTGATAAATAAGGTGGCTTTATCATAGGCTTCATAAATTGTCGGGCATTTTTGAACTTTACCAAGAAAGCAAAGGTTGAAAGCGAAGTATCTGAATAGACACATACACACACACACACACACTTCATCTTCCGCCTCTTTGTCTTCACCAATCTCCAGTGTACATGTAAACCGAAAGATCTGTTTTACGGTTTAGGACTATCTTGTCCTCGCACCAATCCAGTAAATCTTTCTTTCTCTTTGGAAATAGACTAACTGTAATATTTTCGTTTTTTTAATTAACTCAGAAATTATCTACGAACTTGGAGTAGATCAGTTTATTCAAGGTCAATAGGCGCAGACCAAGAATTTTATGTATGAATATTTGGGCCGAAGTCCATCAGCCACAACGGGTAACCTCGTAATATTAATTAACTGCTGACAGGCAGCTAGTAGTATACTTTAGGGTAAGGTGATTCCATACTAACAGCACAGGTACTAGCCAAAAGCCCATACACGCATGTTTCGCCGATATTCTGTCTCTGCATGGCGCAGCTGCGAGGAGTTCGGCCCGTCAGTGGGTCCCCCAGCATTCCCCGTCAGTTTTCTGATAGATACTCCAATTTTTGGAATTAAAAAGCGGCAATTCATAAATTAGAGTATCTACCAGAAAACATACAGGGAATGCTGGAGGACCCACTGGCGAGCCGAACCCCTCGCAGCTGCGCCATACAGCGGCAGAATATCGGCAAAACACGCGTGTATGGGCTTTTGGCCAGCACCTGTGCTGTTAGTATGGTATGACCTTACCCTTGCTGGAATATCTTTACAAAGAGTATGCTGTTCACCGTGACTGCCTTCATTCCGGGCAATAAGGCAATTTCGTCAACTGTAACCGTTTAAATGTCGAATTTCGAAGCCTGAAGGCAGCACATTTGGCTCTTGTTTCGTTTCCCCATACATGCTTTAGTATCCTTTGTATTGTTTATAACACAGCGCCAGTGATCGTAGTCCTTTTAATCAATAGAAACACGATAGGTTGAGCATACATTTTCTGCAGAACTGGAGCATTTAGCAGACTCTGAAAAATAATGAAAATCGCACAGGTAGGCTGCATCAAATATAGGAGTTCCCATTATCCACTCAGCTGGCGACCGAATCAACTGCAGATCAATGGTAGGACGTGTGACGCAAAATCTAAGTGATCACTCGGCGACAAGTGGTGTTCAGTTGTACAAAATTCTTCATTTCCCAGAGTCGAGCGCAGAAGCAGCAAGTAGTGAACACTGCCCAGCATGTATAAGAGGTATGTGAGTGCTGTGTTACAGACTGACCAGTCGATGCCCCGAGCGCCCCAGTGCTGTACACGCACACAATGTTATCTTCCATACCCCTGTGACCGTCGTCTGATCATCTAATACAACCGTCGGTTTTTGGGCCATATAGACCTGAATCTTCAGGTCTATGTTCGAATTCCAGCAGGAGTGGAAGAAGAAGTATATAAGATTCTTCTTTCCTAGGTTTTTATCCAACGAGACCGGGGGCCGATTTCACTGGTTCTCTGAGTCCGGCGTGATTGAGAGCGATGACGTTCAGCAACTTATGGATGAAATTACAAGGGCTGTCCACTTCTCCCTGACTGGAAAACAGCTAGTTGACCAATTTAAAATGAAGTACGCGAAGCCCAAGGTCATGTCGTCATGGTAAGAAAGAGGGATTACTGCGCTTATGCTTTGGCTGAATAACCATTTTTAATAATTTTTAAATGCCAACTATATCGCTACATTTACAATTAGACATTATTTGCCTCTCGAGTATTGATTATGCTGTTAAGTAGCAGAAATTAATTTTGAAAATTTGAAACTTCTAACGCGTATGTTAAGAGAAGTCGTGCTTTTGTCTGACATCTTTTTGCTGTCAGACTTTTATTAAAAAAATTAAGCATGACGGGAGATTTTAGTCGTGTAAAATATACGAGATCTCGTTATATGCGTTCGACTTCAAGATAACTGTGGGAAGCAAATTAAAGGTCGGAAACCACCCTGCTGGGTTAGATAAGGTATACGCAGTACTTTATCAACAATTGTGAAAGAAAACAGCAGGTTATTAAACTGTCTTTTGAAAGTACGCACAGCGAAGTGTCACAATTATTCCACGAAAAATACAGAACACTGTTCAAATCCTTCTTGGAAAGTCCCCCACACAACATGTCCCTTTATCCCCTAAGGCCGAAATATCCGATGGGTTTGTGGAGATCTAAACAAATCTTCGTGAATCCCACGAATTTTCTGAAACGACAAGACGAGATTTCTAAAGCACTCGATAACTCTCTAAATGATTCTGACATTCTCGGTACACGTGAGTATAATTGTTGCTTAAGCATTTTGCATTTACTTAGTACTTGATGAGCACTAATCTAGGGTTGTTTATTAGCACAGAATCCTCCCAAACAAACCTCCATATAATACCTTTCACCACATACGTTTAAGGCATTCATTTGGAAGTATTTTAAATCCTGCAGTAAGCCTTGTTGTAGGGAATAAGGATGGTCGTCCACTGGAACCACTTGTTTGTCCTCCAGAGCCCTCGAAGTCGCCCAGGAGTCTATCATTAGAGATAAAAGCGGCCACAAAACAAGCGACAGTCATACGGGTGTTAGCTAGCCAAACATCATCAATTCAGACGTAGAGGTGACTGCGTAGGGCTCTGTATGCCGGCATCAGATTGCCACGTCGACTGACTGCGTTCTCACCCCAGGCGCAGGCTTCAATCGATTCTTGACTGGTCTTGCTACTGGGGTAGACGATTAACTTGTCGACTGCGACGTTAAACCCGTGACCGTGTTCAAAGGTGTAGACAGGTACTTGTGATAATTCGTCATTCCGTCGCACGGCCAGCTTATACATGTTCGTGTATGTGCGGTCCGAGCATGTGTTCAGTCTGGAAAGTGCAAGTTCAGGGAGAGTTTAGGTACAGGATACCATATACTATACCCAAGTGGTACCAGGGATTTAATTGGTTTCTGATTTTCATGACCCTGATTCGCATGGTAGCTTTGGGCCAATGTGATATTCCGGCACCTAACTCTACGACGATGCACTTGGAACACTCTGAAAGGTCATTCATGTATGGCATGGCGTGCCATATCATCGGTACTGTTTTCGCTTTGGTTTTTCGGGGGACGGATACGTAGGCATCGGCTCATGAACGCCTTCGCACAGCCAGACTGTATTCAAACTGACGTTTCGGAAACTCCCTCGTTTCCATAATCTGAGTCGTTGGCTGGCGTTTCCTGCTTGCCTTGATTTGTTCAGCTTTGCCGCTTGCCTCGTATTATAACCGTGTCCAGCGCACGTACGTTCGCTAGCCCGTATTCTGTTGGCTAATTGTGGCCTCTCTGATCCCAGTCATTGACGGACTGGCGTGCCTCGTGTCGCCCTCACGACTGACGTGGTTGCCGCTGCGTCGGCGTGCTCGTTGGCCTCCATTTCGTCAGACGGTTGGCTGATCGATCGACCGCTTCATTTGGACCTCGGATCTTCACGCATATATATGTATTTGAAGGTGACAGGTTCTTTGGGAAAAGAAAGAACTTTATTAGCAAATTTTCGTAACTGGTTCCCAGCTCGTCGTTAGACGTCTGTGTTATGTAAAAAACACTTAACTATTTAAACCGTATCGACCAAGTGATTTCGTGGTTGTCCGAAGTCTGCGCCAATGCGCGTCAATGCTATTTCGTCATCCCCTCGGCATCTTCAAATTATATTTCCTGGGATGCCTGCCTTCCAGTACATGTATATATGATAGAAGCAAAAACGCTCGTCCCCGGACATAAACGAGAAGAAGAGGCGATCTCGGGAACCATAGTTGTATTGCCTGACGTTTCAAAAGCAAACAAACTTTCATCGTTGGAGGTGAGTGTGTACTGCGCCTCACAGTATTTGTAGGCAGGGACAATCTTTTTCAACGGGTTTGCTTCTTGTCAGAGGCCGGCCTTCGGCCGCTAGCCGCCATCGCACGTGTTCGCACCGATCTGATCTCTCTTCCTAGGCTGGCAATCTTCATTACGACCCCGAGGGTGTGCATTCACACCAAGTGCCACACATAAGGGGGGGGGGTTGATGGCACACACCAGTCACCTGCGTCCGATCCCGCCTCCGATCTTCTTGACTTTGGCATCACATCGGACTCAAGGGGGCGAGGAGTGCGGAGTGCGGCTGACGCTGTGCAGGTCTGATATCACCATAATCTAACTCACGCACAATTCACCGTATCTGCGCCAGCCATGCACGGTGGACATGGTGGACAACGATGGTTGAATTGTCGTGTTGCGTTTTGCTTGATTGGTCTGCTTCTTTTCATGTTGCACTGGGCAATAGTCGCAGGAGTTTTAATAACGCTTACAACAACTGAGAACTAATTTTCCTTTAAAAATCGGCCAGGGCATAGATGAATACAAGGAGACTATTCCTGACATCAGTGGGCTTGTTAATATGTATTTTTATCCTGTTCTTCTAACTGATTCCTTTTGTCTGCTCTTCGTAGCGAAAAATCGTCTTGTCTCACGGATAAGACAAACCTTATTTCACTTGCGGATCACATCAAGTTAGATCCGAGGAGACTGGAATTTCCCCCAGCCACCACTCTAAGTGAGGCTCGAAGGCTTTTTCTGCGGAGGAAACAACAGGAGGCCAAATACACCCCAAAATCGCTAATCCGGAGACAACGGCGGGCCCAAAGCATGCAGGTCAGAAGATCGCACCCAGAACTATCAGAATCCTTCTTCTTTTCAGAGGAGGCTAACAAGGTGGAAATTGTGTTAGGTCGAACGAACAAAACTTCCGGCGCCCGGAACTGCATTCAGAAGGAAAGCATCCCTGCGAGTGAGGAACTGGTAAGTATATCAAAAGTCGTCGAGAGTTTGGAAAACTAGAAACGCCAGTGAAATGCAAGCAAACATTGAAGCCCCCCTTTTTTTAAATATATGTCTCAGTATCTACCTAAAGCGACTGTGAGAACGTCACTGGAAGAATTAACACAGAAACGCTACCGCTATTACAGATGGGAGTCATTTTCATATGTGAAATTGCAGATACCACCTTGTTGGGGACTGTTTCACGGGGAGACGTTGGTGGCCTTTTCGGAGATTAAAATAAACAAACAAGTCGTATACACCGAAAAGCGAAACCTGGTACACAGAATTTTGTTTATCCGGACGTCTACTGCATACTGCGCTTGTTTACCGGGTCAGCACATGTCCCCGTTCCAAGGGATGGAGGGGGCCATGACCTAGTCCAGAAGAAGTTTGTCTCTTATTTTTGGCAGGCCCGGTTAATTATGCGGTTACATTTCATCAAAGGCAGCGCGTAACTTTTAAATTAGTAGTACATGATAATGGGGTACCCCTGGTATTACAGATGGCTTTGTACCAAATTACAATGGGATTAACAGTTAGGGGTGGGACGTACCTATCCTTATATACAATCTTTAAATTTAAAAAAAAAGTTGGAGCTAGGGTTTAGGAGGAATGAGGCGGATGATCAATTGTTTAACCCGACTGCATTTTATTCAGTTTTTAAGTTTTTACAATTGTGCGCTTCGTATAATAGAAGAGGTCCTACTTTATTACAAGTTTTGGCTGTGCATATGGCGTGGGTACGTTTCTTGAGTGGATCAAACCGTATAAATAATTGTACAAACAAATCACTTCCGCTATTTGTTTATGGAGGATGGACTGAGCTGAAACGCCGGTTTAAATCCCGTTGGACGAGGATGGACGGGACTAAACGACGATGTCGGCGGCTTAAATTTCAGCAGTCTATCCCATTCCCCCCGAAAACAAATAATGGGGGTATTTTGCCCGTACGACTGTTTCTAGGACTTCATCTATGCAAGGAGTATATCAACGCTATCTATATCTCTAAAAATAAAAGATGAACCACCTCGCGGCCTGGGCCATGATCCCACCCTTGTGGCCGTGTTTTCATGTTAGCAGGCCAACACATAAAATCAGTCCGTCAGGCACTTTAAACTGTAGATCCACCTATGACTACTGGGCCGCCTGTTTAAAATTTCTATTCAAGTATAAGTGCGCAGAAAGAAACATACGTATGCTGCTATGCCCCACGTTTTCCTGATTACGTATACATAGATTACGACTTTCATGTCGTGTGGAATGCAATGCTTTTTGCAATTACACGACGTGAGAGCTATATGGCCAAGATTACGGGAATCGGCTGTGAAAATCTTCCTTAGAAGGTCAAAATATCACCCTCTGTAATTTAATATGAAATCGAGCTCTTATGTACGCCAATGTTGCAAGACTGTCGGGAACGATCTGCGCTCAAAACCCTAAGTTCGAACATAATTGAGTGGATAGTCTAAATTGGGAGAGCGCACATGCACGATTAATAGTGACGATAGATGGGATGGATACAGAGGGTTGTCTGCCGGCAAAAGATCCCGTCAATTGTCTTTGGTCCGCGTGGACAGACCTGCGTCAAGTTCACATATATCGAACACTACCTGAGAACCATGGAAATACTAAGGCGTCGACTGACCTTGAAGGTCATGTGACACCCGACGCGCGCGTGTAGACATATTCCTGTGCGGCGCTTAGGGCCGCTGAGGCCTTGTGGCAGTGGCCGAACTGAGCTGCCTGCAACTCCACGGGGGTACGCCACTACAGGTTTTATTTAGTTCCCATTTGATGTTGAAAGCTCATATAGTACCTTCGGGCAACGGTAGGGTGTAGGACCCCACCCAAATTGAGGTAGCCTGTGGACCATGACATACGTTGAATTGTGGTAGAGGAGGTTTTATGAGTGGGACAACACGCGGAACAGAGAGCATGCGAAATGCAAAAGGACATAGAAAATGGGTAAATTTCCGCCGAAGGCCTTATGGCGTGCTGCCATATGGTGAAGAAAGTGTGCGCGATAATTTAAAAAATAGGCAAAAATCAATTTCCAGAAGAAACGTATTTTGAGTAAACTGCCGTTGGCAAGTTTACATTAAATCAGGAAACCCAGGAAATTTCAGCCAATAGGGACGGTGAATAATAGGTAATGTTTGCAACCACATAGAATTTTAGTGTACATGTTGGGGTTGCCGGCTACTTGGGGTCCTCATCCTAGCGTTACCGACATCTGATCAGGGTTCCTCAATTTCTGGCCATTTTGTTGCAAAACAATCTGGCTAGTCAGAACTTCCTCAAGAAATAAATGACTGATTTTTGCGTAATTGTTATTTTTGCACTTTGTTTTTACAGGAGCAACCCCGGCACTCCCTCAGCGAACGTTGTCTAACTATCTGGATGATTTTGACTTAGTTGCCTTTAACTGTGGGCGCAGTCCTAGTAGCGGAACCCTTTCAGTCCATTCACGACCAAAAGTATCTGTTCCTCGGAAACACAAAGTCCCACAACTTTATGAGACCTTAAATGTTCATAGTCGATGCCCGACATTCGTGAGGATCGGAAACCACAGCTACCCGCAAATAGCTGAAATCCGCGAATACTCGTTACCCCTCTAAAAACACTTATGATTGCCTATTTTAATGTTCAAATACTAAATTTACCTTAAACTACCATCTTGAAACATTTTGGACTTGCTACTTCAAAGTCATATTGCACAAATATTTAAAAAAGAGACAGAGTGACACGCAACTACACAGATCCGCAGGGGAACATTAGAATAGGTCAGGTCTGCGCTGTTAACTGGCAGAGATTCGGACCTGCAGGACACTCAAACGGGACAAGGTCCTGGGGGTACAGCTAATCAACACCAAGGGAAATGAATTTAGCCCCTGGACTGGTTACTTTGCAAACGCCAGCCAATAGCGTACAAGTGGCATTACGTCCATGTATTTACGCTTCACTAGCTCGATTTTCTTTCCCAGGGAGCTTTGTCTTTTTGCATTTTGCGTATCGTTTGGCGAATGTTTTTTTGAGGAGCAAACATCTTTTTGGTTTTTTGCAGCGGTTACGTTAATATTAATATTTGGAAATTAGTAGATCATTCCTTATCATGCTTACTCTACGAGCACCAGACCAACCCAGCCTAGTCTGGCCCAATTGGGCCAGGGTTGGGCTGGGTTGGGCTACGAGGTTGAGTCACGGTTGGGCTAGAGCGGATGTGACCCAATTGGCCCAATCTTCCAAATAACGCGCAGGGGCTCACCTTTTAACGCTTTCCGAATTCTCATTTCTCGATATCCAAACCGTCGGCGGAAATACATCATCTACCGAGATACTACCCATTATAGCAAATCGACCCCAATTACTCCCAACGCACGATTTTCCCAACCCAGAGACATTTTAGACCTCTCAGGTATGACTGATCCTAAAACTTCCCTGCGATGCCCGCTTGCCTAGGTGTCGAGCTCGGAGTGGCTTTCAAAGTACAGCACCAGGGCGCAGCGCGTGAGTATTACTCGCCTTCTCTCGGGCATTGGATGCAGACACCGAACAGAAGTCATCCGACCCGGCAACATGAAGGTTTCGGCCCGCTACTGTGCCGGCCTCTTTCCCCTGATTCAAGTGAGAGGCAAGACCCGACATTTTCAACTTACGTCAGAGCAGTGTAACACTTTTGAACTCCAGGTGGGTTTGAGATTTGTGGACTATGGATAAGAAAGATCCTTTCCGTGATCAGACAAAATTTACCGTATTCTTGAAGAACCATGCTGACATCGGCCTTACTAACAAGTTTTTCCAACTGCCAGTATGTGCTGCCACTTATGAGGTTATTCGTCGGGCTTCGAAGAGGTCAATAACTGCTAATCCTATTACTGTTTCTCAACCAAATTCTTGGTTTTTAAAGTGCAACCGGAACTCAAATGTGATGCAGATCAGGCCCAGTGGATCTTCAATCGGCGGTTTCACGTTCAGCGCGGCCGACTAGAGTGGAAAGTACTCAATACAATGGTTTGCCTGCAAAATTGAAACCTATTCCTAGACATTGGTAAGGCATGAGAATATTGGCCCAAGTATTGAAGGTGGCCATGCGCTAAATTCTAGGAGATTAGGGTTGGGAAATAGACGCGGAAATATGGGCACCCGCACTTCAGGCGGACGAGCACTAAACCCTAAAGGAGCGGCACGTATTCTCGTATATTACGTGCAACCCTAACCCAGACGCTAACCCTGACCCTCCTAAACTTGACATTGACCACCCTCTGGAATTAGACTCGATGTCAGTTATAATGCGGGATTGTCATAATTCCCGTGTGCTATCGTTAGAACCTTGATCTCGATGACGAGTCCCGGTATTCTTTCACTAGAAACGCTGCCGATGTTTTAGAGGCACGACCTGCCCAATCCTCTGTAGAACTTGCATGGGAGAAATTAATCAATTAACTGGCTTCAGTTCAGAATTCAGACGAAACAAGATAGGCCGGAAAGCATTTCACATTTGTTTGGTGGATTACTGTATGGTAGACAGGACTGCTTTCTACTTGAAATGAAACGTACTTGCCGTACGGAGTGAAAGAACTCTGTATAGCGATAAAGCTGAAACGATATAGGCCTCCGTTACACTAATCACATGATCCTGCGCGCCTTAACCAGGCAACACTGAAAATAGCCACAAAAGCATCGAAGACTTTATTTCCTCAAACCACACTGAAACCAACGAGCTGCAAAAACTTGCGGAAAAAACTTTTGATTGGGCCTGCTTTTAAACGTGTAAAGAAATCGATATCAGTTTTCCAAAGGCACCGTGGATGTGATTGCTTTGGTTCAGAATTTCGACATTCAACTTAACTGGCTGTCATCACTACCTAAATTGTGACCGTCACCGACGCCAAAGGTTTCAATACGCGACATGTAACTGGGCTTAAACAGGCACTCATTTGAACCAGCTCCACCGACCAAATATTATTTGAAAGTTTTGACGCAAGCCCAAGTATTCTAGTGCATCGATATTCAAATCATGTTTCACGTGAACTTATGAACGACAGGATTATCCATTTAAGGGGATAGCATTACTTGCATTTGTCTTAGGTGAACCTTAAAAAGATAGTTATTTTGGTTCAGGGGTTCGGCGAGGATTGAATATGTAATCCCACTTCAGAAGATGGAGCACAGGGACTCCTGTATTACGAGATGTTAATATCCATTTTATTAGTAGGACAGATAGATGTAGTAATCGACGAAATCTGTGGAAGGCAATGAAAAAGTTGCATTTCGTCGTATGCTTGTTTTGTTACTCCAACGAGGTGCCGAGTAGACCGCAAACTTCGAAAGGCGCGAGTTAAGAGAACAGAAAACGGGTACTCACGGTTATTGATTAAAGAAGGCCGGATTGAAAAAGACTCTGTGCGGCAGAAAAATTTAGGTGTAACATTAACCTCAATCATAGCCCTTTCCCTAACCATAGATTTTAATGCTATCATAACCTCAACCCTAAATCTAGTCCTTTTCTTGAGTTTTAGCCTCAACCGCAACCCTTATATAACATGCCTACGTAAATGAATCAAGTGGGCACGTTATAGTCATTAAAACTAAAGGTTACGTCGCCAAGTATTCGGCTAGTTCTCTCGCCGTTTTGACCGGTATGCGTAAAAAAATTGAGGCCAGTTTGTTTTTCGCTGAGCGTGCTCTTATATTTCCCGTCTAGTGGTCAGCTGTCGACATAAAAGTCGTTGAAAACACAAGTAGGTGTGACAGCGTTACATCATATGATGACAGCATAATAACGAGTAAACTTTTGTGGGTCAAAGTTTTGCTGTTGTAGAAATCCCGTCCGTAAGTGTTTATTAATTTGGTTGGGCTTAAATAATCTAGAACTGACAGATCGAGAATACCACATGCCTTCTAAAGTAAAGCTGAACATGAGCTTAGTTTCTTCAACCAGAGCAGATCACAGTATTTATACTCATTAATCACCTGAGCAGTACGTCACCCATGCATATTTTTATTGCAAAAGCGGTGCCATAAACCCCTTAAGCATTTTTACTACCCGAAGACTTAAGTTTGATCATACAGCATTTATATAGTGTTGTGGTTATCACACTTTCTAAAATCGTTGTGGAGAGAACAGATGCAGTAATTATTTTGCTTAGTTTTGGTCTACGCCTGTAGACTCCAAGTTAGCAGTTACTTACAGGAGAAATTAAAAAGCGACCAATTCCACTAAATTATTATCGCCTCGTTGGAAAGGATAACATTTTCTGCCCTGCTAGAAAATCGAGAGTATGCCTTAAAACTGTTTAAAAAGAATTTTTGGCTGTTAAATAAGTTCCACTGCTGTTGGCTTTAACTAAATCAGTTTGACGGTGGTAAAGAGGCGTTTTATTTGCCAAGAAAAGTTGGCATCTTTTAAGAGATCGAGAAACTCACGCATAATCGGAAGTCATATGAACTTCGGCAAGTTTAAATCCTTGCGCGTAGGCTTACAACTCGGAGGCCCAAAGTTTGAAAACCCACCAGGGATGGAACACTCAAGGCTATTTTGTTTGCTTTGGTGCCTATAATATGATCATCATAGGACCACCTGGGGGGATTCTACAGTAGGTGAGCCAACTCATGAAATGTTAACCGAAATTCTGAAATGCGTTTTCCTTTCGAAAAGATTAATTAAGTAGTGTTAGAGAACTAATGAGCAATCAACATAATTCTATAATAATTTAGTTACCTCAGGATGTAGGCTTTCGAACGGACTTCTTTTCAGCGGCATGCAAAAGCTATATTGTGTAAAAAATGACTACTTAAGTAGCATTCATTTTTCTCATTGATTTTCGATGTCCTAAAAAATTCAATTATACTTCATAAAAAAGCAAGCATAAAATATTCATTTGTTACTTATTCGGTAGGAATTTACGTATTCTTCCAATTTATACTCGAAATGGAGTATAATTATGTTTTAAAAAAGTTTCTAATTGTGAGATTTTTTAATACCGTGAAATGGCCGTTCGTAAAGCGTCATGTCTCTGCATTTGCCAATGTCGCTCGTAAAGTTAACAACATGGCTCAAATCCACTGCTGGATTTTATGAACCCTATATGATGTCTACCTAACACCGTAGAGAAAAGTATGGTTTTTCGTACGCGGAAAATATATGGTTTGTAGCTTGGAAACCCCGAATGCGAGTGTAGCGCCAGGTCGAGTTCAAAATTATTCGGGAATTGAAAAGGTTTTGAAAACCGAATTATATCCTTCCTTGGAGTATAAAATTGGAAAGAGACATAGATTCCTATCGAATGTGTAGAAGAATGAACATTTTTATGCATGTTTTCCATGAAATATAATTGAATTTTTAGGGCCATCTAAAATCAATGAGAAAAATGCATGCTACTTAAGTAGTCGTTTTTACAGAGTATAGCTTTTGCATGCTGCCGGAAAGAAGTTCGTTCGAAAGTCGGCATCCTGTGGTAACGGAATTATTATATAATTATGCCGCCTGATTATCAGTTCTCCAAGTCCACTTAATTAATCTTTTTGAAACGAAAACGCATTTCGGAATTCCGGTTAATATTTCATGAGTTAGCCCACCTACTGTACATTCAAACTCTTAGGCAAAACAGAAACGGGAGGTCGCTTGCAGCATTCAGATCGGTCATATCATCCCCACCTGATTCTGGAGGTTCCCGTACGCAGCCGATAGGGCGAGAACACGTTACTCAATTCTTGGGGAGTTTGATTTAGCTGCTCGATAACTATCTGACTCCGGAAGTCAACAACCCGACTAAGTGTGCGATGAGCGTGAGAGCCGATAATTTTGACCAGCACGTAAACGCATAGAGATTATGTACTCGGAAGCTGTTAATTGTGATAGACATGCAGTGGCCTGGCAACTACATCCTATAAATACTGCTACCCCTGGGCAATCCACTACCCTTACCTGACTCTGTCTCTGATGATGGATTCGAGTAAGAATCCGAAACGTCAGACTGATAAAGCTCTTGCTTCAGCAAGCGCGTATCCTTCGTAACTGACTCGGGTTAAAAATGCGGGTCGGTTTGGATAGAAATTCGGTAGTGGTTTGTCGATAATGGCAGATAGGCCAGAAATTGTTATATTGGTTTCTCTTTTCCCATATTCTCGATTTAACCACAAATCACCTGATTTTTCCATAAATTAATTAAAACGCACTGCCGAGAGTGTCATTGCATAAAAATAATTTGTGGGCGAGAAGGGTCAAGTTGGCTCCAGGGCTCTCTTACCAATCGGTCGCCTTGAACTCTAACAATATTGCACACTCCCGTGGATAAGATTGTGAACCAATGTAGGGACAATTTTCGGAAGTTTTCCCCCATGGTTCTATGAACCATGAGGTTAGTAAACCTTTTATGTAAGAAAGCATTCATTGAACTGCGTATCTTCGAGAACGATTTCTCTGGTTTGATCGCAAACTGAACCATCACAGCAACTTTCAGAGTGTACTTTCAACCGGTAGTATTCAGTCAGCTGCATGCTCTTCGTACATACGACTACTTTCACGCCCCGGCGTGCTGATCTTTATCACATGAAACCCTCCCTTCTTCCGGCAGAAATTATAAATCCCTTAAAGAACATAACCGCACCCATCATAAAGATGTACAATTGAATCAGGACACCAGGACGCCGGCTGCAATGTGAACCCCCCACGTGAGCAGGCGGATTAAAGCCTTAGACCGTTATCTTGGTTTGAGTAAGAGCATTTTGGTGGGAGAAGGCTGGGTCGTATCGGCGATCGGAAATGAAATCAAAACATTTGCAGAATTTCTTTACACCGGAGGATTCGTCATACTCATTGATAGATGTACCTAGTCCAACAATACAAGCTTACAAGTGTTATTTTTAGGTGAGAAATCTGCTAAAGCGATACAGAAAGAGACTCCTTTGGCTTTTGTCAAGTCCGAGAGTATACCTTGGTGTTTTATTGGAGGACTGCATCATCTTCGTCCTTGACATCTCGGAATCCATGAATTCTGCACTGGAAGATCTTAAGGAGAACCTAGAGAGGATTATCTGGGAAGATATTTGCAAGTGAGTTAAAATGACTGCACATATTTCTTTCGACTTCGTGTACCCCACGGTATAGAAATTTTGGTAACATGTGGTTTGGTAGCCCCACCTGACGGACACAATATTGTAAGGGTCGGGGTTAAGTGTTACGGTAAGGGGTTATGATTAGACGTTAGGGTTAGGGGTTAGGGCTAGGGGTTAGGGTCAAAGGTCAGGATTAGGGATTAGGATTTAGGACTGGGAGTTGTAATTAGGGGTTAGGGGTTAGCGCAACTATTTCCTAACCGTTCAAAGTCCAACCGCTCATTCCCAATGCCTTTTTTGCACACAACTGCTTGACCTGGTCGCCTATGCGTTCGCCGGCCCCACCTGTAAAAACCCTTATTACCACTGCTCCATTATTTAAGGTGACTGGGGTTTGTTAACTTAAGGTGGGGCTACCAAACCACATCCAATCGAAATTTTTTGAAAGAACAGTTTGCGCAAAAACAACCATACCTAGGGTCAGCCGCATTTTCGTTAGTATTTAAAAGACTTTTTCGTCGGGCAGAATACTCCCTATAGCTTCATAAGAAGCACTGTAGGGATTGTCACCAATTTCTGAGTGTGCTTTCCAATGAGGAAGAAGTGGAACTGCCTGGGGTTGTGGCGTACGTAGACAGACCGAATGTGAGGCATATTTGGAGGGTTCTGAACATGACGATTAATGTGTATTGCAAAGTGTCACTTGAAATCAGGTTAGATCGTTGTGATGGTGGTGGTGGTGGTGGTGGGCAGAGAGTATTGCTGGCAAATAAAAAAGCCATTGGATGTCAGCAGGTTGGTTCTTGGTCAGAACAGGGACAAAGCCTCAGATGCTGGCCTTGCGTACGCATAATTTGATCTCGAAACCTGACTTTATCCGTGTCACTTATAACCGACATTTCTAGAAGAGTCGTCCTCGTAAGTTGTGTCGTGAATACTGCCTGAATCTTGAAAACTCTAGTATTGCACAATTTTCCGATACATGGTTTTTTTTGTTCGAAATTCTGTTGTAGAAAAGCGGCCAAAAATAATAATAATGTAGCGACAAAAACGTTTTGTTTTTGTATGTTGAAATCGACTGTTAACAATGGACACACGCATGATTAATAGCCTTAAGCAGGCAGCAACTTTACAGCTCGTTTGTTCCGGCAACAGTTTAGAGAAGGACCCCACTTAAGTGTCAGTAGACTGTGGATCGTGTCATATGGGGTTTTATCTTGGCATACATTTGCAGGCTATTGCAGATATCACACTGCCAACAAAGATTACTTCCCACGAGTTCACTCCTTAACTCAAAATCCATTATTTTGTGAGATTTACTTTTTTGATTACTACTCTCATTTTCGTTGTCGTACAATAGTGTAGGATAATACTTTCGGCATAAATCCAGTCAATTTATGTGTTTTCTTTCATTTTGTCACCTTACTGTTTAGCGTGCTGCCCACCCATAAAACTCCCTTTACCATAAATCCCGTATGGTGCGATCCACAGTCTTCTAACATTTAAGTTGGGTCCTTCTCTATACCGTTGCCTTTGTTCCATCTAATTTAACTTGCAACTATAGCCGAGGTTTATTGTGTCCGTTTTAATCCTTACAATGGGGCACGTTTACATGTTCACTCACTAGAGCTTGCTGACCCACATAATAAAATGCTCTTCTTATATCCGAATCGTTTTCAGACAGAGGAAACTGTTCAACATCCTTGTATTCGACTCCGAAGTGGTCGCTTGGCGCTCAACCGGTCCTATTTTTGCCGACGTTGACGCATGTCATGACGCGATTTCCTGGTTGCGTCAGCTCCGTGCCAGCGACGAGGCGGAACGCCCCGTCTGTCTCGGCGCGGCACTGGCCGCCGCACTAGAGCAGACAGAACTCGCGGCAACGTCTGCTGATCCCCATGGCCAGACCCGCGGTCAGAGTCTGAAAGTGGGTATCTACCTTGTCACTGATGGCGCGCCCGGAAAGTTCTGTTCACAGACTCTGGCGGAGTTCTTTGACTCTCGAAATCGCCTTCTGAGGTTTGTCCAGGGCTACGCGTCCGCGGGAAAGAGGGACCAACAGGAGGAGGAAGACGTCCCTTGCCTCAGTGGTCTTCCAAGGGTCCACACGATCACGATCGGGAAACGGAACGTGTAAGTCCTTACTGGTCTTCCACGAGGGATACTCGCACGTCCGCGGCAGTCAAATCGGAGTTGCTCTTTATCAACAAAGTCAGAGACGGAACTATGTCTCGTCTTGATAGAGCGAGAGAGCGAGGCATGAATGCTCCCCTGACATCAGTCGGGGTCGGGGAATGAAGGTCACTATTTTCCTCTAGAGCTTACAATTACACCTTTTTAAACCGTAAAATATATGTAAGGCGACTGAGAACGAAGTCACACAGGACTCGTCAGTCTCCTATGTTTATTTGAGAGGAGGTCCCAGTCGACTTTACTAAAGGTCACCCAACATACCGAAAAACCCCTTTTCCTATCCAGGGAAGAGTAACCGTGTCAGTTTGGCCATGGCTTGGAAAGTTCCAATAGTCAATCCACTGTCTCTCAGTCCACCGCGTAAAATTTTTGGTTCATTGAGCACAAGCGAAGCATATGAATCCTTGTCTACAGGTACAAAGTGCACCCCTCTAACTAGTTGTCCTCTCCTGTTCGCCAAAATATGAAAGAGTCCGCCCGTTGACGAAATCGAGGAGCCGCTGTTAGCCCAAGTCAGAGCACAATTACATATTGAAACTTTTAGGGAAATCTGTCATCCTCGCTTTTGCATGCAGGGCCGTAGATTTTCCTTTCTTCCCACTCGGGGGGGGGGGGAATGAGTGCTCACGATCACGTGTGAGTAATTTCGCATTAGCGGTTGGGCCTTAGATTCATCAGCACAATGTCCGCCTCCCTCAAGAGGCGTTCAGTCTTTAGCGACTTCCGGTTATTTTTCGAACTGTTCGAACCATTAAATCACTGGCACCCTCCCTCCTGCAAAACAATTTTTTTGTAGTCCCAAATTTCATTAAGTAGAAGTTTTTTGTCAATACGTCTCATGGAAAGTAGAGGAAAGTCTGGCCAGAAAACTCTCTTTACCAAACACGGTCAAATTATCGACTTAATTTAGTGCCTGGCATTCATTCGTTGGGTCACGGTCAACGCATCCCCCAAATGGAGGATGTTTTCAATATGGTGTACAGTCATCTAGGTTTCTGCTGGCTTAGAAGTGGGAGATGGACTCTTCACACAGAGGGAAGTTTGCTGTGGTCCGCAATTCCAGTAGGTGGCAACTTTTTTCCTTATACAGGGTAACAGAAGTAGGTGTTATATCACAAGCAAAGAAAACTTTTCGCCTGATGTTCACATTTACACTCATTCAAATGAATGAATAAAGAATGTGTCTAGCGCAAACGAGGGCCTTACGCGGCTCTGATGCTTCGAACCCATGCTTAAAAACAGCCTCGAAGATAAAACAAATGAAAAATATCTAACTAACGACACACTAGTCTTTGTAGTCGGCTGGTTGGTCCTTCGGTGACTTTAGTTAACTATAACTTCCCCTCTGACTTCTATTCTGCTAGCCAGACCCACCACTTTTTTCATGCATAAAACGAATATATGTCGATTCGCTTAGAGTAAGTGTTTTAGCCATGCAAGCTTCTTATCCCAACACGCAAGTGTCCGACTGTGACCACCAAATGGACAACCAATTCCTGAGTGCTTGCCTAAAAGCTTTCTTTTATTTACAAAAACACCCCGCAGAGCGACAGAGTCCCTGCTGCGAGCCCTCGCACATCACTGTGAAGGTCGCTTCCTATCGACGGTAGAGACGCAACTGCCCATCAATGAGTACTTGGAAGCTCGAGATCGGCAGCTATTGGGCGAGAGCGCGGAGTTTGACCTTGACCGGGCATCCAGCACGGAGCTGCCACCGCTCCAGTCAGACGATCTACTACTCCTGGTGAAAGAAGTTGACAAATGTTATTCAATGCTGAGGGAGGTAGCAGGCTACAGAAGACTACTACAGCAAAGTAAAAAGGACATCCCGAATACTCCCTAAATGCCTTCGGCAACTTGCTGAAGACTTACCTCTTTGTGTTTACAGGACACAGCTTTCGCATTTTGAACGCCGTGGCCAAACGAAAGTGCATTTAATAAAATTAATAGGCATCTTATCCGACTGTTGTTATGCAATGGGAACTACCTAATTTTCTCGTTATGGCCAAACAGTTCTTTGGGAATATCCATTGGGTCGGATTTTGAGAAGATGGGTAGGAACTAGGTGGGAGAATGCATCTAGAAAATAACATGTAAGCGTATTCTGAAGGAAATCTGAGGGCAATGTGCTTCCCCTCGGCCGGACAGTCCGTGAGCAGTCTCATTAAAAGGGTAACCGAAATTCTGAAATGGGTTTTCGACTAGGGAGGACTATTTGAGTCGGGCTTTAATATTATCTTGTGGCCTAACCACATGATATTCCACACACGACAGGATGTTGGCTTTTGAGTTTTGGTTTTGAGCTTTGGTTTGAGCTTTTGGTTTTAGAAGGCCGAATAATTTTGAACTCGACTTACCTTTACATCTTCGTTAAGGGTTTTCAGTCTAGAAGCTGTGTACTTTTCGTATAGGGAAAAACATGCATTTTATGCCATTGAGAAAAGGCCATGTATGGCCCATTAAATGCTGCAATGGATGTGGACTATGTTGTATAATTAATGAGAAAAACATTAACTAGACAGATATGATGTTATTCAAAAATACATTGAATGGTCATATAAATATCATAATTTGAAACTTTATCAAGATCGAAAGACACCCTTTCTTCGAGTATAAAACTGAGGGAAATGATTTGAAAGGGAAGCCAATATCCTCGCGCGTCTGGAATATTACGGGGTAATGTCACAAGCTAGGCCATGTTACAATCCCATTTAAGTAATCCTTTCTAGCCGAAAACGCATTTCGCAATTTTGGCTAAAATTTCATGAGATCGGTTGCCGACTGTAGGTTAGTATAACTTCAGTAATTACGATTCCGAACAAAGAGGCAGGACTATTATTGCATGGAGCACCTTCAGTTACGGACGAAGGTCCATAATACCCTGAAGAGCAACCGCAATCTCTGCCATCTTGATGATACCCATCGCATAACGATGCTCGCGACAAGCCAGAACGATTGAACTGGTAGAGATTTGCTCTTGTCACCTTCCGAATGTCAACTCGCAGGACTAGTCGTGTGCACTGGCGGACGATGTACGGTGGGGGAGGCGTCATCAGAGTCAGCTACGCAGATTAGCTGGTGGGCTCGAGTGAGAATTCTAAACGTTAGGCAAATAGAATTCTTGTTCTAGCAATCTCATCTCCTTCTTCTTAGAGACTGAAATGACAATTTCTGGCCTGCTTGACGTCATCAACTAGCCACTGCACAAAGTTAGTTCCAGAAAACCTGACCAGCGTATTCCTCGCCATTAACTTTAACGCCCTAAAACTTGATCACATGTCAACACACTGCCTTCGCTGGTAACACGCCATGAGTACCGGTGGATTTTGGGAATGCGTTCACATAAAGGAGCTGCAGACGGGAATATCAATATGGGACAGAATATATGTTTTCCATCTTGCAATCAGACCAAACTGGGGATTGTTAGCTCTACGAGATTTCGAATGCTCCTGATTGCAGCCGACAGAGTCCGTGCGTAGGCCCAGCTAGTAGGGCATGGAGATCACTAACCAGCTGGATCTTGGTCCAAATCACAGATTTTCCCGGCAGGTGGTGGATGACTGAAGATAGCAACCAAACCGGAAACGACTACTACATTCTTCTTCGCTCTATCAAGAAAATCGGTAGATCAGCAACTGTCCGTCGCGTAACGGCAGCTTGTGGAAACTATAAGCTGGCTTCCTGCAAAGAACAAGCGTCCGCATTTGGTCACACAACCAATCCTCAAATGCCTGTGCATGCGACGTCAGTGTAACCAAGATCATGCTAGCAGGATACGTAGACATGCGAAAACACCACCTGCAACGGTTTTCCGTAGAGGGGGGCAACTGCGCAACATGTCACCTCAGATTTATACGTGCGTGGTCTTGCCAACCGAACGTAACCATAGAACTGGTTTCTGCCGGAGTGAGTTGATTCTAAATCAAATTGTCTTCTGTCGAAACAAAACCCACAACCGGATTCCTAGTGCCCTGCTTTTATGGAGTTTTTTTATTCCAGTCATGATTACGTCGTGGCGTAGCTTCTCCGAGCTTGGCGTGTGGTCCCCTCCTCGAAGACGTCTACCCGGTCCTTTTTACCCCCTTTATCAAGGCTCCGTTCAAACAGACTCACAACTACTTATTGTTATATGTTTACATGTATATTAGTCATTCTGGCAGATGATCCCAGAAACTGTGACGCTGGACAGTACCGGAGCCCTCAGTGTCCACGCCATGCTGAGACAAATGCAACTGCAACGGAGGGGCCAGGTAAAAAGGAATAAATGACGAGCACCTGCACAAGCGGCTATTCTGCGGCAACATCACTATGAATGCTCGCAGGCAAGGTGGGCGGAAATGTCGTTACGAGGACACCCTGACGCCTTATCGTGAGTACCTACGAACCCATCCCGAGTCCTGGGAGGTCCTTGTTCGAGACTGACAGTTTTGGTGCATTGCTGTAAGCACCCCAGTCCTACCATCATATCCATATTGACAAAGGAAAGCGAGGACACGGAGTGGCGTTGTTGGGTATCTCCCGACCCAGTGCACTGTTGGCAAGACCAACCCGCCCACTATCTTACGAAACATCATCACTATGCTCACCGCCTCCGCTAGCACCACCAGTGTCAACACTCATGCCACCCCGCCCAATATAACCCCCATCACTCTTCCACCAGCAATATGTACTCAGTTCCAGCCCGTTCGTCTTGAGACCTCATCCTCCAATCACGTATTGGTCGGATAGGTCACTTTAGAATCCATCACAGTGCGACCGATATACGCTCGTCAAACACGCCTCACCTACTCGTATCGGCCCAGGGCCATATGTGCATAAGCAATAGCAGAATTCGCCGGAATCCCATCACAACAAACCCTTCTCCAACACCAAAAAGATACCTCTCTCCCTCCTCCTCCTCCTCCTCCTGCATCATCACCAGCGCTACCAAACAGCCAACAACGTTGCACTCACACCAACTCCGCAGACACGGTCTCATTCTATCCCAACTGCCCCCCTACATGTCATTCACGCACCGGCCTGCTCAGGCATTTGCTAATCCTTTGCAGTGAGACCGGTGAACCAGTGCTTGAAGGTACGACGTACACCCATCACTCCGGTCTCATCTGCAGACAGTGGGCCGGGACATTCGGCAATCGCATGGGCCTATTTGACGAACAAATTCAGAAAAACGACGCGGTTCAAACTCTGTCAGGATACCTTGTCCTACCTGCACACACCCACACTACGCTACATGCGAACCTCTTCCACAACACACGCCTACACGACGTCTCTTCGTAACACAGCAGGGGTCCCTCCTGCAGCATGTGTGCGATCCACTTTGTAAACGCCGGTGTTGGGGATGTAGCGTCCTCTGTCAGATCGCGCACAGCATCAGCTAGCACCACGTAGCTATCGGAATACTTACAAATTCACTGAAAACTCCAAAGACCTGAACCTAAACAAAGTAGCGGTGTCTTCGCCAGACGTCTCATCATTTCTCACGAACGCCTGGCCCACCGAGACTGTCGACTACATTTGTGAACTCCTATCGGCCAAGCAGCTGGAGAAAGGAATGCCTACAAACGCAATCAGGGAACTATTGCTAAGATGCACATTAAATGCCCAGTTTCTTTTTGGCAACCAAAAATATACGCAAATGAACGACGTCGGTATGGGCCCGCCGCTCAGACCCCTTTTAGGCGATGTCCTCAAAGGCAAGCTGCAGAAATGTTCTATTCGACCCCCTTCCTATGTAAGTATATGAACTTGATGAGATTCTATCGAAGACAAATATATGTTCGCACACCCCTCCGAATCCCTCCATGGGAATTTTTGAAACTCACATTCACCTCATTTAAGCCGGGGTCGTGTCCTTTAGTTTAGCCTGGTATATGGAATGGGGATCAGATCACGTTTGGCACGCCCAGGACGGACTGTCTAGCTTTGTTATCTGCAGCGCTCCATTACATCATCCGTTAATTGACAGACTGGAACATCCGGCTGGGACATGCTATAAGGGAAGAGTGAGGCGGACACTGGGAACTTAATCCTCAAAGCACACCAACACAGCTACCACTACAGTAAATATGACGTGCTTAAATCAACCACGACACGCCACCAGTTATAGCTTATGAAGTTGCCAACTGACAGGATAACCCGGCCCTTCTCGGGGCTGAGGGTCCGGCTGCAACAGTCCCCTCTTAATGTCGCCTTTACGGCATCCCCATGCATATGAGCTTCGAGGCGCGCATACTGCATTCTGATGCATGAAGTGGGACCCGGTCGCGTGCTGCACGCATACACGGGATATTCAGCATTGTCAGCCCTTGTGCCCACGCCCACTCTCGGTCGTCTTGACCTCGCCTTGCCATCAGAACGTGGTGGGTAGATAAAAGGGAGTGTGAGGAAAATGCCACGAAATTACGCCACACCGCAAACTAATTTATTCGCTAGTCATCGCTGCTGGTGTGCAGTGGATATTTTCGTCTGCGACGGTCCGACCTTACCAACTGGCAGAATCAAGAAATATCATGAAATGTCAGCCGAAAATTCGAAATTCGTTCCCGTTTCGAAAAGATTAATTAAGTAGAGATGTGAAAATAATCATTTTGTAGCATAATTCTAAAATAATCCAATTATCTCGGGGTGCCGGCTTTCGAATGAACTTCTTTCCGACTGCGTGCAAGAACTATACTCTGCAAAAACGGCTACTTAAGTAGCATGCTATTTTCTCATTGATTTTCGATGCCCTTAAAAATTCAATTATATTTCATGGAACCATGCATAGAAATATTCATTTTTTTGCTCATTCGATAGAAAATGACTTCATTTTCCAAGTTCATAATCGAGGGAAGGGTATGATTCGGTTTTTGAAAACCATTCCAATTCCCCAAATAATTTTGAACCCAACCTGCCGTTACACTTGCATTCAGGGTTTCCAAACTACAAGTCGTATATTTTCTGCGTATGGAAAACCATACATTTCTCTACGGTATTAAAAGAAGACCATGTGGGATTCATAAAATTTAACAGTGGATTTGAGCCATTTTTTTAACCTTACAAGCTACATTAGTAAATGCAGAGACACGACGTTTTATGAATGGCCATTTCACGGTATTAAAAATCCCACGATTAGAACCTTTTTTAAAACCGAATTTTACCCTTCGTTTGTGTATAAAATTGGAAAAGGACGCAATTTTCTACCGAATGAGCAAAAGAATGAATATCTTTATGCATTTTTCCATGAAATATAATTGCATTTTTAAGGGCTTCGAAAATCAATTAGAAAATTGCAAGCTAATCAATTAGTCATTTTTTGCAAAATATAGTTCTTGCATGCAGTCGGATAGAAGTTTATTCAAAAGCCTACACCCTGAGGTAACTGGATTATTATAGAATTATGCTAAAAAATGATTAGTTTTACAACTCTACTTAATTAATCTTTTCGAAACGGAAACAAATTTCGAAATTTCGGCTGACATTTCATGAGTTAGCCCACGTATTGTAGCTCCCTCCAGAGGTAGCTAACACTCGCCACTTTTGATCCGATGACCGATGGGACTTGGAAATCCACAGGCAGTAGGTCAACCTTGTTTCCATTTTCTAAAAAAGCAGTACGTCCCTCAATTAAACGTGTCAATAGGATTATGAGATACACGAAATAAGGGAGGAGTCAGTAAGCCAAACCAGGACTGCGTACCCATAAGTATCAGTTAATGGCATTTAAATGAATGCTGTCCTAAGCCACACTTACAGCCGTACCAAAATTAGATTTCGACCGTATACGTAACTGGTGAGAGAAGAGTTATATAAACAAGCCGGGGGAAGTCCATGACAGACACGGTGACTGCAACGATTGTATGTAGACATTGTGCGACAGCAATTTTCCGTTATGCCAGAATTGCAACCAAAAGGTGGATTCCGAATCGCCGTAGTCTTCCTAATAAAGGCGAGTTAGTAGGCAATAGACTACTGAACATCAAGAAAAGGAAGCTCAAGTAATAAATTCGATCGCTAAATGTTCCAAGGAAATTGTAAACCTAGTAAAGCCTGGACAAACGGTTGCAGTACCTTAGAAGTTTAAGATCGCCCCCTGGATGTCTGTGCTTTGAACTAACACGTCATTGTTGTGTACGCATGACACGAAATGATCTGTGTGTGCAGGTAGAATTTCTCTCCACACTGTAATAGTAAGTATAATGTTTCCAACAAAAATAAGGCTGTTTTGCTGGCCAAATCGACGAATGTCTCTTCTATCAATTAACCGCATAAAACTGAATGTCAATGACAAAAACTATCAAAAGTACTATATTTTGCAATTGAGAAATCAAGGGCACGTTCTGTTGTCAGAATTTACAAGATTTAAATTTTTGAAATATTCAACTAGATAGTACAAAAGAGGCACTGGCTTTTCTACGGTTGTGGGATGTTCTTGGTCTTCAGTGCTGTTGACAGCTAATGCCTTCGTAGAGACTGTGGGACGTACATTGAGCGTTTGACATAGAATCCGTCTGGAAATGGGTTGAGATAAGTGTTCTGCTTCTTTCCTGAATGTCTTCTCCGAAAACTTTAAGCTAAAATTTTAGACGAACCAAAGCAATTTAGGCCATATATCCGCAAATCAGACAAATGCAATAACGTTTTAAATAAATAAGGCGGTGCTCTGCATGACGTTTGCAGTTTGACCAGGAAATTTTCAAGGAAAACGAATGCAGTTGAAGAAGTTTGCGTGAACTCCTGGCCCAAAAGCAATCTCATGGAAAACCAGCCAACCAGGTGCCAAAAACTTACACTTTAATGTTTAAAAAAATATATGGAAAGTTAGACTCCGGCATGTATTCTAACTTTCATAAGGGGGCGTTCCGGAAAAGAAAGGGAGATTGGTTTCATCATTTCTGGCCCATTTGCAGTCGTTAGACAGCTAGTCTCAAGCGAAAACATAGAGACGAGCTTCGAACAAATTCTCCCCAGTACAAGATTGTGTTGTGGCCCCTTGACAAGGGCAAATTAGTCAGAAGAGATCATTCCAGTCTCCTTTCTATAGGAACAATATTTATCGACTATTGGTTGGCCTTAACATAACGAGAACTTTCGATTAACCTACCTTGAGTTTCTGAGGCTGACAACAAGCATCACTTTTTTGTCCCGCAACCAGGATGAATGGGTTGAGGTCATTTTAATATGAGTAAGTATCTCCGATTCCAACCGACATTTTCTGATCGGGATAAGTGACTGCGCAACATAAAGTCAACAGCCATGGGTAATACAACGCTCGGCCGGTAGTCGCATTGGTGGAATTCAAGATTAGAATGGTGCTGAATTAGGGCTCCTGTCTGGTCAATATTTTCCTCAGCAAGGTTTTTGTTGTTTCTTTGAAAATCATGTTGTAATCAGCTTGAAGTTACTGGCTATAACTGCTGCTGTTAGTGGTTGTTTCGGAAAACTTTTGCAGGGTTTTACTTGTAAATTCTAAATATACTCATGAGAAAAACTGACAACCGACACGGAAACGACCCCCCTGGCTCAGTGGTTAGAGCGTTAGACTTTCAACCAACAGAACGCGGCTTCGAACCTCAGGAGGTTGCAAGCAAACCTGAGGCTGGGTATTGCTGGCTGATTGCGGCTAAAAAGGCAGAAATGGCTATTCAAGTTCCTTTGCCTTTTTCGGTAGTCTCATTCTGCCTATATGTGAACAGTGGGTGTGCTATCGCATGGAATGTTAACCGAGATACTGAAACGTTTTTTCGACTCGAAAATATTACCAAGGCAGGATTTCCACATTAATTACCGCGTTGCAGTGTCAAAATGCTTCAGTCACGTCAGGACGCCGGCTTTCGAACCAGCTTCTTTTCATTCGTCTGAAAAATCCACGCCCTAAAAAGTGGCCACTTAGGTATAATGAATTCTTCCTATTAATTTTCGATGACCTTATGAAGTTAAACAAGTTTTACAAAAAACATTTTAAAAAATGTTCGTTTTTGTATTGATTTGGTAGCAGATCATGTACCTTTTACATCTTATACTTGAAGAAAGTGTATGTTCCAGGATTGAAAAGAGTTTCTAATCATGGAATTGTTTAAAGTCGTTAGATGTCGACTCATAAAACATCGTATCTCTACATTCACTAACGTTGCTTGTAAAGTATATAATACGGCTCAAAGCCACTGCAAAAGCTCATGGACCTCATATGATATCTTCTTAAAAAGAATACATAAACTTGTAATCCTTCATACATAATAATATACAGCTTGCAGTTTGGAAATCCTAAGTGCAGCTGTGAGAGCGGGTGGGGTTGCAAAATATATGGGGGTTGGAAGCCTTTTAAAACCGAATTATACTCTTTCTTCAGGTATAAAATTTAAAGCAGACGTAATTTGTTAATCAATGAACAGAAGGATGAATGTTTTACTGAATTTATTCTGTAAAATACATTTGGATTTATAAGGATATCGAAAATTAATGGGAAGAATTCACACTGCTTTAGTGGTCATTTTTACAGAGCGTAGTTTTTGCAGATGGCGGAAGGAAGCTCATCTGAAATGTGGCATCGTGGTATGATTGAAATATCTTGGGATTCTGCTGCACAATCGTGAATATTAAAGCCCTATTTAAGCAATCTTTTTGATGTGAAAACACATTACGGAATTTCGGTTAACTTTTCACGAGATAGCAAATCGACCATAAATGCTATTGGAGAGGTGACATCCAAAAATATAAGCTGAAATCAAACATACTCTTGGGGAAAATAAATTTTATTCTGTACACTTTTAACGCCGGTTTCATAGGTTGTAGTCAGGCGCAGACGGAGAACAAAAACAGCACCTTAAGTATACTTAAAAAACCGATGTTTGCTTGGCGTTTGCGCCAAGCAAACAGACGCCGCTTGTGTCAGTTCGTCCTAAATGGTTCTCGTCTTTTTCGTTCATTTCTGAGATCAATGGATTTGTCATTAAATCTGATATGCCAGTTGATTAAGAATTCATCTAACTTCATGGCACCAAGGAACATTCGGCCTTTTTCGAACGGGTAAACAGCAACAGTTTTGTCCCAAACAAATGTGTACTCTGTGTTCAAGGTATGTATGGCGACTTGGGACAGGCGATTTCGCCTCATTACTGTCAACTGACGTTGGAAAGTGCGTTTAGAGGCCGATTTTCTCGTTTGCGCACAATAAACAGCATGGGATCTTGTTTACACTTTACTTATTCGAATAGCCAACCCTATATTTGGGATATACATGCAGTAAGGGAATGCTTGGTTTATGCGCCAATTCAATTGGATGGGCGGTAATCGGAATATTTTTACAAGACCGTCGAGCATAAATAGATTAGCGGCATCAGTAAGTCTCAAGCCGTAAATTCTCTCGATGCGTGTCTTGAACCTTAATATCCAGTTCTAACGTCCTCAATGGTAGCAGCAAACAAATCAAATGGTATACGTTATTTGATGCGTGGCACTTCAGGGCCCGTTCATGTTTATGCTACTCTGTCTTCGCTAAATCTACTTTACTAATGTCATGTCAGTTTTCGCTAGAATTCCTATTACCGAGTTGAGCAGACATGTCCCTGGAATTACTCTCTGCGATTGCCTTTCATTTGTAAAATCGTTGTTTAGAAGTTAGAACAAGATGTTTCCTTAACCTTCGAAGGATTATGTTTGAAGATTTTTCATTCGCTTACAGTTTCATCTTTAAAATCACGTTCAAGTGTCAGCCATTTATCCAAAATTGGCGTCTTTCCGGAAGCCGTTCCTGTTCAGGCCGTCCTAGAAAGCCAGTCTGACATTCGAAAAACTAAATAATCGATGACATTGTTAAAATAAAATGTGGCCAGTAATCGGTACTCTGATCCCGCGAGGCGATTAAACGAGCCAGAGAGGATGAATTTATCATGAGAACGTGGGCTCAGTTACCGGTGTGTCTTACTTCATAAACGGAGAAACGGCGAGGTACAAAAACTGCCTACATATATTTCTCGTAGAGATTGTTGCAAAGGTCTAAGTCATTGACACTTGCCGACTGTCTAAAACATGAGTCGTTGAAGTAAAGGGGAAAACAAAATCGGGTTTCAGATGGAAGTGAGTGGATTGCGTAATTATTTGCACGGCCATCTGCTTAGCTGACTTTTTTGCAACATTTTTTCCACTCATAGTCGGTTCCTACGATGGATACAGCTAAACTGTGTTCGAAACAATCTTAGTCATAATCAAGATATCTTATTGCCCAAAGAGTGCAATTGTGATCCTTCTTAATCCTAGACGATCGCTTGATATTTAGCTTAGCATATCATAAACTTGTATGCTATTGCCCATCCAATTTGATTTGGTCGTTCACGGGATTTTCTGAACGACTCTACGCGGTTTTGACACTGTCGGATTTGAACTAGAACTTTGGCTTTCCGGTCCCGATTATATCAATGGTACCAATCCACGGGTATTGGATAATGATGGCCTGCAGAGTGCATGGCCTCAAATTATTTACAACATTTAATCAGACAGTCTACTTACCTAATCAACAAAAACCAGATTTTGCGAGAAGGGTTTTTGATCGACAGTTGGCATTTATTACGATTATTGGCGTGAAAAGGTAAAACGGTTCAAGGATTTTCGGATCTGCTCGTTGTCATGTCACACAATATAATACTCACCGGACAATCTCTGTCGCTCTTAAGGTTTCTGCAAGTCACCAAAAGTGCATAGGCACACATTGCTAAAGTTTGTGAGTGCCGGCAATACTTCAAGACAGTCGTTCTGTACGACCCTGGGTAATGGATTCAGCACGTGAACGATAGTCAAATTTTAGGGACCTGACACCAACGCTGACAGAGAACGACCCACTCCAAACTCGTTTCGAACGATAAAAATGAAACAGAGTCGACTGAGGTGGTTTATGTGTGCCCATCACAACCCGAACGGTATTTATATGATGGTAACTCAAAATAAATGTTGATGACTAATTGAGCGTGACAACAAGCCCAGTTTGGAGAGACAGATCAACAGAGTCAGTCAGTATATGGACGTCGTTTATGGAAAATTAGTCCTTTACTGCGGAAAATAATGAGTCAACCTATCCAGGTAAGCTGTAAATAATCGCCTTTCCATGAAAAGTATCACCAGTGACATCTGTGGGGTTTGACGACAGCCGTATACAATAAGAAGAGTAAATCAACTGTTCGAAATAAATGAGGGAACAGTGTATTATGAACAAATAATAAATGCATCCTTTTCATAAGATCTTATCTAAATAAGCGTTAGCCATTATACGATATGAAACGAAAATGCATCCTATCTTTACAAGTCGTAGAAAGCAAATTCGTTATCTTTAAACTGATTCGCAACCAATGATTGGATATCCTTCATTGAAGTTTTTTGAAATCTACTTTGGGAACTAAAATTTGACATAAAAACCGACCTGTCAATGCTGGTTCAAAGCGTTACGCTTGTTGAACTTTTTTACGAAAAAACCTAAGTGGAGTAACGATTTAAAGCCACGCACACAGTACTTTAACTTCTTATGCATAAAGTAACAGATCACGAGTTGGACAGAGTTTTCCTAACTACATGAAGGCACTTTTTCGCGCAGAACCATATTACTCAAGACAGCCGGTATCCCATCCCTCAACTGCCATCTACTCCCTTACAAGATTCGTCGCAGCGCGTCTCCCACTAACATTCTACGCCTGTCTTTCCTGGCCCTCTCCCGGTATTGCCAACAGTGCTGTGTTTCCATCCAAATGTCAAGTTTCCATGAAGGGTTGTCTTCTGTCCAGACGAAACAGTCTCATTGTGGAAATCATCTATTTCTTATATATTAACTGTTTCTCTATGTCCCAACTTTATTTCTGTTATAAGCATACCTTGTATACCAGCCTAAGTACTGTTCTGTCTTATTCGCCCGGAGGAATGCGGTGGAAAATCTAATAACTGTGTTAGGAAGTTATCTGATTAAATTACACTGCGTGTGCCTTCCTAAACAACCTTGGTCGCTACAATATGCAAACCTAGCCTATCATTCTCCAAATTTGCCGAGACGTCAGCAAAAATGCAGTGTGTTCATGAGGTCGCCTTTTCTCTTTTGTTTTTAAGGGATGACAAACGGGACAATTTACTTAAACCTCGAACCTCCCTTCATGTTTGTGCAAGCATATATATATATATATATATATATATATATATATATATATGAAGTTATATACATATACATTTGGCGAGAAAATATTCGACTACTCGGACGTACAAAAGAATATACCAGAAGCCCCCTTTAATTTAATTTAGATGATAAGGCAATTAACTGAATAACCGGGAACTTACTCGTTGAATTTGAAGTATTCTAATATCAACTCGTTAACAAGGAAATTTTCCGAATGGATGGGGTCTGACGGTTTTCTTTCACCATTACTAGCCATGTTATTAAGGGCTGAAAATACCTCAGCCTCAGTTTGGGCTTCAAGTTTGCGCAATCCTCCAGTTTCCTCTAAATACCGATATACTGCCCGGCGGAGTTCATCAACAGTTGACATGGTGACAAGTAAACAATGAAAAATTAAACGATCATCATTTTTAAAAGTCATTTCAAACTATGCGAAAGCAGCTCGGATTTGTGAATTTATTTCTTTAAATTCCTATATTCTTGAAATTAAATTAATACTTTATCACATGTTAGTTCTTCCCACTCTCGAGTATTTTCGCCCATTCTTTGGTTTGATAAACGAGGTCGGTGGTTTAAAAATTGAAAATGTCTGAAGACGTTTTACTAGAAAACTTTTAGGCACGGAACATCCAAACATCTCCTACTCAGATGGATGCTAGTTTACTAACTTTAAATTTCTCTGCGTTCGAAGACTAGAAGCAGGCTTCTGTTTTCTCTTTCAGAACTTCTCTTTCTCTTTCTCTAAAACAACGCCTGAGTGGTTTTCGCATCGGTTCAAAATACGTCGGTCGAGTGCTCAACCTGCGACGAATAGTTGTACAATATGGCTTTCAACAGAAGATGACTCCCTGTCCCCTCGATTTTGACGGAAAGTTCGATTTGGCCTAACGAAATATTCTCCAGGAGGCCATGAATACTACCGGCATGCTTCCAAAGCCTTAATTAAAGAACGCTACTAACACACGGCAGCCCGAGCTTAGGGGGAAGAAGACGAGTACTTCCCAGTTGGGTGCTAGTGTCCGAAAATGTTCTGTTCCCCTCAGTTCTCTTCGATTTTTCGCGAGAACATTCTGCCTATGGCGCTCCAGGACTACGAGGGCGTTCACTTAGGCAAGATAGCGTCTCGCACCTTGACTGTGTCAACGCCATCGTCTTGCTTGGAGGTCTACTTCCGATCGTTCAATCTGCATATGAGTGAATGGCTTTCACCTGTCGCACATTCGTCTCGGAATAAACGCCGGGGTGACCAGGATACTGCCTGGCGTTTTTAGACCGCAGACAATGGTCCAACTCTCCAGTGTTGCGAGATGCTTTAATTGACCGAACAGTTTGTCTGCCCTGGGTCCTCTCCACCACCGACTGGCTAATGTCGAGACTAGTTACAGCGCATATTCCACGCGCAACGCGTCCCCCGTGTCCTGCAAGTGCTAATAATCTCTTCGCAACAACTCGTATGCGAGGAAGATTGGTGAGTGCGAGAGTACAATTAAAGTTAGCTTTATCAGTATCTGCTAAACAGGGTATTTACGGTTTATCTCCTTTGTCTTAAATACCTAAAATGGTCGTTGCAAGGAAGAATACCCGTTTTTGTTTGGTCGTACACTCGGACGGCCAGCGGGAGAGCGCATCCGCAATGTCTTTCTAACATATATTCCAAGACGGCGTCGCCGCCGTGGTGGCCATTTAAAAAGTGGGCAATTGTGGCGACATCCAACCGACTACTTTTGGTTCTCGGGAATGAAAAGTCGAACTAACAAGGTCGCTAAGGGTCTGGTCAATAATTGAGGGACGTGGACCACACTGCCGCGGACTCTGAAGACGGCTGAACCGGCAGAGACGTTAGAGTTGGACGAGAACATGCCACATCGGCAAAGTAGTGTGTACTTGAAGCGTTATGATGACCGTGGGGTAAGGCGATACCATACTAACAGCACAGGTACTATTTAAGAGCCCATACACGCGCGTTTCGCCGATATTCTGTCGCTGCATAGCGCAGCTGCGAGGGATTCAGCTCGCCAGTGGGTCCCCCAGCATTCCCCGTCACTTTTCAGGTAGATACTCCAATTTGGAAACCGTCGCTTTTTTTATTTCCTCAGAAATTATCCACGTACTGGGAGTACATCAGTTTATTCAAGGCCTATCGGCAAAGACCAAGAACTTTATGTATTAATATTTGATCCGAAGTCCATCAGTCACAGCGGATAACCGCATAATATACATTAACTGCCGACAGGCAGGTATCAGCATACTTTAGGATACGGTGATACCATACTGACAGCATAGGTACTAGCCAAAAGCTTATACACGCGTGTTTCGCCGATATTCTGTCGCTGCATGGCGCAGCTGTAAGGGATTCGGCTCGTTAGTGGGTCCAGAAAACAGACGCGGAATGCTGGGGAACCCACTGACGAGCCGAACCCCTCACAGCTGTGTCATGCAGCGGCGGAATACCGGCGAAACACGCGCCTATGGGTTTTCGGCTAGTACCTGTGCTGTTAGTGTGGAATCACTTTACAACTAGCTGCCTTTCAGCAGTTAATGAATCCTAAGAGGTTGTTGTAAATGGTAATGTGACATTGGTGACTCCCCACGTTAACGCAGACTTTATACCTTTCTGTCATACTTAATAACATTTAACATACTATTTGTTTGTGAATATCTGTTCCATTTACGTTTACTTTCCTCTGGAATTCTGACATCTTGCCATCTCTGTCTTATTATGTCTCACTGCAATCAACAACTTAATGCCCCCGCCCAGTCCCTTCACGCCATCAATTTTACCTTGCCTGAATTCTGGCAACACGCTCCAGAACTTTACTTCATCCGCACAGAATCAGCCTTTTATTCTGCTAACGTTACTAAGGAGTTGGCGAAATACCACAAACTGGTGGAGTTTCTCCCGGCCAGTATTATCTCTCAAGTTCAGTCCTTGCTAGCTAATCCTCCTGCAGGTGCTCCCTACTCCACATTAAAGGCAGAAATTCTCCGACTTAATTCTGTGTCTGACCGACAGCGCTATCACCAGTTAATTAAGGAGGAGTAACTGGGTGATCGGAAGCCCTCAGAGCTTCTACGTCGAATGCGTTCTCTCCTTGGAGACATGCAATTTGACGATAAATTTGTCGAGGAGATGTTCCTAGAGCGTCTGTCCGAAGATGTTCAGACGATCCTGGCGTCCGGCTCCCAAGATCTTACGATCTCACTGCTGGCTGAGATGGCGGATCGAATGATAGAGGTGCAGCGGTTCCAGTCAGCTTCTGTTGCCCAGATTTCCTCATCTTCATCGTCAGTGAACGAAAATTTAATGAAACAGGTTTCGGCCATGGCGGATGAGATGGCCTCCCTTAAAATACAGCTCGCCCGCCTTTCTTCTAGTCGCTCATGCAGCCGTCGTTGTTCTCGTTCGCGACCTCGGACTGCTGATACTTGTTGGTATCACACTAATTTCGGCGTAAAGGCACGTCGCTGTTCATAACCCTGCTCTTTTAAACCAAAACAGGGAAACCAGTCAGCCAGACGTTTGCTCTGGATCTTCCGGCTCTGGTCGCACCTTCTATGTTTGCGACACTGCGACTCGCTGACGTTTCCTGGTGGACACTGGAGCCCAAATCAGCGTTGTTCGCCCGAATGCAGCTGATCGTCGTTTCCCTAGCCATGATCTTCACCTCCAAGCTGCCAACTGTTCTCCCATTCCCACTTTTGGCAGTCTGTCCCTCACCCTGAACATGGGCCTTCGTCGGCCGTTCATCTGGATGTTTGTGATTGCTGATGTCCCTCATGCAATCCTCGTCTCGGACTTTCTTATCGAGTTTGATCTCCTTGTCGACTGCCGATGTGCCCGTCTCCTCGACCGCACAACCGGTCTGTTTGTTCGTGGACTAACTCCCTTTACTGCCTACACCAACTTGTATATGTATATGTATATATTGAAGAGTTACAGGCAGAGCCCTTGATGACCCTATTTATGTACAGTGCTTTCGCAGATTCACACTCGAAAATAAAAAAATTGCAGGAATTTAAAATGTGTTTGGGTCACAGTTCAATCGTAATCATAAGGTAGTGCATAGGGTCACTGTAAATTTGTGTGGAAGATTGTATATGACAGCTTTTACAAAACTGGCTGTGCATAGTCATGCTGTACAAGCCGATTTCTGTCGAAAACTAGACGAGCGAGTTTTCTTTTAAAAGCACAAACTGTGTCAGCCGTCACCATCTCGCTTGGAAGCGAGTTCCACGGCCTGACAACCCGCTGGCTGAATGAAAATTTTCGTCGGTCTAATCGCGTGCGGATACGGATATTGCTACTCCTATTCGGCAACTGCTGCTAGTCACCCCAATATAATTAACCCCCATATTCGCAGTGGTGAGGTTCAACATGATGTTGTGCACCATATCCGCACTTCAGGTCCTCCCGTCTTTGCTCGACCGAGACGACTAGCACCGGAGCGTTTTCAGGCAGCGAAGGCGGAGTTTGAACACATGCTGCAACTGGGAATAATTCGACCGTCCGAGAGCCCTTTGGCGTCCCCACTGCACATGGTGCCCAAGGCAACATCAGGCGACTGGCGACCCTGTGGTGATTATCGAGCCCTCAACAGCGCTACCATTCCTGATCGGTACCCCGTGCCTCATCTTCAGGACTTTGCTGGATCCCTTTTCGGCAAAGCGGTTTTCTCGAAGATTGATCTGGTGCGTGCTTTTCATCAGATTCCAGTCACCCCTGAGGACATCCCTAAAACCGCCGTCACCACACCCTTCGGTCTGTTTGAGTTCGTCCGCATGCCCTTCGGTCTTCGTAATGCCGCCCAAACGTTCCAGAGGTTCGTCGACCATGTATTATGTGGCCTACACTTTGTGTAAGCCTACACTGATGACCTCTGGGTTGCCAGCCGGAATGAGGAAGAACACAAAGAGCATCTTGCCTTGGTGTTTGACCGTCTTGACAAGTTTGGCGTTGACATCAACCCCTCCAAGTGTGTGTTGGGTGTGCATTCACTCGAGTTCCTTGACCATCAGGTCGACTCTGAAGGTTTGCGTCCCCTCCCCTCCAAGGTTGAAGCAGTTCGTAATTTTCCTCCTCCAACTTCCAAGCGTCAGTTACAGCGATTCCTCGGCATGGTCAATTTTTACCGTCGGTACCTACCGAACTGTGCTGACCTCATGCTGCTGCCCACCAACATGCTTTCTGGTCCCAAAGGTCCTCTCGAGCTGACTGGTGAAGCAGTGACTGCTTTTGAGAGAATCAAGAATTCCCTTGCCGATGCCACCTTTACTCACACATCCCGCTCCCGAAGCTCAGCTGTCTCTGATGGTGGATGCTTCGACCGTAGCTGTAGGTGCAGTCCTTCAACAACACCTTGCTGGTTCGACTCAACCACTTGCGTTTTTCTCCAAAAAACTCTTACCAGCTGAGACACGCTACAGTACCTTTGGCCGTGAACTACTTGCCATTTACCTGGCTGTGAAGCATTTCCGGCATTTCCTTGAACGTCGTGATTTCACTGTTTTCACTGACCACAAACCGTTGACTTTTGCACTTCGTTCCCACTCCGACAAGTACAATCCGAGGGAAATCGCCCACCTGGACTACATCTCCCAATTCACCACCGACATCCGCCACATTGATGGCACGAAGAATGAGGTGGCTGATATGCTGTCCAGACCCTCACTGCCTTCCCTCTAACTCTCACACGGGATCGATCTTTGTGCCATGGCGTCTGAGCAACAGAGAGTCGGTAGTCCTGGTGACGAGTCTGTTAGTGGTCTCCATCTCAAAGACATTCCTCTGACCACCGGCTCTGGTTCCATACTTTGTGACGTCTCAACTCCCTTTCATCGCCCTTTCGTGCCCACCTCGATGCGTCGAGCTGTATTTAAAACTTTGCATGGACTCTCCCACCCTGGGATCCGAGCCTCTCAAAAGCTCCTTGCGGAAAGGTTTGTCTGGCCTGGCATGAACAAGGACGTCAAAGCTTGGGCTCGGTCGTGTCTGAGCTGCCAGCTCAAAAAGGTGCAGCGTCACAACAAGTCCCCACCAGGCACTTTCCCCAGTCCCGACGCACAGTTCAGCCATGTGCACCTGGGTGTCGTAGGCCCCTTGCCTCATTCTAATGGTTTCACCCACCTCCTTACCTGTGTCGATCGATATACTCGCTGGGCTGAAGCTATTCCTTTGCCGAATGTTCAGGCCGAAACTATCGTGAAGGCCTTCGTTAGTCGTTGGTTCGCCATGTTCGGTGCCCCATCCACGGTTATGACTGATCGTGGTGCCCAGTTTGAGTCGGCACTCTTCCAAACGCTGCTCAGTTTTCTTGGCTGCACAGGCATTCGGACGACAGCCTACCATCCAGCTGCCAACGGTATGGTTGAACGTTTCCATCGTCAGCTAAAGACCGTCCTGCGTGCCGTCGAAGACCCAGGAAACTGGTCGGACAACCTTCCTCTTGCACTCCTCGGCATCACCTGCCAGGCGAGATGATCACCCCAACCTCTCGTGTGGCCGACGAGACTCCTGACCATCTTGTGCACCGTTTGCGGCCATTTATGCGCTCGCTTTCCCCGGTTCCACCTCGAGCTCCAATAACTGAGTCTTATGTCGAAAAAGACCTGGACAAGTGTACTCATGTGTTCGTCCGGTGTGACCGTGTGCGCCAGCCGCTGGAATCACCATACGAAGGACCGTTCCGCGTGCTCGTGCGCAACACCCAGACCTTCCGGATTCTTCGCAGTGACAAGGAGGACTTGGTCAGTGTCAATCGGGTCAAGAGTGCTGTTGCAATGGAGCCGCCGGACCTGTCACAAGGACAAACATGTGCTGACCCCCTAACCCCTGTTCCTCCATCTTCCCTATCCCCTGCTCATTCACTTTGCCCACTGCCTCGCCCTTCCCCTCGTCCTCCACCGCTGCGTCCCGCATCCTCCCTCTCTCTACATGTCTACAGCATCCAACTGCAATATCATCCTCCACCACAGCACGCAGTCAACCCTCATCGACTGTACCTCCTGCTTACATCACTCGCAGTGGCCGTCGCGTTCATTTCCCGGATCGTTTAGTTACGCATTTCTTCTACACTTATGCATATCCTCCGGCGCCGTATTTCGCCGCCCTCCGGTCTAGAAGGAGAGTACTGTGGTGAGGTACCTGACTAATTTACCGTCGACAATTTAATCCCCATTTCTTTGACGCATTGCTTGTTTGAA
The DNA here is from genome assembly GCA_902702965.1 of Spirometra erinaceieuropaei. Lineage (NCBI taxonomy): Eukaryota > Metazoa > Platyhelminthes > Cestoda > Diphyllobothriidea > Diphyllobothriidae > Spirometra > Spirometra erinaceieuropaei. The sequence goes on from CACRXP010000059.1 coordinate 1,633,199, forward strand.
TGTGACGAGAAACGACACACCTGTACAACCCGCCTTGCTAGCGTGCTCCTCTGTCGTGGTCTGTTGTCAGGTTTCTTAACGTTCAAAATCTCTATATTATTCACTGATCCGTTTTACTTGCTGCCTTTAAGGCTAGGGGCTCGTGAGATATAACTCGTTAGTTCGTGGGAACATTACCATTTACGACAAGGTTGCCCGTTGTGGCCGGATTTCGGCCCAAATATTCATACATGAAATTCTTGGTCTGCGCCTATTGACCTTGAATAAACTGATTTACTTTAATTTCGTAGGTAATTTGTGAGGGAATTAAAGAGCGACAAATATGATGATCGTCATTTCTTTTAAAAAAACAACGGCGTCTTGACCCCACTATTTACAGCCCCGCCTTGATCCAGAAGATAGCATGGAGTAAGACGACTGTTGAGGAAATGAGATATGTAGTGACTGACGTGAAATAAGGCCGTCATCTACGCGTGCCATGATACAGGTGGTCTCCTCTTTTCATAAGTAAGCTGACATTTACACACCGATGCAGTGACACTGAAGCGAAACAGTGGTTTTGACAGCCACTCGAAGAGGTCACCGATTAGTGACTGCTACTTTCGACACAACAATCAAAGATGCGGCCAGATTTCGTCAACGAGCTAAATAAGCGTTTAAAAGGGATAAATGTTGTGCTAACCGGTAAGCATACTCCGCGGCAGCTACAGTACGAGATCAGAGACATAGACTGGATGCTTTGCGCTTGTTTCCTCTTCAAATCCTGAAAGACGAGTAGCTGGAGGGAAATGTC
>CACRXP010000059.1:1648444-1669247 GCA_902702965.1 Spirometra erinaceieuropaei
CAGGCACTCGCAACGACGGCCCAACAGATCTCAGTTATCTGTCTAGTCCGATGCGTATAAGCCGGCTGACAAATGTGTCCCAACCAGCTCATTCGCGCAGTTCCGCCTTTTTCAAAATTTTGGAGCGCACGAAGGAAATAACATTAGATCCAGATAGGAGGCCAGCTCGAGGTGAGCGACGGAGGCGACATAAAGAAGCCTGGCAGCGCAACGCACTTTGCAAAGGGTTTCAGTTGACACCGCCAGCACTTGCCGAAATAATGGACGCTGTGTGCATGCATGCGCGAGGACGAAAGTGGAATTCCTTTCCTAGTGCTGCGACAGCTGTGCGTGACTGTCGAAAGAGGTCCAATGCATCATCGGAATGCCTCGCCTAAAGTGGCACCAGGGCTTGGAGTTCGCTTGGCAGGCGCTTCGGAGAGGCCTGCCTTGAGAGCAAATGTGGACAGAGGGCAGGCGAATGAACAAAAATAAATCCCCACAAACTTGCAGGATGTAACATGCGCCCATTTGTCCAGCCACTGCACCTCGTAAGAACGACTCCCCTGCTATCCTATCCCATATTTTAACCCAAAGGTGGGCTGTTTTGTACTTTTATAGGAAGATAAAGCAAGCCGAGTTTCCGTTGTCAGTACGAACGGTGGAAGGGCCAATGTTGTCAAAATTAGGTAAGAGGGCAATAGATGAAATAGGTTATTGGGAGAGTAATTCACCTGAAAAAACTGACATTGCTGACCAGCAAAAGTATCAGTGAGCGATTTCCTCATCAAGAGACAAGGTCTACTGGGTGAAGGCATATTAAATGGAATATAGTCCTTTGAGTTAACTAGGCTTTTGAAAATGTTCTCTTATTGAGAACAAGTCGGCCCATGAGTGTTGGGAGCGCCAACTCGGCTGTCTTCAGTCGTCCACAAACAAGCGCAGGAGCAGTAACCAGACGATGTAACAACTAGGACACTATCTATGCAGGACTACTTTGACAGAGGTTATTAATAAACACCTTGAGATAATAGCCTTCATGGCTGCCTAGACTTCTTCGAACAATTGTTGTCGTGTTAGTTAATCAGTAGACAAGTGTTAACTATCGACCGGGCCATCAGTAAGACAGTAAGAGCGACTAAGGATGGGATAAGGCAGAATAAGCAAAAAGAACATAAGACTGAGCTTCAATTGACTGTGTGAAAACATGGAAAGCAGTCTATCCTGTCAACACACTGCTCAGAAACTCCAGGGACTTTTTGCTCTAATGATGTGGTTCTTTTCTTGACCCCAGTTCTTGCCTTCGCTCTGACGGACAAGGGCAAAAAGAGAACAAGTGGTGCTATATGCAAATCGAAATTCGTCATAAAGGACGTAGCCACTGAATTCTATTAAGCGCGGAAAAACAGCCTGTGCACAGTAGAAACGCATGTGAGAAAGAGCAAAACTAACCTGAACCATAGCAACTTCCCCAAACTTGGAGAAATAATTTTTCAGGGCCGGTTCATCAATGCGCCAAGGTAAATTGAGGATGATCAAATCGGTGCACTTCTTGCCTTCAAGTCGTTTCGACTTTGCAAGATTACTGCCCTGTTCCTCATCATCATCACCTTTACGTTTTGCTGAAAGAGGCAAAAGAGGCTTGACAGTGAAAGTTCCCAAAGGCGGCCGTGACGTAAAATACTTTCCGAGACGAATCTACCCGACAGTTCGATTGTCGTTTCCGATGTCTGCCGTGTACTCCACGACAGGGTGGAAGCAGGCACGGTGGCTTGCGCGTGAATTAGCTTATAGTAATGGATGACTTGCGCGGCACCTACTGCACTCTCTCCTCCATCAACCTGAGTTGGGTGTCACGACAAAGTCAAGAAGGCCGAAGAGGGCGCAGGTGGCTGACACAGTGAAAAACCACACCTCAGCGTGCCACTACACTGGATCGGACCCCATTAAGTGGGAGCGCCACTGAGACCATATTAAGGCGCCACTGAAGTCTGACTTTCGGTCCATCAGTCGGCCACCCTACAGAAGCACACACTGAGCTGATTGCGAGGCCCGAGTTATCCCCAAGCACCAGTCCACTGTCCGAGCCGGTCAGTCGTCTGATGGGGGGAGTGGGGGCAGTGCCTAACAGGGTTAGAGAGCTAGTCCGACGATTTAGGTCCGACGAATACACCCACAGTCATAAACACAGAAGGCAAGATAGAGTGAAGGTCTGGAAGCAAGTGAGCGAACGGTCTTACCTGTCTAGAGAGATCTAAATTGCATTTAGTTTCCTTATAAATAATCAAACGTGCCCTCAAACTGCCACGATGCGCCAATATTTGTGGCTTGGAAGGTTGCCGACTGAGGATGAACTCAGTTCTCATTCGGAACGATGATCAGACTGTAATGGTGCCTTGTTAGGGTGGTATTTATGGCGTTCCCACTTACGCAAGATCCAAGGCTCTCCTACTGAAGACTGGTTTATGTGATGCTCGGGACCGGCCCGTGTGTGTTATGTGTAGATGTGCTGCAGTCCCGACAGTTACTGTGACCATAACCGTCTTCAGTGGTTTAGAATGAGTAAAACATGGTGGATGTGGAAGAAGCGGGCGTGGTAAATGATACGTAAATCAGCTTCACAACAAACAAATTTATACGTAAGTCACCAGGATGCTCTCTTCGGGACGACGGTGGTTCTCGTCGCTTACGCCTATTGAATTCTGGATGCGGTATATTCAAAAAACAAGTTGCAGGGACCAGAAGACTTTGACTGTCTCTTCAGTGTGATCGATAACAGAATATAAACTAACCCTGGCTCAAAATCTGTTTAGTAAGGTACAATATTGAAGAGATTTCAAGTTGGAGGACACGCCAACTGCCTAATAAGGCAATTAATTGGCCAAGTATGACATCATAACAAACGTCAGCAATGAGGTCAAGAACGGCGTGGAAATATGGTCAAAGGTTCATGTGGGACGCAAAACACATACAGAAGCAAGAGCTCTTACAGAAACCAAAGCGTGGGTCTCTTAAACTGTAGTGTAGGCCGTTATTGAGAGGATGAATTCCTAAAGGTTTCGTGATAAAATTGGGTAAAGAGTCCGGGACATGGTTACTGAGCTGATTAACATATCAACGTCTCATGTTTAAACATATGCCTCAGAGCACGAGGCAATGCGACCAGTGGGTAGTTCGGCGTTCCGATGCATTCGTGTGGCGCAATACAATTAGCGCATTGGACATGCAAAACACCTGTGATGGGAGAAGGTTGATATGCTGACAACAAATAATGACTGAATCAATTGTACGAGTCCGTATTTTGCTCTAAGCCACTCCCCGAGCTAGAGATTTCGTCGTAGAGGGCCTACTACAGAAAAAAACTGGATTTGCCTCCTTAATGAGTGGAACAAATCTGAGAGTCACCATATGAAAGACCAGCCTAGTGAAACGAACTCGGTAAAAACTACCAATTACTAAATTTCAGATAAAGTGGAACGTTATGGTCCAACCACCTGTTTCGCTAGAAAGATTAAGCCTGATCGGTGATGATCAGTTGAGGAAAATAAATAACAGATGCAAGAACAGTGACTGCTAACGACGTTCGAGAGCAGAAGGCAACCCTTCTAGAGCAAGGTAACGTGTGATCGGGAAAAACCAACAAAGAACTACGGCTGTCAACATGCCCTGATTAGCCGGTCTCAACACCCCGAATTTTTTCTCATGGCTGACGAGTCGTAGCTGCAATTTTCGCTCACGTCTCCAGCTACTAAAATCAAAGAACTAAGGATCACCTCCATGTACAGGCAGACTGTATTGAGCCAACGCCTCCCTCGATGAATGAGGCTAGGCGGAGGCGACGGTAGTGCAGCAGCGCTTAACAAATGATGTGACTAAGCTACCTCAGTCATCTTTCCTTGGTGACTTGATATATTCAAGGAATTCCGGTGCAGCAAGTGCGGACTGCTCATATCGAGATGCCAATGAACTTCGCTCGAAAAATGGTTTTAAAGAATAGATGACAAACGCCTTTATTTTTCGTCTACCTCCTACGCAAACAACCTCGTATTCAAATCGTATAGAAGAACTGGCGAGATGCATACCCGGCAAATCCGGATTTGTGTGGCGGTGGACATATCGTGACAGGTACAGGCTTGCAAAAACCCTGCGTGCAGCATCGACTACTGCGACTTTGCTGTCCTTATTTTTGTCTGAAATTATCCACTTTTTCAGGCTAAAAGTAATACACCTTGGTATGACTTCTCCTGATAGCAGATACCGGCGGTAAGCGGTCGGGTCTGCGGCGCTGCTGGATAGGTCGACCGAGATGGAAACCGCATTCACCCGAGACAGAATATACTCAGGCTATCACTGTTTGGCGCCACCATGGCGATCGATAGCGTAGTCGAGACCAGCGGGATGGCGTCTTTGCGAAAATTCCACATCCTAAAAGTGGCGGACAGCACCCCAGAAAATCCTGTCGGTGATGTGCGTAAACAGCATGGGTGACAGTATGCGACCTTGTCTGACGGCAAACTCGACACAGGATGGTTTGGAAGGATTATGGTGCAAAGCTTGCACAGTGGTGTATCGATAGTAAGTCTCGGTTATGACAATACCTTTCGCCTTTAGTTGTAGCTGCCTTATCCGTTGCCGGTAGACGGGATAGAACGGCACTGTAGAATCAACGGAGAAGACGGACGCCGGTCGCTAGTTTGTTGTGGAGTTCGAAAAAACGTCGCAGCGTGCATATATGACCGGTGCCTCCACAGCCCAGGTCGGAGCCCGGCTTGGTTGAATCTCGCCATCGAGCGCTTCGGCGTCACATAAGAACGAGAACGCCGTAAGTGTTAGCTTCAGTGTCGACGAGAATTATGAAGTAGCGATTTTTGCAGTTCGTCCTATCTTTCTTATTAAAGATAGAAACAAGAATGGTTGAGTCCCGGTCACCAGACCGATCTCATCTTTCCATGCTTGTTTAATCGCATCTTGGAGAGATGGCAGCAATGTCAACAAAGATCAGCAAGAGGAATAAGTTGCCGGAGGAGTAAATCGGCTCACGCATTGCTGTCACTGCTGGTTTGCGAGTGTTTATTCGTCAGACCCCGCAATCTGCCTATTTTTTTCAGGAAGCCCTCAGTATGGGCTATTTCACTGAATGAAGACACGTAAGGTAGGCACCAGTTTTGGTAACAGGTGAGGCACCTTCTCGAAATTATAACAGACAAGACAGGGTTCGATACTTTCTGAGCAACCGTACATGAAATTTATTGTGGAAAATATTCACTGGGTGAAATTTAACTCACTTTTGAGAGCCTACTGTAACCTTACCATCTAAGTTGTTTTTTTTTACCTAAAGTATATATTTAAACGACTCCTAAATTAGGGAAGAGGGAAGATAGGAGCATTTTGCAGACGAAAGCGCACACTCGGAATAGTTGCCTTGCTAAGCGTGAGTCCTGGTACCCATAATACGCACTCAGGTTTTTGAAAGACGCTAATGTTGTTACTGATTCGGATAAAATAGACGAATATCAACTTCGCAAACCAAGTTGCAAAAGGCCTTTTCATTGCCCATATGCCGGTCAACAAAAGGGGAAATCAAAGATATAGCGCAAACCTTCCTTTCAGTATGCTTAAGTAAGGAGGGACGCGTGCCCCTGAAGTGCTTACTAATAGTATGCAAAATGAAGGCATGACCAATAATTGTTGCCGGCGTGTGGTGCAATTCTATTGCAACAATATAATAGAGTTAAACCAGTTAACGGGATCAGTGATTGGCGAAGTAAAGAAGTGACAAACGATCGAAAACTGGGATGCAAATCATAGTCAGGCCTGTACAACTTACTATTAGACACGACAATGCGATAAACACGGTTTAGCCAGCCGTCAGGGGGCGGGAAGAGGCGGTCTTCACTTAGACGTATCCCCCTAATGCCACCCGTGCCTTCGAACTGATACTTCAGTCCTGTTGCACGCGGAAACTGTGCTGTTAGTGTGGAAAGAAGCAAAGTATTGTCTTCTTCAGTTGGAAGTTCAACAGGACAGCCATTCTCCTCACAGACTTGTACAAATCGGACGTCATAAGGCCGTGCCATGGCAGTCGCCGAATACGCCATCTGCCGAAGTTTATAGTAAGGTCGGCATCACAATCAATATTATCAAGTTCAAACGTTTTAGGTTGGCAAAGAATCATTAGTATATCCAATCCCCCTGAATATACCATCTCCTGTTTGTAAGCATCTGCCGAGAATAAGACCTAAGGACAAAATTAAAACTGATGAAAGTAATTTGAAAAATATGGTTAGGAGCCGAGCCAGGTTATAGTGCATTTTCCGTGGTGTGAATCCATGGCGCTTCTTCTGCCCAGCCCATGAGTGGCAACCGGAAGAAAACGACTTTACGTCGTGTCAGCCACTGCATATCATCCGAAATGACTTGACTAGGATGAACAATTGGTTTGGGAGAGAGGGAAAATAAAAGTAGGCCTATACAGATAGGAAGCTGTGATTAATCCCTCACTATCAACAGTCAAAGGTATTTCGAATCTATTACGACGCCTTAGCCTTCGTAATTTGAATAGTTGCCAGCCGACATGGTACCTTGGTCAGGCTGTAATGTATCCTTCTTGGTGTGGCTTTTATAGTGCTCTTATGTGTATGAGATCCGAGAACAACTCTTCCAAGCCGGTTACAAGGGGTTTGCCGACTAGGTTGTGGGCGCGTGAACTCAGTGCGCGTCAATCATCAAGTCAAATCCCATGTTAGAAGGCGATGACAGAAGGCACCAGAAAAAAGATTTTTTGTTTACAGAACCCGAGGTTGTCCTCTCAGACGGCAGTGGCCACTGGCAAAGCCAGGACCGGTGTTGACTGCGTCCAGCCATGCTTAAGAGTCCTTGAGACCATGGTGGCGGCCTCTTCCGTAGGCTCGGGGGTCAAGCTCAAGTGGTCCACACTTGGCGTGTGTTACACTTGCCGAGGGGTGGTTGCCCAGGGGCATAGGCTGTGGTTGAAAGGGGAGGCGCATTCAAGTGGCCGCATGGACAACTGCGACTGTGCGGACGCTGGTACACCTTAACTGAAGTCGGTCGAGTGGCTTCACGTCAGCGCTTCTGGAACAGCTCGCTGCAAGGGGTGAATAACCTAAAGGCAGCGAGGCCTTGAGCAATGACGCCGGAATGGATGTGATGGCTGCCCGCAACAGCTCTCCCCAGACACAGAACGCAGTGATGGTGCATGTTGAGTGTACGAAAGTCACTCACGAATGAGGGTTTGATTGATGATGGGTGGAAGAATACCTCGGACAAAAAAGAAGCGTTCAGATGATAACACATTTGGAGGTCCGCTCCATTAAATTTGATTGGGGTTAGACCCTGACTGGTATGGCCGGGTTTTGCTCGTAATGTTCGTCTCGAATCGTGACAGGATGTCGGTAACTGCGTTTTCCTATCCATGGACACGATGAGTGACACAGGTAAACGGCAGAGCGAAGTCGAGTTGAACTTTGTGACAGTTGCGTTCAGCCACATCTGGAGGTTACGCTCCGAGCACGTTGAGGTCATCAATTTGTAGCCACTAAGCTGCGGGAGGGCTGGAGCATGCCAAATCGCCTATCCCAGACAGAATTCCCGCACTAGCACTGCGTGAACTTGCTAGTGGATTGTGCGATCCACGGTCTAAAATATTTAAAAAGTCACTTCAAGTAGGCGGGCTCCCACAAGAATGGAGGTACGCACTCATCATCCCAATCTGTGGGTTCAACGCGCGCAGCACGATTTTGAAAGATTAGTGGGAATTATATTTCTGAATTCGATTTCTTTATCTCTCGCACAGTTTTCCAGTGCAGATCTGACAAAATTTCCTACTTTTTGTCGAAGGGCATCTTAGCTTCCCGTCGTGTTTTGTCGATTTATCATAAGGCGGAAATATAGTGTCATCGATTTTCACCCAACGGAGCCAGAATTCTATTAAGTTTTACCCGCTTATATAAAAGGTTTTCCTCGTAAAATTTTGAATAGCATTATATTTTAAACGATAAACCGTCTCCATTGACCGCTTTTTATCATCTGTTTATTGACTAGTAAGAGAACTATACTGTTCTCTATTTTATCCTACATAGCCTCATTATCCAATTCAAATTTACTCCCGGTTTTGTTTTGCCACCTATATACTTGCCATTTACCCGTTTTTTTTAAGTTTGCATTCCGTTACTGAGTTCAAATTGCTTAGTACCAATAGTGCTGTCTGGTCCACCCAGTATTGATAGCTTTCAGAACTTGCTTCATGATACCTGGCCTCCTTCATAGCTCCTTGAAGTTTCGACAGCTATCATCACTATAAACTTTTGGACCAAAGTCTTGTTTTGCTTTTTCGACATGAAACCTCGGGCAACCCTTCGTCGAAATCTGAGGGGTACTAAACTCCGATTAAAACCCATTGTACATATGAAGAAAATAGACCCAGGGACACTCGATAATTTTAAGAATTTTACGTCTCGTTGCGGATAAATTTTTTCTGATCTTGGTGCCCTTCTTGAAGGAAATTTGCCAACACTTACGTCTCAGCAGTGTGAGGAGCAAATGCCTCTCATCGATCTGGTTACCAGTGAGACCGAAGACAGGGACAAACAAAGTTTTAACCTTATTTTTAAAAAAACGTTCCTAAGGGTAGACGGCCAATCGATGTCGCTTTCCATTTTCTTTATTCATGTGGCTTCAACTTTAGGGTCGCTGAAGCTAAAAGACTTTCATCTAGGAGCAAAAGTCAACCAATTCTTGTCAAACTATTTTCGTCGATAGAAGTGGACTTTCTTTTCTCCCAATTGGAGCGCGCAGCTCAATATCTCAGGGGAAACAATCTTTTTATTAATGATAATAATGATAATTTAATTTAATGCCAGTTTACAGGCATTGCCAGTGGAAGAGTTAAGCACAAATCCCACAAGCAGTGAAAAAAAACTCCTGAGGTAAAGTAATAAAAATATAGTTGATGGTGGTTTTTATGGTTTGGAGGGTTAAGGAGAAAAAACTGTTGGCGGCGGACATTCGACCCTCAAGAAGGCCGGGGGGGGGGTGGTTGCACGGTATCGGAGATTACCGGACGTCAGTTCCTTTCATGAAGTATGAGATAGTCAAAGTAGAGGCGTTGAGGAACAGCTGTCGCTGTTATTCAACGAAATTGTCCATGGTGAGACCGGCAATAGTGTTCAGAGACCACAAACGCCATCGCTACAGTAGAGTCCATCAGTAGATTCAGCACTCAAAATTTGTGGGAGCTTTTCTGAATGCAAAAATCGAGTAATAGTTCTCTTAAATAAAGGATAATTTTGCAGAGTTTTCACATTCCTGGGTAGTTTATTCCAAATATCAATAGCACTTACACAAAAGAAGCGACGATATTTAACAGTACTTGCCAGAGGAAGAAATAAAAAGACCTCACGGTGACTGTTACGTCGTGGGTGGATATGACGTCTTAAAGAGGTGAGTGGGTTAAATGTGTGATTATATAAGAGTTTAAATAGCAAAAATAGTCCCTTTTGTAATCTACGGAACCATAAAGGATCAAGGCCTGTAAGCCGGCAACGTTCTTGGAAAGACAAATGTCGGCGTTCCGGGTTTAAAACTCTCTTGGTAAAAAGAGTTGAACGGATTCTATTTTCTTCCGCTCAGTAGCACGTATGAGGCTAAATAAAAACGAACCGTATTCCAGGCCAGTTCTAACGCACATGCTGAAAGGGCGCATTCTAATGTCACTAGTTTTAAAGTTTCGGAGGATAAACCCGGTCGTTCTACGTGCTTTGGGGACTATCAAGGCACAGTGCTCCGAGAGATTAAGACTCTTGGAGTATGATATGTCCAGATTCTTAATAACCCCAGGCATATTTATGGCGTGACCTTCAATATTTAGTTGAGGTTAGTGGTCGTCGCCAACCACCATGACTGAGCACTTATGCCTAGAAAGAGAAAGGCGCCATGTGCGACATCAGTGGGCAAAGGCCTGTAGGTCGCTCTTTAGGAGCTCAAGCACGATGTCATGATCTGCCGGCTTATATCGATATGTAAATTTAAGCTCATCGGCATTCAGGAAAGGCTTGCCATTCTGAAATAAATCGGGTGCATCATTAACGAAAAGGCAAAATAAAAGCGGGCCGAGTACACTACCCTGAATGACTCCACTCCTCACACATGTGGGGTTGGAGATAGTATTGGAAATCCTGACTCGTTGTGTACGAGTGTCCAGGTAAGAGGATATAAAATTTAAAAGTTTGCCACTTATTCCGAAAGAGGACAGTTTCAATTGAAGAAGAGCATGGTCAACACGGTAAAAAGCCTTAGTGAAATCGAAATATACTGTGTAAAGTGCAAAACCATTGTCGCTAGATTGGAGAACATAGTCAAAGAAAGAGAGTTGACAGGTGTCACAAGAGCGAGCTTTGAGGAATCCATGCTGAGCCCCACTAAGTAGGTTATTCACTGTTAAGTGACACAGCATCTTTTCTTTTATCAACGTGTCTAAGATCTTCGCTGCTGCAGGAAGGGTGTTTATTGGCCGAAAGTCATCAAATGACGTAAATTTGCCATGCTTAGGAATGGGAAAAATGTGTGATTCCTTCCAAAAGGTACGATAAGTTTCACTTTCAAGAGCGAGATTAAATAGCATGCATAAGAGGGATGGAAAAATCGTATTTGCATCGGCTTTTAAAATACTTACTGAGACACCATCAGGTCCTGGACTATAAGATTGGCGAGAACGCCGAATCGCAACAGTCAGTGAAAGTTATAGTTTCTAGGACTGCCCCAGTCAGTGCCTGGATGTTCGCAAGCGGAGTGGTCGAGTCTTCGATGAACGTTTTGTATTGGAAATCATTGAAGCTATCAGAGGTTAACTGGGCATCAACTATGGGATTTCCGAGGGCATCTCGGAGGATGGGATGCTGCGTCTTTCGGTGAAATCGTATTTTTCTAGATAAAAGTTTCGAGACATTTAACGAATGATTTTCGCTAAACTGGGCCTCTTCGGCTAGAGAGAGAGAGAGAGGAATTCGCTTTAGTTCAAAATTTTCAGCAAATAATTGGCTCCATTCACTGTGGGCAGTAAATAAGTAAGAAATTATTCAAGAGTCAAAGAAACGATTATTATGGGGATAGTTCAAGTCTTGGCTTCTGTATTTCTGTCTCTTCGCACGTAAGGTAGCGCGCTAGGAATGGCAATACAGAAGCTCGATAAGCCGATGTGCGACAGGATATAAGTCGGAAGCTGCGGCGCATCAGGCGGGAAGATTTCGCAGACATAAGATTAGAATGTAAGGGATGGGCAACGTCATCTAGAATTCGACCAGCAAATTGCTTGACCGCATTGAAGTGTCGTTGTAAGATAGTGGCAACTAAAAAAGATAAGAAAAACCAGCAGCAGAAGAGAGCATGCGGGGGACTCGTTTCAAAACTAAAAGATCCTTTTGTAGCAAAGCAGGAAAAATGACAGGAGAACAGTATAGGATAAGAGGAAGAATGTAGGCATCAATGAATCGCCAGACTAAGGGTTGAGGTATGTGGTAGGAACGTAGACGACGTAGGTAGTAAAGAAGTTTACGAACTTTAATAAATAGGGACTCAATATGGAGGGAAAATGAAAGATTTAAGGACAAAGTAACGCCGAGGTACCTGAAAGAGGATACTTGGTTAGGAAGAATGTCAGAAGAATCAGGATTAGGAGAGGGCCGCAGTCGAAAAATACACTGAACGGATTTTTGGTTGTTAATTAGGAGACCATTTTCCTCCGACCACGCTAGGACATGGTTTCGGCCATCCTTTAGAGGCCGGAGGTGTGTCTGACTTTTGAGGAGGTGTCCGACAACCACATCATCAGCATACCTGACCAGAAGACAGTCATTAGGGGACCTTAGATCGTCAGTGTGGAGGGAAAAAAGGTGAGGGGATAGAATGGAACCTTGAAGAACACCGCAGTCATTGGGAAGGGTCGAAGATTTCCGCTTGCCAGATTGGATAAATTGAGCACGGAATGTAAAATACTCTCTAAGCCAAGAGACGACCCAGCCTGGAGAGCCGCATGCGGAAGTTTTTGTAAGGAGAAGAGGGCGCGGGACGGTATTGAAGGCGGAGGAGTAATCAAGAAAAGTGCACGCATACTCGCGGCAACCCTTGTCTAATGCTTTTAGAGCAGAGTGAACCACAAGAGAGACAGCATCTAAAGTACTCCGCTTGGCTTTGCAAATTGTAAAAGGTCGGAAAGGCTGGAAGAAAAAGGCTTTATGATATCTAGGGCAACTCTTTCAGCAAGCTTTAGTATTGCAGAGGAGCAGGCAATTGGACGAAAAGATTTAGCACCAAAGTTAGCGGACTTTTTAGGGATGGGAGTGATTCTCACTGCACGCCAGGCGTCGGGAATCTTGGACTCCATGAAAGACATATAGATTAGGTAAGTTAAAATAGGGGCTGTCTGAGAACTGCAAAATTTAAGAAGAAAAGGCAAGACACCATCCAGTCCGGCAACTGTTGATCCACAGACCTTTTTAAGGTGTTTCTCTACTGTTGCCAAAGACACGGGTTGGAATGTACTCGGTGATAGGGGAATTTCGTCTAAGGGAATATGGGAGTCATTGTAACTGAATATAAAATTTTTATTTAGGGAGTCTAAATCTGCATCCACGTGCACCACTGTGTTGTGATGGCCAGTGAGACGCTTAAGATTTTTCCAAATCTCAGCTGAGGAAGGGGGGAAAGTGGGGAGGAAGAAGAGGAAAAAAGTTGGCTGACAAACAGGCTATTTAGGCTGTCAATCTCTGTTTTTATTAAGACGGTAACGTCCTTTGGGCCATCACGTAAGCCTAGCTTGTAAAGGAGTTCTTTTTTACGTCTTAACGATTTCAGATAGGGGGAAGAAATTCTATCCGGTCGTACCATAACAGTATCAAGAGGGCAGCAAATATCGAAAATTTCATTTAAAAACGCTGTCAGGTTGGAAGAACAGAATTCAACATTCGATGGTTGAAGGAAAGTTGGGCTAGTAAGGGAAATGCAAGTCTGAAGCAGGAGAACGTTTTGGGCGGACGTGTTGCGAACCTTAACCTTTCTCTCAGGCTTGGCAAGCAGTGCACGTTTAGAAGTGGAATAGAATTTTTTTTCAGACAATCTCTTAACCCGCTCAAAAATATCGCAAATCAAGGGAAGGACAGAAACGTCGTTCTGAAGATGGAATCGACGATGAAGTCTGCGCAATCTGCGACGAAAGAGTAAGGGTAGGAAAACCTCATCCCCAAGATTAATAATTTTCTTACGGCGGTAACAACGACAAATAAGCATGAAATGCCTGTGAGAGTAAGCGATCAAAATTGTCGTTGGCGTTGGGAGGGCGATAGACGCAGCCAAAGAGTAAGGAGAAATTATTTTTCAGAGCAACCTGGAGCCAACAGCTACCTTCTACAGCGGAAAAATGCGGGAGGTCAAGCGGCAAAAATGTAAGTGTTTGCTTAACATAGACGCAGCTATCCTGGCGATCATTTCGAATGCAATTATAGTCTAGAAGCGAGAGTTCGGAGTCAGCTACTGAGGCTGATGCCCATGTCTCAGTTTCTAAGACAATATCTGGACGATGGACGAACACCAAAGTCTGAAGCAAAGGCATCTTGTTAAGAAAGGATTCAATTAAATTAAATTCAATTCAATTATTTTTATTAAAGACCCGTCGGGGTCCCATCAAAGCAAGTAAAAATAAATTTACATGCGAATTTTAGACGAGGTAGGCAAAATCTGTACAAAGTGCAATACATAGTTTTTGAGATTAGAAGTCCGTTAAGCAAAATGAAAATGAAAAAAACGAGGGGTGAAAAAAAAACTCCAAAGCAAAATTTAAAAATGCTTGTAGTAATTTAACGGGAGAAAAAAAACCCTCAGAAAAATAGCATCAGAAAAATACAGGGAGGACTGGCCTACATGTGGCGGTACAGAATGGAATATAGTCCGACATCAACATGGCCGAAATAAATGTCAGCTGTATATGGCATTGTGTAACGGATTTCATAAAATGGTACGTAGGCGGGAACGTAGGCGGGTCGGTCAGGACTGGCCTGTATCGCCTTGAATAAGAAAAATAAGTGGCGAAATTGAAAACCAGTCCCGAGGCGATAGGAAACCAGATGCGGTCGGTTTCATTCAACCGAGTCCATCCGAACATGGGGGAAGGGAGATGCGACCAGACTACTAGTATATGGCGAATATAGAAGGCTTTGTCAAGACCGCCGATGGAGCGCATTCTGTAAGGGCACGATGACAACCAGTCTCGAGGCGACAAGAACCCAGATGCGGTCGGTTACATTCATCAGAGTCCATCCGAGGACAGGGCAAAGGAGATGCGACAAGATTACTAGTATATGGCGAATATAGAAGGCTTCGCCAAGAGCGTCAATGGAGCGCATTCAGTGAGGGCATCATGAAGATCAGTCCCGAGGCGATAGGAACCCAGATGCGGTCGGTTACATTCATCCGAGTCCAACCGAGGATGGGGTAAGGGAGATGCGACCAGACTATTAGTATATGGCGAATACAGAAGGTTTCGCCAAGAGCATCGATGGTGCGCATTCTGTGAGGGCACGATGCATGAACTGAAAAATTGGAATAATTAACATTTCTGGTGAGGGATCTTAGGTAGCGAGACTACTCATAAAGGAAGGAAACGTGAACAGATACGGAAATTTAATAGCGGCATGCTAAATTCCCGGTGGCCCTTTCTCAGTGACATAGAAAAAGTTGTCTGGGAAGGATGAGGAAAATAAAAGTTTAATCGAGTCAGTATTCAGATAAAGGCGTAGCCTTCTCTTAAAGGTGTGTAGATTTTCTGAAGATCTTATATTTATTGGAAGGTTATTCCAGAGGCAAGTATACCTGGAAGCGAAAAAAAGGGAGCGCTTAGAGGTGGAGGAAGCTGGAGGAGGTATAATTAGAGACGAGTTGCGAAGATTGTATGGACGACTACTAGGGGTAAGTGTTGAAATCCGAGGAAAATTTGAACTATGATTAATGCGAAAGAGGAGACAGAAGCCCGCTTCTAGTCTTCGAACCCATAAAAACTTTAGGTTAATTAGCTGGCATCTATCTGAGTAGGAGATATTGGGATGTTCCCTATCTAAAAGTTTTTTTAGAAAAACGTCTTTGGACACTTTCAATTTTTAAACGACTGGCTTCATTCATCAAACCAAAGAATGGGCAACAATACTCGAGAATGGGAAGTACAAACATACGATAGAGCCTTAATTTAATTTCAGGAAGACAGAAATTGTAAGAAATAAAGCCACAAATCTGGGCAGCTTTGGCTATAATTCTGTCAGCGTGCGGCGAGAGATCAAGATTACTAGTGTAGCTTAAACCTAAATCCTTGATGGTGGTACATTCAGTCATAGGTATGCCTTGAAAGACTACAGGTTGGGGTAGCCTATCAGGTCCAAAACACATATAACGACGTTTAGACGGAGAGAATTCCATAAGCCATTTTGAGCTCCAAGCTGAGAGAGCAAGCAAGTCAGCATGGATTTGCTCCAGGCAATGAAGGCTCGTAGATTTATTGAAAGAATATACACATTTGAGATCATCGGCATAAATAAATGATTGAGAATGTTTAACTGCTGCTGAAATATCATTTATGTAAAGCAAGAACAAAAGAGAACCTAAAACGGTACCTTGTAGGACACCGCTTACAATAGGACTTTCACTGGAAAGTGAAGATCCCACCAACACCTTTTGTTTACGATTAGACAGGTAAGACCTGAGAAAGTCTATTAGTGGACTGCGAATTCCCATAGCTTCTAATTTAACTAAGAGTCTGGCAATTAAAGCAAAAAGTTTGAAGGGAAAGGCTGTTTGTTTCTGAGGGAGGTGGGCTACGTCGTCCGGTGCTGGTCTGCCCACGGAGCAAACGGTCCGGATGTAACCATCCGGTTCTGCAAGAAATTTTGTGGCATCAAAAAATTCTGACGTGGATAAAAAGGGGTAGGACTTGGGAGGGGGGGGGGGGAATGACGGTCAGATAAACTGGTAACCATTGAAAGCTAACTCATTTTCGGCTGGAAATCCGCAGGCCAGATACTGCAACATATCCCCGCCGGAACGAAACAGAGGATCGGATGAGTTAACTGATCCAGTATGCACACTAGCATGAGAAATACGTTGGTAAAACGGCCGTGGTGGAAACAAGTTAGGAAGTGAGGGACGCATTGCTTCCATTGGAGTAAGAGTTCTATTAAATGGCGGGGAAATCGGCATATTCGGCCTAACTGCCCTGATATGAGGGCTGGGAGGCAATTGGGAACACACTACGTTTTGAGTCGGGGTATTTGAGGCACTGTGGAGGAAAAGATTTTATAATGGTGCTGGATTTATCGGGTGTCCGAGGGCTGAGACAGCAATTGGATTTGCCTTTGACTTAGACACATGCTTAGGCTTACTAGGGGTTGCTGTGGGAGTCGTTAAAGGCGTTTGTATGCCAGGCGTGTTGTTGCTTCTAAATATCTCAGCATCAATAGTAGTCGAATTCCCTGCGGTATTGACTATGTCATGACGTGCAGTGGCCGCAGATAGTGTTGTAGAGGACTTATTCAAGCTGACAGTAGGTGTCATTATTCTGGTGTTGGTTTTGCCGATTTTAATTTATTCAGTCTTCGCTGCAGAGGTGTGAGGTCTGGCGAAACGGAGCAGCGCCAGTTACGGCAGAATTCTTTAGTTATCTCCCTCCTTGACAAGATAAAATCGACTTCTATCATGGAGAAAAGGGTAACTAATATCGGCGCATTACGGCTAAGCGAGCGCAGTCGTTTAGCTTGTGCGACACTGAAACTCAGGCCACAACTTTGTAGGAACAAATGCGTTCCCTCCATAGCAGATAAGTGGCTCGGAATGTTTCGCAGTACAAAATTATGCTTGCGTTTAGTTCTCTCCTCAGTTTCAGAACTTATTACCCCAATAATTTTAAAAGCTTGTTCAATTACTTTTTCAGAAGTGCTGGTTATGTCGCCATAAATCAACTGGTCGACTATTTCGTCGGCTGATGGCCTGCTACGACTAGCAGAGGCGTATTTTTGGACAATTTAAGGGTCAAGAGGTTCAACGTGTACTAAAGGGATTTGTGAGTTAATCTTATCTGCAGAAGGCGAAGAACATATGCTGGCAACTGCTATGACTTCAGCGGCGATTCTAGCACCCGGAGACGGTGGGCAGTCAGCAAGCTTTCGTCTTTTAGCACGTACTCTGCGGGGCATTACAGACAAGATAAGTTTTTCGTTACAGTACAAGGATTAAAACGTTTTTAACGTACAGAAGAACGCACTGAATAGCAAGTACTACTGTTATTTTACTACGAAAACTAGAAAGAGATAGCCGGGAAAGGAGGCACTACAAAAGCTTTTTACAAAATACGACTATTTTGCCAGACTGTCAAACAAAACTGGGAAAAATTATACCTTATATTGAAAGGCGACTTTTAAAAGGGACTCAAGTAAAAAACAGGCTTAAATTGCTTAGGAATATCCAAGTAAATGCAAAGTTTCACTTATCTTTGAAACTGAGCTGCGCGCCTTGACCTTGATCCCTGTTGTAATCCTCTTTCGAGCGTGATCGGCGTTCTTTTAATTAACTAGTTTTGTATTCTAATCTTGAGCTGGGAATCGGATTTGCTCGAACAATAAGAAAGGAGTTCTTTGTCTAGAGTATCTATTGTTGTGTTACGTACGTTTTTTATTATTACCTTATTCTATCAATAGTACCGTATATACACCGAAATCTGATTTGGCTTATGTGCGTCACTCGTCTGGCAAGTAAATCTGCAAGACTCTTGGCTAAATTAGGAGCTCTGGGAATTCGCAGTCTCCTAATAGACTTTATCAAGTCAAACCTGTCCAATCATAAACGAAAGGTTTTAGTGAAATCTTCACTTTCCAGTGAAAGCCCTATAGTAAGTGGTGTCATACAAGGCACCGTTTTAGGTCCTCTTATGTACCTGCTTTACATAAATTATATCTCGGCGGCAGTTAAATATTCTCAATCATTTATTTATGCCGATGATCCCAAATGAGTATATTCTTTCAATAAATCTAAGAGACTTCATTGCCTGGAGCAAATCCATGCTGACTTGGTTGTTCTCTCAGCTTGGAGCTCAAAATGACTAATGAAATTCTCTCCGTCTAAATGTCGCTGTATGTGTTTTGGACCTGATAGGTTACCCCAACCAGTGGTCTTTCAAGGCATACCTACGACTGAATGCACCACCATCAAGGATTTAGGTCTAAGCTACACTAATAATCTTGATCTCTCGCCACACGCGGACAGAATTACAGCCAACGCTGCCCAGATTTGTGGATTTATTTCTTACAATTTCTGTCTTCCTGAAATTAAATTAAGGCTCTATCGTATGTTTGTACTTCCCATTCTCGAGTATTGTTGTCCATTCTTTGGTTTGATGAACGAGGCCAGTCGTTTAAAAATTGAAAATGTCCAAGGACGTTTTTCTAAAAAACATTTAGATAAGGAACATCCCAATATATCCTACTCAGATAGATGCCAGCTAATTAACCTAAAGTTTTTATGGGTTCGAATACTAGAAGCGGGCTTCTGTCTCCTCTTTCGCATTAATCATAGTTCAAATTTTCCTCGGATTTCAACACTTACCCCTAGTAGTCGTCCATACAATCTTCGCAACTCGTCTCTAATTATACCTCCTCCAGCTTCCTCCACCTCTAAGCGCTCCCTTTTTTTCGCTTCCAGGTATACTTGCCTCTGGAATAACCTTCCAATAAATATAAGATCTTCAGAAAATCTACACACCTTTAAGAGAAGGCTACGCCTTTATCTGAATACTGACTCGATTAAACTTTTATTTTCCTCATCCTTCCCAGACAACTTTTTCTATGTCACTGAGAAAGGGCCACCGGGAATTTACGACGCCGCCATTAACTTTCCGTATCTGCTCACATTTCCTTCTTTTGTGAGTCGTATCGCTTCCTAAGATCCCTCACTTAAAATATTAATTTTTCCAATTTTTCGGTTCATTGATCGCGCCCTCACAGAATGCGCTACATTGACGCTCTTGGCGGAGCCTTCTGTATTCGCCATATACTAGCAGTCTTGTCGCATCTCCCTTGTCCCCTCCTCGGATGGACTCAGCTGAATGTAACCGATCGCATCTGGGTTCCTACCACCTCGAGACTGGTTTTCATTGTGCCCTCACAGAATGCGCTCTATCGGCGCTCTTGGCGGAACCTTCTGTATTCGTTATATACTAGTAGTCTGGTCGCATTTCCCGCGCCCCTTCTCGGCTGGACTCGGCTGACTGTAACCGAGCGCAACTGGGTTCCTATCGCCTTGAGTTTGTGGTTTTCTCTTCGCCACTTTGACATTAATGGCCTCATCTGGCATATGAATTCTGCCTTGATGATACCCGTTTCAGACCTATTACTCAAGGCCACATACCGGTTAGTCCTGCCTGACCCGCTTTATTGCCCCTTCATGAAATCCGTTATACAGTGCCATATACAGCGACCATTTTGATGTCATATCCCGCATTTCCACCTCATGCGGTCTGTAGACGCTCACGGCTGAATCCTCAGTATTCGCCATCTACTAGTAGTTTGGTAGTACCTCCCTTCCCCACTCCTCAGCTGGGCTCGAAGCGTACTGTAGTCGATCGCATCTGGGTTCCTCTCGTCTGACCTCTTTGACTCGACTAGTCTCATCCGGCGTATCAATCCTGCTCTGTCTATGTCAATTCTGAGTCGCGTATACAATTCCACATGCTAGCCAGTCCTGTCCGACCCGCATACGTACCCCTCGAGGCTAACATTTATTTCTGCCCTGACGATGGCCGATTATAATCCGTTATATACCGCCACATGCAGGCCAGTCCTGCCCGCATTCTTCTGTTATTATTTTATAGCAAGGGGTTTTTTCTCCCGTAAAATTAATCCGATCATTTTTCAATTTTTAACTGTTTTTTTCACCTTTCGATAATCATTTTTCTTAACGGACTACAAATTTCGAAACTATGAATTGCATTTTGCCCAGATTCTGCCTAATTCGTCTAAAATTCGCATGTAAATTTATTTTTTACTTGCTTTGATGGGACCATGACGGGTCTTTACTAAAAATTATTATTATAAAGGAGGTTCGGGCCTTGGCTGCGAAAATTATCGTCCCGTAAGTCTTACTTGCATCATGTGTAAAATACTGGAGCGCATTATCAGAAGACATCTGATGGAATTAGCTGATTTGAGAACGCTCATGCAACAGAACCCCGATAACCAGAATGTTTACAGTGTTAGAGACCAAAAAACGATGAGCAAAATGCAAAAAGCGCGAAAGAATATCGTCTCGGGGGCATCTCCAAACATGGATTGCAACTCACTGGCTACAACCGCGGATGTCGGTAACGGTAGGACAAGGAAAACAAGCCACCGGTAAGGGCAGACTCGATTTCCATGGAAGAAGACTAAAGCGATGTCACAAAAAATTACCTGGCGCGGAAGCCATCTCGTCTTATACTATTGCTGAAAGTGACGGGATTTCTCTTTTGCCAAGAGACGATATAAATTAGGTCATCCAGTCTGCTGTTGCCTTCTTGTTCTCGCAACCACCTCGAGTGCCCTACAAAGCAAGTATTTGAATGCAAAAACAGGAATCTGTGGGTAGGGAGGAGAGGGAAACGCAATAACAGGTGTCCGAAGCCACAACCAGCCCTGGTGGGTTGCTCGGGACAGTCGGTCGACAGCAAAGGCGTGTGTCCAAGTGACGACTCCGTAGATCGTCCTCGCCCACATGCAGCGAACTCACCGGAAAGACAAAATAAGGA
>CACRXP010000059.1:1678206-1689541 GCA_902702965.1 Spirometra erinaceieuropaei
GGAAAGTGCCGGCTCCAGGCACTCTGTCTGTCGAAAAGATGTTTCTACGCTGATATCACATGGACCAACAAACGAATGTAGCCTAGAAGATTGCCTTGTTGCAAGAAACCCCCAAAAGCATAACCAAGTCGTCCTTTTACTCTCTGACAACTGACGTCAGCCTGTTGTCATGGGCCGAGTAGACCACAACAGGAAAGCATGCATTCACATCAATTACCGCCTTCCTACGAGCCAGCAACATCAGCATAGGTATAAAACGTCGTGGCGGAAATAAAAAATACTTCTAAATTATTTGAAAAACAGAAGTGTCAGCCCTGGAACAGAGTGGCTGATTTGAAACTGATAGATTGAATTCCAGCAAGTAGCTATGGCCATCAAAAGCTCGTGAACCAGACGTCACATACAGATCAACGGTATCAGCAGGAAGTAGTCCCAAATGTACCCTGACTAGACGGTTAACCCGTAAGTCAGTCTTTTTAACAGAAATTAACGGGAGAACTGTTGGTTCAGTCTCATATTTCACGTCTGACCTACAGACACATAAAAACGAACCGGACAAAATCATAGTCCGTCTCGACATGGATTCGTCCGTATCAACCTTCAACGCGACTTTTGCATTGGACGCATTGCTTGAGAAACTTAGTTACCTTTACGACGAAGGCCAAAGCCTGCTTAAGACAGGACACATTTCGTAACTACCCAGATTTTGGCAAACGGGCTAGGGGACATCCACGGCTTCTCCGCCTTCTAGACTAACCAGGAAAGTGATGCTGTAAGGACTAGAATATTAAGCCTTTCAAAAATACGGACTGAACCTTAAGCGTCAACATTTTGCCGATCATTCTGTAATCACCAGGAGGAATGCGGCAAGTAAATTCTATGATGCTCTTCTATCTTTTCCAATATAGATTCTAACACTGAGATAGATCAAGAATAGAAATCCTCCCTCCATCCGGTGTCATCGTTAGCAAACAAAAATGTCAATTTGGTAACAGAAGAGCCCCGAATTTATCGCAGCTCCTCAGCTCTCACTACAATCACCACCAAGTGCACAGAAAAGCCGCGTGTGTGCCTTAGGCGGAAGAGTACACGCATATCACAGCAAGTCAAAAAAAGGAATAAAGAGACCGCTATCTGCGTGGTCAAACCAGCAAAGGCGGTCTCCTCGGAAGCAACTAGCTGGTAACACTAGTGAAACAGGGCTTCGAGTTGGGCATGCACCGCAGTAAGGGCGTATCCGAGGCCGTATGACGTATATCGCGGTGTCTAGCTATCGACGTGGCATATCGACCGGTGGCCGATACTCATGGCAACTAAAGGCATATCAGGAAAGCTGGAGCCCAGGGGAGCGTGCGACCGACGTATACCTCATTCACTGCACCCAAAGCTCAGGCAAATATAGAGGCTGACACAACACAGAAGCTGGAGATGAGGTTACATGAACACGCAAGGGCAGTACGAGGAGGAGATCTGTTTTCGTTCGTGACTACTCCTACTGGATCAAAAACCCACCCTCCATTTTGCCGTCACATTGATGGTCCGATAAGCAGCTGGAAAAACCACGCGTGAGGAGTGGGAATCGAATCGAGAGTGGCTAAACAGATGTATCGACCTCGCGCCGGTATGCCTTCATTCCTGCATCAAGTTATTTTGGGGCCCCCGAAAATGAACGTGTGCCCAGCTGCGATCAGCTATGTTAAATCTTCCGTTTTTTCACTGACCTGGAGTGTTTGGATTTGCCAATGGCCTGCGCCGACGTCGTTTGCTCGGCAGGAGATATACCGAACCATATGGACAATGTACGAGGCTTCGGTCACATGGTCTGCCGTCCACTTGATAAATGAATTGCACGTGTGTATCTTATATAATTTTGAGCGTGTCCGAACAAAATGGTTTCCATAAAAGACCTACTTGCTTCTCATTAGCTTTCAACAAGAGAAAACCCCGCTCATTATATTTGTAATCTTAAGATTGGTTCGGAAAAATGCAGATTGAGGTCTGACGAAAGGGGCCACATGCATTAAGTTAACAAGCCCTCACTGCGCTTATTAAATCAGACCTTTATTATCTGCCGAAATGGAGTCCGAATTGCCAGTTGGCATTTTCTCCACCAAAAAGCAATTTCACGCGTTTGGTTCAGTCAAACCTCCCGCATCACATTAGGCCAAGATAACTCGCGTTAAGAACGCTTTGTGGATTCAGGCGTAAGTTGTACAAATGAGCTGATTTTATTATTTTACGCAGATCGGAATTCTGCAGCTCTCCCAGATATGTAGTTCCACAGGAAATCGGCTTCTCCTCCAGATACGAAATTGAAACTTTACCAGGTCTGTCTTTCCCGTCCACAAATGCCGTCCCTCTTTCTTTGGCCCACTGGACGTTAGTGATCGTAACCAAATCAAAATGTTCAGAGGTTTTTTTTTGCTTGAAGACTCTTTTGCCAAAGCGAATTTAGTTTTTCTCACACCGAGGTAGGCCAAATGGCCCACTTTAGCATTTCATGGGTTAGAAAGCATCGGGCACGACTTTGATTCCTGTTATGCATTTATTCTAGTTCCAGTCTTCTATGTGCTGATATTTCAACGTCAGTGGAGCAGATTCATTACATTCGTAATTCCACCTTAATTGCTCTACTGTCTTTTGACTTACGTCTTAACGTTCTCTTTTGTTGTCTGTTGAATGCGCTTTCCGTTGGGACAGTCCTTCACCTGAAATAAGGTCATCCTTAACCTACCAGTATTCAGAATTAAACAGCAAAAGGATCTTACCTTGGAGTTCATAAAGTCATCACTCTCCACTGTCTTCTCAAACGCTCAAATTCTTGGTTGGAAAAAGGTCCACCCGAGGCCTAAGACAGGCTCTTACACGTCTCACCTTTTAATCTGGAAACTCTTCCATTCAGTGTCGTTGCTTAATCAACAGGTACTGTCCTCTGTGCAATAATCGATCCGGTCACAAACCATCCTCCCACCTTTCGTCCACCGCCTAAATGCTGTCGTTTACTGTAGCTTTTACTTTCCCGAATCAGAGATGATGGTTTCTTCAAACAGCAAAGACCAAGTATGATTACATCTACATATATGCCATGTCCAGGGTGTTGCAGTC
Organism: Spirometra erinaceieuropaei; assembly: GCA_902702965.1. Lineage (NCBI taxonomy): Eukaryota > Metazoa > Platyhelminthes > Cestoda > Diphyllobothriidea > Diphyllobothriidae > Spirometra > Spirometra erinaceieuropaei. The sequence goes on from CACRXP010000059.1 coordinate 1,681,312, forward strand.
AGTGTCCTCCCCCAGGGTGCTGTTTCCACCGACGAGAAACGGTTCCGAAGTTTGTCCGTCCTGACCGACGACATCCACCATATGCGCCCCAGCAGGATGGGAGCAAGGACGGCGATTTGCGCGTGGATTGGGCTATAGTGATAGTAGACTGTCCCAGAATTTACCGCACTTTCTCCTCTCCCACCCCCCACAATGATCAGGCGTCAAGACAGAGTTGAGAAGACCGGAGGCGGAAGAGGGCACATGTAGCCGGCACAGCGAAACCCGCACCTAGGCGTACCACCGCACCCTATAGTCCACAATGGACATTGACCAGGATTTTATAGCACACCACAAACAGTGGGAGCAGGGGGTGCACGGATCTCAGTTTGCGCGGAGCAAATCGGCAACTGGGCGTGCCACCACACCCCAATGTTGGCATTTGATACGTGTGCGCATTCACGATAATGCCTGCCGGACTCCGATCTAGCTCCCGTGTTGTTCGAAGCATCCACCACGCGGGCAGTTTTAGGGGCACATGTCAAGGCGGCCTAGTCCGCTCACACTCCCTATCCTACCTTGAACGACAGTCCATTTTCAAAAATTCTGACTAATCGCATTCACTTCCTGTTGTACAGGGACATGTAAATTCACATACCTACTGTGCGCACTTCCCTGCGGCTAGTTTTTAGGAATATTTTAGTTTGCACTGACACTGCCGTCGCCGCAGCTTCAGAAAACAATTTTATGATTTCTCAGTCTGTGCTCTTGAAGCTAATTCTCGATGCTTTAAGGGATGGCCTCAAAATACCATTTGTTTCAGCTCACATCCGTCCAATATCCATGTACATTTGATAAAGTAGTATATGGTGCTAAAGAATCAGACGGGCACTTCCACGTGCATCCGTAAACAGTAGTCATTGGTGATTTCTGTCTTGTTAGCATCCCCAGACGCACTGGGTGTTTTAGTTGTAGGTAAATAGACAGATAACTAGGCAGTACCCAGTCTCGTTAACTGGATTCTGATTTCCACATGTCTGCAAATGTTCACAGAATAATTGTTTTGGATGAATGACTTTCACGCCCGTATTGGTGTAGGCATAGAACTGGCAAAGCCAGTTCTCATTTGCTTTCTTTTTACGAAAATTAGAGCATTCACCAGCCGTGAGCACGGACCGACGTTTCGCCGTTTCGATGGAGTAGCATCTGCTGAATCTGTTGAGTCTCTTCACAGGAAATCAGCTGGGTTTAGGCTTCATAGCATAAAAACTACATGAGAAAGCGAACCCCTCCCCTTCCCTCCTGTAATGGATGCACTTATGAGTAGCCAAAGTATGCCCAATCAGATCGAACCTCGACCGATCTTGTGGTGATCGTCTCTGTACCCCAGCCAGCCGGGATCGAGTTGGGATAAAGTAATCTTCCGTAAGACGGCGAATTCAAATAAGCACGTTATATGGCCAGTCGGCTCCATTTGAAAACTTGCGCCTACAGGTGACTGCCTAGTCTTCCGAATAAGAATTCGGGAAATGGAGGGGGCTGCACTTGAGATTCTCTATGCAGTAGACAGTTGGGCGTGTAGGTCCTGTTCCGTCCTGGTAAGTAAATTATACTCACCAGTGAACCTAGACTTTGAACAAAGACGGTTTTCGTCGACTTACCTCGGGGGCGGACTAGGGACTATCCATTTTGCTTTGTGGATGTATGCTTGATTGGAGAGGAAAAACGTTCCAGTACCCCTTGTCATTATCGCTAATACTTCTCCGTTAGTGGTTGTCTGCTGTTATGCAACCGACGTGGGCCCCAAACAAAATCAGATCGGCAAAAGCCACTCTCATGCCTAAATAAGCGCCGTAATGGTCGGAAGTACATGAAACTAAGGCCTAATGCCCGAGGAAGAGGAGCTAAAGTTCCGAACTGTTCTCACCGACCGTAAGGAATGAGCCAGGAGTTATTATTTTGTCCTCGTTGACTGTCAGTGGCACCTCTGATCTCGGAATCGCTGCCAAATCAATTCCCGAAACTTGAACCCGAGTCAATGTTAGTCCGGGGCTCGATTCCACATTTATTTTTTATGTCAGACAAGAGAATTGATTGAAGGTAACAGTAAAGACAGACAACTAAGCCAGGGGTTTCACCGTCCACCATAACCCATCATCGCTGACAGCGAGACCCGAGCCAGAAATGCTAGTTTCAGAGAGATTACTGTTCCAGCAAACTTTTGGGAGCAGCATGGCCACTGAATAGCATAGATGCTGGCCATGAAAAACTTCAACGCATGGCGGACAGATACAAGATCCGATGGACAATTAGTTGCTGACTTCGGCATTTGCGAGACTAGAACTCTATGGGGTGGAGGGTACACAGGCTGGCCATCCCATTATGTACGGTAGCATTCGCTGGCAGCATTCAACCATGGAAGTCATGCACTATCACTGAATATTTCCTCTCCAACTGCTGACTAGTAGGCTGAATATTCACTTAAAAATTGTGCTCGAGAAACTGACAAACATTTAGGCCGTTTCAACATCTTAGTGTTGGCTGCAAGTTAACTGACTTCCAGAGGACGCAATCAAAAGTCAACATTCCCACGGAGGTGGTTTCTCGTTAGCTGACCAGTCAGAAGAACCAGGGATTGAAAACGCAAGTTTTCATTTGGGAAAACTTATAAGAGAAATAAGGAGTATGAGATAAATAAGGGGTATATGCATGTGTAGGCACATAGGAGTCACAGAATCACCATCGAAAGATCTGATGCTTTCTCCAGTCTCTGACAAAATAAAGGAAAAGTTGCCCTTGACTGACGGCACCCTCGTAACACACCACGATAAATAACTGTTGACCTCCGTGCAGCATATACATATATATATGACCGCCAGGAGAAAAGGAACTAAAAGTAAAAAAAACCTAGTTGGGCTTCTGCTGTCCACATTGGTGTGAAAAGTTCGAGAAAAAGAGGGGGATGAAAGTGAAATATTCGAAATTGGCCACTGCGCCCATGCAGGGTCAACTCATCGTTGTCAGTAGTACAAAGTTTCACCAAAATATATTTGGCTCCCAGTAGCTTTCATAGCTTGGGCAGAAGAAATCAGGAAGTACAGCACATCCTTCTCAATCAATAAATGAGCTCACCGCTTAAAAAGGCATTGTAATATTAACAGGCAACGGTTTACGTCGAGCAATCACCACAGAGGTATGGAGGGAGATGGCAGAACAGCGAATTAACAACTGCCGGAGTATGTGACCGCAGTCATACATAAACCCCAGGCTTTGCAGAGGACCCGGAAGTTTAGGGGAAAAAAAGGAGGGGGGAGGAGGAGGGGCAGGTGGTGTTTTTTGGTTAAATCAAATGTCTGTTTTTCATTGAGATGTTTTTTGGTATAAACATGCCTAACACACAAGTAGTAATAAGGCACGGAAGATCCAGTCTGAAACAAAAAATTTAGACAGGTTAGTGGTGTGCTGGGGCTGAGAGAGGGAGACTAGTAGGCAAACAGGACAATTGTAAGGAGAGGACGCCAATCAGAAAGGGGATGGACAATCGGCGAAGGCAGATCGCATACAGCAGTGGATTGGAAGGTGGGAGAAAAGAAGAACCAGACGATTGGAGAGGATACTGATGCACCGACAAAACTCTGGCGATGCGTGCTCCCTCGAATGTTGTGACGGAAGATGCCAATCGGTGAACATCTGCCTGACGAGGCTCGAGAGAGAGAATGAAAGAAACCAGCCTTCAACGCTATGGGTAGCCGTAGGGAGGGGCTTCAATGTCTAAAAGGGTTTAACACAGGGAACCTCCATCAGACTGGCCTGTCAAACCGAAGTGAGAGTCATATTGCTCTGCTGAGCAGAAAGGCAGTACCCCAGAGAAACAACGTTTCGAGACAATTAAGAAACTTGGGGGGGGGGAATCTCTGTAAAATGACGGTCTACAGTCTGTATTTGCACACAAGCACTAGCAATCGAAGTCGAGATTGGTTCGCACAGGCAGAAATAACATGCTGTTTTGAGCAATACCAATAATGCATTGCTGACAGCGACCGCAGGCTGGTTGACTCATTTGCCAAGGGCAATTGATATCCAAATGATCATTTCTGACTTTTCTCTTGGTGTTAACCGGTCACGTATAATGTCTAGGGCGATTAAATTTGAATATGTAAGATTTGAGTTCGGGTCCAGTTGGCAATCGGGGATGAAGCCATCCGCATTAGGTCACACGCTCATGATCCATCAGCTGAGATTAGGAAAAGGGGAAGGGTCGCTCATTGATTTGATTACAATAAGAAATATGCTCATTCCGTCGGGCCAAACTAGGGCATTATGAGAGGAAATAATATAGCATAAAGGCACTTCTCATCTACTAACGGGTCTCAGCTCTCGGTTTGGATGATTTTGCGTCCAGGTCAAACGCCTTTGTCCATGTGAATATCGGTCCTGTGTTACTACACGTCATTATGCAACTGCCTGCGGAGAGGCATGTTCCGCACTTCATTTAGATCAGTGAATGGCCCAAAATCAAAGTGCTCAGGTGAGCGGCAAACATGACACAAGTACTGAGTTTCAGCAGCAACCGCAAAAGCATCCGCGAGCGCAGTTGTGTAAGTATGAAATGTCAGCATGCAGAGACGCACTTCAGTGAACTAGAAGACAAGGTTGCCAAATTGCTACCCACACAAATTCGTCAACATCATGCGCAAACGTGACGAGATGCTTAACCACACTGACCCTAAATTTTAGAGGAGCGGTCCCGTGCGTGAAGAACGTCTCGGGGACCGTCAGCCGTCTGCTAGCACCACTTGGAGTTGGAGCTGCGCACAGAGCAGAAGCAACTACCTGGGGTTAAGAAGTAGGGCCGAAAGAACCACTGCTACAACACGGAACGTCGGGAGTAATTTGTCGGATCTAGTGCGAACGTAAGCAAAGCAGCCACATTGGAGAAACTGAGAAATTAATCTGGACTCGGATGACAGAACATGGGGCAACAGTGAGGAGGGGTGACGCCAGCTCTCAGGTCGCGGCCCACTTGACGGACACGACTGTACATTCGAATTCCCGCGAGGCGACGACCGCGTGAGCCGCGAGCTGTCTGAGCCCTGGTTTCGTGGCCCCCAGTCTATTAACAAGCGCAACGACATCTCCCATATTTAACTCTGAAGCTTTGTCTGAACAGAGTAGTTGATCACACAGGGAGGGCGTGGGTAAACAACCCTTCTGGTGCCAGTATGAGCGAGCCGATCAGCGGGGTAGCTATCATGCTGATAATTAACACCAGTGATGCAATTGTGCAACTGACCACCATAACGTGGATGGGAAAACAATAATCGCACCAATTACGACCGTCGACGGTGAATGAATGTTATGGCAGGCGACTGCAACCCATAGATACTGCGTCCCCTGTGCGTCCATCAAACTTAACTTCGACTGACTCTGGCTATGGGTCGAGCGACAATCCGAACCGACGAACGATTAAACGTTTTGTTCCAAAGATCGCATCCTATTCTTCTGAACGGCTTCATGGAACTCGCCTCCATCAGCATTAATTACTATTCTTGATCACGACAAGAGGCGCTCAGCTTACCGGAAATGCACCTCACCTGATGAAAATGACTGGGGAGTTCAACTTCGAGTGCTAGGTTACCCAAACCTGATTGACTGGTGAGAAATAAACCAAAAACGGCCACTCCGGTCTCGTCTTTATCGATATTTGTCCTGCAGCATCTAGAATTAAATTGGCGTGACTTTCACGCGTCTGACCCGATGCACAGAGCCCCAGTTTTGCCCTGGAGGTCAGATGATGTTAAGTTTAGGCAAAAAAGTGGACCCAGTTTAAATCCCAATTTTACCGGACCAGGGCTTTGGTACGATTTTCTGATGACGACAAGCAAGCCACTAAATGATCATTTCGATTATCCGGTCTTTTGTTAACATCCTTCAGTCACCAATTTGTTTTTGTTGTGTGAGCATCGATGTGAAGACCAGGCCAGAGATTCAAGAAAAAAGAAAATACTCCATTCCATCAAACGATGACTCAAGCTTCGCGAACGGCATGACGACTTTTCTGTAGTATCATAAAATAGCCATAAACGCACGTCCACACTGACAGGGGGATTCGATGCCATCGCTGTTAGCACGCCACCACGATAGCAGGAATCGACTGTTCTGCTTTAAGGGCGGTATGGTGTCTCTCTTAGGAAGAGCTAGGTCGATAGTTCATCTAGTTCAACGTGGACGTGCTAGAACAAAACAACATTCTTGTACAAGTTTGCAGACTCAGTTAGCAGGCAAGCGGGGAGGGCGTCTCCCTCATTGGTCCACCCCTGAGAATTATTTCGAAAGAAGATCTTGCTAAAGAAATGATCTTCGACTTCTGTACCACCTTCATTTATCATTGACTTCAATGTGAACTGTAACTGTTCAGCATCATCACAGAAAAGCTTTCAGACTGTCTAATCAGAATTTCCCAGGATGCCTGGTGTTACGGCAGAACATTTACACGGTTGGCCGACTTACTTTATTATTTCAAACATAAGGCCGCGCCGTATGAGGTGCTAACCGCGAGTAGCGCGGTGCTGTAGTCCGCAATGTATCAACAATCGTAATGACCTCCTCTCTCCATGTTCAGTACTAAGACTGTGTCTAGGTCAAGCAGAGAATGCATGTATGAACACTGCTTCCAGTTAGATTAATGAGGAGTCGAATAGACTGGCAATCCTTAGATGCATTAATTAAAACCGGTGAGCAGATCGCCGCCTTTAACGAGCGAAATGAGATCGATCAAACAAAAACCTCTGTGATGAATGAGTAACTGCCACCTCTGGAAAGTGAGCCGCTGTGCATCTGCCATTCCTCCCCGGCGCTGTCTCTGATGATGCCGTCGAATGTGAGTCCAAAACGTCAGACAAATGAAATCCTTGTTCTGGCGATCGGCAATGAAACTTCGACCAGTAACGACATGACGAGGCTGAGGAAGCCACTATCGCCTCAATTACAAACACCGACAATAAGTGCATGGGCTGATCAAATTAAGTGCCAAGAGGTTGCGTAGTGATCTGCCATTATAAAAACCGCACCCTGCGGGCTTCCATCACTTCCATCGGTAGCTGGTCGCGATAGTGGGTTCGAATAGAGTTCTTGTCTCAGCAAGAGATAAATTTTCTCGTATAATCAGACCAAGTTATAATGCACATTCACACTTTCACTGATAAGGTTTCAACAGAAATTCGAAGTAAAAACTATAAAATGGATCAAAGCTCGTGCCCCGCACTGCTTGAGGCTTACAAAAGTTATTCTTACATAATTGAGGCATTCAAGGGGTGGGATCTAAGGAGTGTTGGGATTAGAGAAAGACAAGAAATGTCTTTGCAAGGGAAGTACTCTAGATGGACTTAAATCGCTCACAAGGATGGGACATTATTTTTTTATGCCTGAGTTACAAACAAGGCTTCAAAAATGCCCTTAGCATCTGGATTTTAGCGCAGAGATTTATGTAGGAAGGGCCAAGAACCAACGCTTCCAACTTTCCAGTCACTCTATTCTGGCGTAAACTTTCGAAAAGTCCCCATACAACCTCCTAAACCTGCGAGGACATCAAGCATTCCTATTGCACTTTTAGGAAAAACATTTTAGGTGCATCCATAGAAGGCTCACGTGATCCCAATGTGTTTGTGACAAGGGCACATGCTATTAATCAGTATGGCATTAGGCGGAACACCCACCACAACATCTCGGTCTAAGCCTACGTGCAGGAATGGTTGGACACCCGTCGGACAATTTGTTTACCTATAAAGTGTTGCAAAACATGGCAACAGTATGGCCCGATGAACGTTGCATGTCACCCAGCAGTGTTACCCCGACCCTGTTTGGTGTAATCACGTAAGCCTAAACTGGTTTATTGAAGAAATGGGCTATACACGTCTACCTTGGAATGGCTGGACTACGGGAAGGCATTCTTACGTAATACTGCCCTATGAAGTCGCTCTCTGACGAGCCACAGATTAACCGGGTTTAAGGCCGGCCGGAAAGCCACAATCTGCGGGCTCTGATTAGAATTGCTGAATACTATGCGGCGTGCAGGGAAGCAATTTCCGGTCAAATAACCTACACGTTTCGGGGTAGAATGAAGTAGCCTGCGATGACTCCTCTTCCGTCTTTTGGCCGGACGGTTTCGCAAGACTACCGGTCTGTTGGTCGGCCGTTCCCATCACCGAGGTGGCATCCACGGACATCTGACTGGGATCTGAGACGGACTGCG
>CACRXP010000059.1:1689823-1721388 GCA_902702965.1 Spirometra erinaceieuropaei
GTGACAAACAACAAGATTAAAAACCTCCTGCAGCCCTTGCCCTCGCAAGCACCAGTCAGTTTTTCAGTTTTAAAACCTGTGATAGTATTCTTTTTGCCGTCCGAATGAAATTGCGTCAACCTTTCCCAGAACTCTGACAACAGCGTGCACATTACGAAGCCGTGTGAGACAAACAGCCAGCCAAGAACCAGGCTATTTCATGAAGAGCTTTCAGTTCGATTATCGGGCTATATCCTTGCTTAAATAGTTCGGTTGAATTACTACTTGTTTTGCTATTAGGCTAACCAAAAATGCAGGCGAGGCTTGAAATCGGGTGTCGGTGTGCGTTTCGCAATCCAGCCATGCAATTATGTGAATAACACGTTCTACTTATACGAAAGTGAGTAGGTTAAGTTTGTCCATTGGAAATTGTTCATGACAGAAGATGAGCAAAGTTAAAAGGACTGGCAACGAACCAGAAGCGAGTAAGTACTTGCCATTCCGTGATTTGCAAGGTTCATTGGTGGCGCGGTTGGGTATAAAAGTTTGCCCTACAAGAAGAAGGAAATAGACCTTAGTACGTTTCGACGGATACCTAAAGCACTCACCAAACTACTGGGTAGGTGAATTCAACTTAGGGTAGTTTCACGAAAGAAACAATTTTCAAGTTCAAAAGAAACAGTTAGCTTATAATCGCATCCGCTGGTTGCATTCTAACTTCCTAGTCGTTGATCGGACTCTTGATAGATCTGGTAAACTTAGTCCAGTGATTTCTTCATATAGAAAATCCAACAAAATCCTGTTCTGGTCAACCACATTTCGGGCAATGCTAGACGACTAGACATAACAGCATACGGAAGTTTTTAATGCCGCTACGTTTACGCTGCTTTTGGCATTGGACTGTTTGCTTAAGATGCAGTATATGGTTCTACAGATTACATTTTCGTACTTGACACGAATCTTCACGCATTCGGTAATTCTGTATCTATGCAAAAATCCTTATTTCTGACCAATGCAATACTATTTCTAATATTTTGCTAGTGTTTTAACTTAGCTTAGGGCCACAAACTTTTATCTTGGCACTTTGGTCGATGCATTCGAGACGGTTGGCGAAGAAGAATATATGTTTCGTAAATGTATGTTTTTGAAGCACAACCTTCTTAACATGAGTATTAGAATCAGCGTTTTGAATGTGTGATCTGAAATCGTGGGGAAGGGCTCCCGAGGAAGTAATGCAGGTGATGTTTGGCAGAAACTGTTTATCAGGAGTTTATTTGGACAGTTAGGCTGCTTCGAGCTTCCTAATCATATCGCCCTTTGTGTTCACTCGAGAAGGATTATAAAGCAACTAATCGCGTCTGTCCACGCAATCAACGTACCACGATACCCTACTTAAAGCTGCCCCTCCTTTTTCCCTCGCGACAATCCCATTGTGTTTTTCATGCCACCCAGGCAAAAGCTGAATGTATTGGTGCAAGAGACGACTGGGGTAGGCAGTCACTTGAATGGACTGATAATTGCAAGCTGCATGCTGACTCCACCCAGCACAAAGTTCTCATTTGCCGCCCTACAAAGCCTTGCTTGGTGTAACGGCCACACCCCAATAGTAAATTAGACAGCAGGGTGAAATCAAGCGGGGGCAGACTGAGATTTCGTTTTTGCAATAAGTATGTACAAAGTTCAGAATTAAGATCAAAGGTAGGCACTATGCGTCTCCCTCCCCCCCCCCCTCCCTGCGGCATCTGCCGGTTTTAAGATTCTCAAGTGACCAAACGAGCTTCATATGACTGACATTGGTACTATTATTAACCCACCCCTCCTCGCTCTTCTGTTCTTATTAGAAGTCATACTATGCGAGGCCTTGTTGACCCATTATAATCTCAACACTGATGATCCCAGTAACCATTAGGAGGCAAACAAGGCTTGTTGCGAACACTGTTTTCTCTGCACATGCGCCAAAGGAAACTGCGTCATCGTATGCAATGCTTCTTACTTTGGCCAGCTGCACTAACGTCTGTGCTACATGTAGCTGAAAGCACGCTGAAAGATTCGAGAGTCGGCCTGGTAAGGATGCATCATCTTGAAAATCAGAATAACGACAAGAGCAGTTGGAAAATAGGTTCAGTAACAGTCATCTCGGAAGTTACGGGAGTGAGAAAAACGACTATGCCAAGAATATCATGTGGTGGTCCGATTCACACGTCAGCGGTCTTTCCCGGAGAAACGGCCCCACCACTGGACAGGATGAATAAGTCATCAGCATTAAAATGCACGTGCGTCGGTTGGCTAGTGGGATGGGGCTAAAACCAGCTACGCAGTAGGTCCTTTCAAATGAATGGGAGTTATTTTAACACCTTACACCACCAGCTGAGGTGGATTTAATCCCTATAGGCGAAATCTTCCTCTTGAATCCGTCGCAAAATCGAGAAGTCAATTGGCTTATCTTACTACCTAATTCAGACAGATTACTTGCAGAGAAGAAAACTTGCGCGGCTTTTACGGCATAGGTGGGACTAATATAGCGCTTCAAGAGCCTGGCGACATGCCTGGTAGGAAAAATTAACGTTCATATTATGCCCTGTCTCTTGGCTGGACGCTGCGTCGTAAAGCCGCGGCGGCTGGCGATAGTTTAAAAGCGATTGTCGTTCGACATCACCACCACCACCAGTGCCAGAAGTAGCATTAACAGCTTCAACCGCCACGATATTTACGCAGCGACTTCGCGTGGATGGGCTCACACACGCGCCTTAGGTGCGCGCCAAACCTCACCGTGCTGGCTGAAGTTTTAAAATGTACTTTGAGGAACGAAAAAACTAAGGTGTGGTCTCCGCGTTGATACGCATGGATAATGAGGCCAGAGAAGATCTCAAGTGCAGTGTACAGTGCAGGTTTTCTATTGAATAAGTCCCCCAACTGGACAGGATCATTTAAAATTTGCCACTTAAGTGGTACTTTTCTCGGTATCCTCCAGTGCTTAGTTGGGGATGGTTAATTTTGTCGGAAAATACCAACAGAAAAATTTGTATTTCGTAGCCGTTTTGTTTAAATGCGCACGGCCTGGCGACAGTAAGTACTCACCGCATGGCAGAGGCCGGAGGCCTAAAGATTATACATTCTGTGTAATACTGCACTGGACAACCCTTGGGTTTTTACCTGATCCTTTAAATCTCAAACGACACAATCCAAAGGCTAAAGTATGTCCCCGAAGTCGACGTGATGCGTTCGAGAAGCACTGCTTTCATTTCTTCGACGAGAATTACTATTAGGAGCAATAGTTCAATACTTAAGAGAAAAATTCGAGGCAAAAAATCCCCTTGGCCGTCAAAGTGGCACTTCTGACACATCAAAGATCAGGAAGTGACAGAGTCCCGCGTATTCTGACGTTGAATATCAAACAGACAAAGTCACCCCTAAGAGTAGCCCTTCATGTCTAGACCACGCACATACGGCGTTTGTTCCTTTCCGAGAACGCGTCCACGGGCGCATTACTTGTAGCGCTCCCTTTTAGTCCCATGGAGGCGCGCACACGGAGAACAAAAGAGGCTGGCATAGCGGGGGGAGGGCGTGATACATTTCACTTCGTGGCGCAGCACCCGTTACTGTGTGAGGCGACTGCGTACAAACATCAAACAGGCCGAAAAATGGAACGCTGCGTGAGTCGGTGCGACCACCGACTCTTTTTGTGGTGCAAGGGAGAGAGAGAGAGAAAGCAAAGGTTCCTAGCGCTTGCTAAAATCAGTATGTACGTAGGGCAGAGTATGTTTTCCAGGGCTGCACAAGGGCTGTCAGGTCAATTAAAAATTCATAGCGGATGTCCGTCACCCTGGAGTTTTTAGGTTTTCGTGCAATTGCCGATGAAAGTACGCTGAAACAGGCCAAGGAAGATGGCAGCTCGCCCCCCGGAGCACATTTCAAAGCGGTTGCGAAAAGAAAAAAGATGCGGAGCACACACACACACTGCGGAGCCAAATTAACGTCTAAGGTCCGCCTTAGTGCATGACGGTCAGTCTCCTATGCTATGAACGGACAGCATTAATGTGAAAAATAAAAAATTCAAGCTAAAGACTTAAATGCTCAACTTTGGGCTTTCCCAGTGGCTAGCGGGTGATAGAAACCCCTCCAAGCCTCTAGTCAGACCATTACTCCCGTTTTATAACACGTTTGACTGCCATCTGCTACATTTCATCCAGAAAATCACGCATTCCGCTCTCTAAGTCCGCCCGCACATCTGAGCGGCATTTCATGATGCCCAGTCCAAACCACGTTTGTCCATGCTATGCCATTTAAATAACACGTCCACCGTTGTATAGGGGTGTGGAGTGGAGCGCCAAGCTGCGGGCTCGACCGCGTCATCCTCCGGTCTTCTTGACTCTGTCTTGAAACCGGGTCCAGATGGGAGAGGAGAAGGGAGTGCGGCAGATGCTGCGCAAGTCTACTACTATAAACTAATTCAAGCACAAGTCACTGCCCTTGCTTCCCCTTGCTGTGAAGCACACGGTGGACCTCGTCAGAAACGACGGTCGAAATGTCCACTGTTGGATTAACACACAGACCGCCTGCAGTTGAATGAGCTCATGAGACAAGGTGACTTCATGTAGTTTGTTTCAGATGCAGGTTGGGTCTTATACGAACTTCTCAAAAAAGCATGAGGTGCTGAAGACGCAAATGTCCTAAACAAAGACTGAAATACTAACACATTGCTAAAAATGAAGTACTCAATGGCGTTGACAACGGTAGTCCGTCATCCACAAACAATGAGAAGCATCCCTATTCGGGGTGGCGATGATAAGCAGTGGGGAATTTTGTGTGTGTGCGTATCTGTTTGGAGTGCGGTGGCAGACCCAGTTGTCGGCAGAGGTCGAGCAGACTGGGACCCCTGCCGTTCCTCCATCTTTGCTGTTGGTTAGAATCCTGATCATCTGCTGTGTGGACCAAGGGGTGTGGAGTGGAGCGTCAGCGTGCTGACTCCGTCGGGCCATTCACAAGCGCCCTTCCCTGCCTCCGGTCTTCTTGACTCTGTCATAACACCGGATCCAGGTGGGAGGGGAGGGGAGAGTGCCGTAGATGCGGCGCAAGTCGACTATCACTATAAACGAATTCCCGCACAAGTCACCGCCCTGCTCTCACCTTGCTGTGGAACGCATGGTGGACATCGTCGGCAACGTCGGTCGAACTGCCACGTGTATTTACTTATAGCGAAACAGACGTGAGTGCATGTATCTAATCTGCTCTCTTCTCAAATTCGACGAGACAAAGCCAACGAAAGGGGCGTGGGCGCAGTGACTGACCCGGACGGAGATTCGCCACCTACGCTCGCCAATCCTAACAGTCGCGCAAAACACACACACTTCCAAAGTTAGGATTCCGTGTCGGCGAGAGCTGCCAGAGTCCAAAGGAATCATTGTAGACTAGCGCCTAGCCCAGCAGAAGGCCGACTTATCCGCCTTTCAGGCCACGACGGATAGTGATAAATGGAAAAAATGTGAGATTGAAAAAAAACTCCTTAAATGAAGGCCCATAAAGCAGGCTGACCCGCCAAGGTGGGGGCGAGGGTTAGTGAGGCCTTACCGCAGAAGTGAGGGGGGCTGCGGAGGAGACAGGGGAGCCGGAGGGGGCTGCGCACTGGCCGTTCGGGTTGCTCACGGAGGCGACCGCCGCGGCGGCAGCTGCGGCCGCACTCGCGGGGGAGGGACTGGCTGCCGAGAGGGGCAACATGGCGGCGCCCTGGACTAGGAGCTGCTGGTGCAGCAGCTGCAACTGCATGCTCTTCATTATCAGGTTGTTGCGTCCGTTCTGAAGCAGCTGCTCACGCAGATGGTGTGGAGGATGAAAGTACTTGCATGGCGGATCTCTGCGCTGACACTTGCCCTACAGAGTTAAAAACAGCATACTGTATCTGTATATTCAAAAAAATATTGTAGACACTTTAGGTAGGCAAAATTAGTTTGTCAAAAGTATCTTGTGCCCATCGTCCTCCCATAGATGGTGCGTGAGCTTTTGAACTCGAGCCGTCAGTATTTCCCTCGGCATTTACATTTAGGCATTTAATTGGACTACGCATGGGATGTCGGCTTTCACACAACCCACTGGAATTTAGTTCACGCTGTGTAAAGTATCTTAAGGAGACGGTCGGGGCGAAAGGGTAGGCAGGGAAAAAAACAACTGAAAGACCTTGTCTTTCTACTTAAAAGGCGGTCTAGATGCCGCCAGCGCCGAGTGCCAAACAATACTTGGGAACATCCTTCCATTAGTGTCCGCCCACTTCCTTGTCCGCTGAGGATGGGTTCGTCCGCTTCCTTCATTGTTGTTTAAAAAAAGTAGTTACCCTATCTGGCTTAATCATCTCAGCCTACTCTAACTGACTTAATTCGGCATCTCAGTCTTCGCTTCAATTAACAACCGCCTCAGTGCTCCCACAGCCATGGTTTAATTAATTACTTAAAACCTTTTGCGTAGACAATAGAGCTACTATGTTCAGCTCTGGCCTCAGTCATGCCAGGGTTTTTAAGAGTCCACTCTAAGTGTAAGCAGGCAGTAACGCCAAGGAAAGTACTTCCTCTCCTAAAAAAGTTTTTTTGATGAAAAAAATATGCTCGTTGTGCTAACTCTAACACGTTAAGTGCCTTGATGTTCACTACTATGCCAATCTGCATTTTGGATTGCAGTTTTTGATCCCTGCTGTACACAGAAAATTGTCTTGTCAGATCAATTTAACTGTCCTTAACTCTGAAGACATGATACCAGTCACAAACCATTGTCTCTCCTCTCCACTGGACCGTCCTTATTTTTATTGTTCCACGCCTGATGGGGTCTTGAAACGGCTGACCCATCAAAGAACCTTGCTGTCCCACTCTGGTATTGGCTTAGACGCGCTTAGTCATTGATGGACATTTTAAGGCGAGTGGGACCCCTGTCCCTGGTGACCTCGTTATTGATGCAGTGTCTCCTATGCGAAGCTGAATCTAGACGCAATCTTGCCCCTCTTCTCTATCCGACCTACAGTTTTAAAAGTGCAGTAGCATAGGCGCTGGTACCGTTTTCGGGGGCGGCCGCGTCTGTGTATGCATATGCCTGACTAATCTACTGGGTCGGATCTCATTTCGTAGCCGTACCTGCAGTTAACAAGCCCCAGCCTAACCCCTAATCAATTCCAATAAAAATTCAGACAAGCCTTAGATCGGAAATCACAAGGATAAAATGTCTAAGAGCTCGTTTAAAGAGATTTCCCTAGGGCTGGTTTCGAAAATAGCAAAAAGGGAAAAAATAGGCTATCCGAAGTGCTTCTTCGTCGTCTGCTCTTTCGTACACCAAGCACGGTTGTTTATTTTCTTCATTCTACGATGATGGGCAACCGGAAGCGTGCATAAACTTCAAAATACCTACGAGATGTCTTTTGGGGAATGACTTGTTTCCTCTTCTTCTGTCAAGAAGTATTGCTGTTAGTTGCACAGACAAGTGAGCACCTAGGTGTATTCAGACTAGAGAAACAGTAATGTGGCGTTTATTCGATGCAAGTAATCCCACCCGCCTCGAGTAGTCTTACACACGAAAGAACATTACACCGAGAAGTCTGTATTTCCACTTTTGGGCCGGTTTTTCCCCATATGGTCATCCACTGAGCTCATATAAGTTCGATAGTAAATTTGTCCTCCTTTGCTTCTTTGCGGAAGATTACAGTTTGAAAAAAACAGCATTTGGGTAAAGGCAGCAACCTGTCCCTAACAGTCAGAATTGTAAACCTCGAAGGTCTTTACAGGAATATTTTGCGCAGAGCAGAAAAGAACTTAAAGACTTGAGTGCCACTTTCCGTCTAAAAGTATTATTTGGTCGGATCTCATTTCGTAGCTGTACCTGCAGTTGACAAGCCCCAGCCGACTCTTGAACTCATTCAGCCATTCGTTGCCTGCTTTGCTCAACCGATCCATGACCGTTTGCTTAATCCTCAGTGGCTACTTAATACGCATACTGCAGTAATGGCAACTGCAAGTACAACGGGAAAAGTGGACGAAACTGTGAACTCTCTTGTACGGAAAGTATCCGGGCGAACGGAGTTTATACCCCTTGCCGAGCTCGTAACTCATACGAAGCGGGTCTGATGACGTTTTCAACTTCCAAGGGACAAACATTCTGGACGGAGATAGTTCGAAAACGAAGTCAGAAGTTAAAAATTCATCTTTACAGGGTCACCTGAACTTATTGAATAGGATTGGAGCAACGTTTTTTGACAGGAACGTTCAGGGTCAGATATATATCTGGTCGGGTCTCATTTCGTAGCCGTACCTGCAGTTAACAAAGCCCCAGCCTAACCCCTAACCCTCAGCCTTTACCCTTAACCCTAATCCCTGACGTCAACCCCTAACCCTTACCCCTAATCCTTTACAGGTACGGCTACGAAGATCTTGCCATCTAATGTTTCTAATGAGTGGCCCTCTTAAGAAGAAATCCAAGTGCGGGTGTTCAGATAAAATCGTTTCGTGCAGTGCAGACTGGCTTTCATACGGATTAAATATACCCTTCCTGGCGAACGGAAATCTACTCTTCACCGCAAAAGCTGTGCAGAGTTATAAGGTGAAACCTCACGAGTAAGGGCAACACGCGCAACAAACATGTTGGTGGCATTGCCAAATAATGATGATCATCATCTTCCAAAGGAGGGCTTAGGCTTCAGCACGGCCTTTTCCAGCCCAGATTACCTCAAAATACCGTGTAGTTTATATCTCTTTCGATAAATTCAAGTTCCTACTGCGCCTTGGCATTAATGTGTCATCAAACCTCTCTGGTCCCCTCTCACCTGAACAATACTCACAAAGGTGCGCATTGCGGCGGTTGCGTTCGTACATTACTCCTCGGATATTATGCTGGCCATTTTTCAACGCCGCCATTTCTCTTCTTAGTCTTTCATGACTCTACTACATTTTTCGCTTCTATTAAAAAAGGGGTATTAGTATCACGAAGCGTGTCTCAGTATGTCCCTTTTTGCTTCTAGTCGGTATGATATTGAACGAAATCCTGCGATGACCAGGTTCTTCGTTGATGGCATTTTAGGCAGTAGACACACTTCCTCCGTTGTGGTTCGATCGCGGTTAAGTCAGTCAGATAGGGATCGGACGTGGAAATACAGACCCCCGTACAGGGAGCACCTAATTCCCTGTACCTAACCCTGACAATAATCCCAACCCTTCTGACTCTAACCATAACCCCGTGGACATTAGGGCAAGGACGCCTATAATACGGGAGCCCACATACCCCTGCCTAACCCGGGTCGGAAAGGGATATCAGAGTTAGTGAAGTTAATGCCGACAGATGAAAGATACTTTGTGCTGCAGGACATCGTCAAGAGAACAAAACTTCTAAAAACTACTAAAAAGTATGCCACTATTAGGAATTCAGTTAGAAACAAAATGCTTTTTACCCTCAATCTGAGTGTAAACTGTACATACCGAATCTCATAGGCTGTGATGGTTGGAAAAGATGGAGTCTTTTTACGAGGAAATAACTTGTTCCAACTACTAGACGTTAACGCTGCCCACACTGAGAAATCTCACTTGCAGCAGAGACCAAGACATCAGTGAGTAACTAAAAGGTTTTCACTCGAGGGATAGTCCGTCCACAAAGTAATTTTTGGACCATGCCTGAGAGACTGACAGAATGGATGCTGCTCGGCTATATGAATGGTTAGAATTTTCTTTGAACACAGGCAGAAAACCAAGGTTATTAAGTGAGAGCAAGAACGGAACCAGATTCAATGTCCCAAGGGGAGAATGGGTAAACTAGTCTTAGATGAACCGCAGAAAATAAAGATTCCGTTTGTGATTTTCTAGGCTACACGTCAGAACTTCCCTTACTAGCGCTACTGAGTCGCAGACGAGAGAAAATACTGCGGTCGCCGAAATTGTTCCCCTGGGAGCCAAAAAGGCGGAATTTAGGTAAAATGAAACCGAACAAATGGGCTGCAGCGGATGTCGTACTTGAATGATTTTCAGGGAAATACTCACAGAGATCCTGGACTTTTCGTACCCGCCTCAGTTATAAAGGATCAATCATCTGCGATGTGCAAAGTGCTACCGCAGCGTCTCATATGAATGGCAGACAATAAATACAGATCAGCGAGTCTAGCCGGCATATATGGCGTAGTGGAGACTTTTTAAAAAAACTTACTAACGACTGCGTGACGAGTTTAGCGAATTAGAAGATATCTAAGACGACTTTCACGGAGAATGGCGTGGCTTCTTGAAAGTGTTAATATGTCCAAAAGTCCAGACAAACCTGGTGAGGAACCTGTGAGGAACAGTCAGAGTGGGTAAAAGCGAAAGGTCGTATTTCAGAGGAATCTGTTCCGGTTCTCGATTTCTAATACATCCTAACTGCAAATACTGTCTCATACGCAGTCGGTCCGACTTGGCCCTGGTATGGGTATGGAAGGGGGGAGGTCTTGCCAGCTTGCATTCAGAGTCCAATTTATTTGATATAAATAGCCTAACGCCCTTTTAAACTGCCATGGCCATCTAACATTTGGGGCTGGAAATGCTGCCAGATGAAAGCATAACTCGGGAACGAGGAAGAGGCTACAATAAGTCTTTTTAGTGCCGCCTTTGGGGCGCTCACATGTGAGATCTCTTCATTGAGGACTGCAGTTAGAAACCCGCACGTGTTTGTTTCGTGTAGATGTGGTTTCAAACTCGGCAATCACTGCACTCCGGACTCCTCTTCAGACTGTGTTTTTCTCCTGGGACGTGGGGAAGACAGCGAGTCAGGCGCAGCACAAATCCGTCTCACTGCGAACAATTTCATTCGCAAATCACCATGGTATCCGCTCCTGAGCAGTAGCACGCCTCATCGCTTGCAACGGACAAACGCAGAATACTGCATGCTCTCCCATAACGCCCGGTCCTGGCAGCTAGACTGTCAATCATTTGTACCGATTAAGGGACTGCCCTGGGGGATGCGTGCTTGGCTCCAATGGAGAAG
This sequence comes from Spirometra erinaceieuropaei, assembly GCA_902702965.1. Taxonomy (NCBI): domain Eukaryota; kingdom Metazoa; phylum Platyhelminthes; class Cestoda; order Diphyllobothriidea; family Diphyllobothriidae; genus Spirometra; species Spirometra erinaceieuropaei. The sequence continues at coordinate 1,700,771 of CACRXP010000059.1, forward strand.
AGTACGGTTTGCCATCCGCGTCCAACATATTATTACTAACAAGCCAGTAACCAGCAACATGAATAAATAGTCGCTGAATGGCAGTAAACTCTATGTAGTGCTTTCAAGGCGAATTAAAACTCTAATGTCCCAAGTCTGCCAAACAAGTCACGGGCGTGATACAAGCCGTCGGGATGACGTTTATAACCACCGACAAAGACCTTGTTGGTAAAGTTTACGACAAACCCTGCTGTTTGCCTCTAGAATATGAAATTTCAACGCAAGAACATGAATGAAAAAAAAACGGAAACCTCGAAGAAATGCATTGCCGACAACAAAAGTACTGCAAGAAAGGGAAAACAGCCCTTCAAGTGACGTTCCATCCTCGTATCATTTAAACAAACGGGAAAACAATTCGAGAATTATTTCTGAACAAACACATTCTTATCCGACAATGTGGTATCGAAGCTTGCACCACATATGTACAGACAATGCTGCTCTAATAACTAAATGCAAAACATGGCTTGGCAGATAACTTATTGTTCGAGTCCAAAAATCGCACCGACAAAATGAGAAAAAAATACAGCCGGATGGAGGAGAAATAATTTTCCAAAATTCGAATTACGGAAAGAATGAAACAAATTAAGAACTCCATCTACAGTCAGTACCGAAAAATTCTGTATATCAACTGCATCCCTTTCGCATGAACGAAGACAAATGAATAGCTTGTAGAACAGCGTCCGCCTAGCAAGGAGAATTTGAGGGAACAGAACACAATATTTTGCTAAAATTGCACTTCATTGGCGAGCAGAACACGAGATTTGAGATGAAAAACACGACAGAGCCCACAGCCGTTAAAGCCCTCCACTGCAGTTGCTATTATATAGGCGCGGTTCTGTTAGGGATTTATTGAGTTGTTTGGTCAAATTAATGTCTTTAGTTAAAATATAGGACACTTGCGAGACAAGAAACCATTACATAAACATGTTTCTGAAAAGATTTTGTGAATTTATTGTACCCACTTCCACTTGTCTTTCTAAATAGAAATTGGAAAATGCGGCTTGATAAGGATTTCACAAAGATTACAAAGGACGCAACGTTCCTGCATGCGTTGCTTGCACACTTCTTGACCATCAATTCCTCTCCTTTCTTTTGAAACCCCAAGCCCGCGTGGGAGCCACGTAATGTCCACGCACATTCAAATGAGAAATCTACCTATTTTGGCGACTGTCACACCGCTAGTCCTTTTCTCACTGGTTTTACGTTCGAGAAGTGTATGAAGAGGTTCTTAGGAGGTAAAATTGGTAAGTTCCCCTAGGGAGCGAATGAGCTCTTAGTCTTCTGCATGCAAATTAAGGGTGCTCAGAGAGTGTGGAGGCAGGCTAGTTCAACCAGCGAAGTAATGAACTTACAACTGATACGAAGCGTTTATAGCTAAGAAACTGGAAGAGAAGATAACCAGCGATGGATAGGCTAAGATAGTAAAATCCAGACCAATTTTGTTTATCCACGACAATGCACTATCACGTGTAGAGGAAAGGTCAACCGTAGGACTAATTTATGCAGTCTTATGCAAGACTTGTTCTGTGGGTCTGAACAGAAGCGATAAAGTGATGCAAATATCGCCAAATTCTACCAAATTCTTCAAGCGTTCTAATTGTTAGGGACACATTTTAGACGTCGAGGCATCACCCGGGAGCCTCAGCCAATCGGCAGTTGGAAGCTGTTGCGGCGTACGAACGACCAAAAATTAGGCATTTATGGAAAAGCCCAACATCAAAAGGTACTACTGCGAAAAACAAGGGAGAACTGAGGGAGGGATTTCTGGCTCGTTTGCCGCCACGAGATAGACAGATGAGGTCAGAAGGACTGAGTTTTTGGAGAATCACTTGGTCTAGAATCCCTCCTAGAATCACAAAAAAGGCATTGCACTTTTGTTTACAACCAACGCCACTCTCTCTGCAAGTATCCTCTCTTCATTCATTTGTTTGCCCTTCAGATCACGCCGATGATTTTCTAAAGACTTCTGTGTTTACGTTATACTCCGACGAGTCTAAATAGGACGACTCAGAGGCAGGGGCAAGCATGCGCAGATAGAGACTGCGGTACGGAGCCGGCGATAGAAATTACTGCCGAAAATGCCATCTCTATTTCGAAATTTCGTCAGCCCAAAACGCAGCCGGAGTAATCCTGAGAGGTGTGTACAGTCAGTGATCGATCTCATGAAATGCTAACTACAATTCTGAAATGGGTTTTCGACTAGGTAGGATTTATTAAATGACGCTGCAGCATGGATTATCATGCTACATAATTCCAGAATATTTCGGACATTACGGGATGTGAGCTTTTGAATGAACCTTTTTCCTGCCGCCTGAAAAAAATGGCACTCGGCAAAACGACCACTTAAATAGTATGTCTTTTTTACTGATTTTCGATGCCCTTATGAGTGCAAATATATTTTCTAGAAAAAACCGCACAAAAATGTCCCCTCTTGCATTTATTTGGTGGCAAATTATGCCTTCTTTAAAGTTCATACTAGAAAAGGGGTATCTTTGGTTTGCAGAAGTTTCTAATTATGGGTCTTTTTAAGACTGTGAAATGTCCATTCAAACGGCATCGTGTATCCCCTTTCAATAAAACCACTTATTAAACAGCATAGTCTACATCCGTTACAACGCCTTATGAAACCCACATGGCATCTTCTCAATGGCTTATAGGAATGTATATTTTTCCCAACACGGAAAGTACACAGATTGTAGACTTGAAACCCTGAACGCAAGTTTAAGTAAAAAAATTATTTAGGAAATTGAAAGCTTTCCTAAAACCAAAAGATACCCTTTCTTCTAGTATGAAATTTAAACAAAGCATGATTTGCCACCAAAAAATACAAGAGAGAGTATTTTTATCCATTTTTTTCTACAAAATATATTTGCTTTTATAAGCGCATCGAAGATCAGTAAAAAATGCATACTATTTAAGCGGTCATTTTGCCGAGTGTCGTTTTTATCATGCGGCAGGAAAAAAAGGCATTGAAAAACCAACATCCCGTAGTGTCTGAAATACTGAGGGATTACGTCACAGTAATAATCAATACTGCTGCAACGCCGCTTAAGAAATCCTACCTAGTTGAAAAGGCATCTCAGAATCCCGGTCAATATCTCATGAGATCGATTACCGAGTCTAGGCTCAGGAGAACTAACATGAGTCGTCTGAGCTGTCTCGTCGCATAAGAACAAAAGTTGACTCCCAGAAATTAGTCTAATCTGTAATCGTAGCCTTGTCCCTTCGCGTTAACCTGCGCGAGCATATATAAAAGTGCGCAGTCAATGAGGTTCTGCTTGGGAAAGAGACCACATGTTCTATGCAGCCATACGCACCTTGGAGACGGGACAAAACTTAGTGTAGGAACAAACGTGCATCTTCGGCGGTCAGAGAAAAGCAGGGAACTACTATTGAGGTCGCGCCTAAGGTGAGACGCATGCATAATCTACCTGTTAGTTTGTTTAGGACAGTGCGAAAAGAAACTGGCGAATCGGTGTTAAACAACCAAATGTAGAGTATAATTTCTGGGGAGGCTTGACTAACGTATATGCGCAATACGGATAAGTCGGAGGACGCTACTTTTTCATCGGTGTACATAATAGGGCGTTGAACTTAGTGCATGGTCTGGGTTTGGATCCCAGACTAGCCAAACTTGGGTTGAGTGCCGCCGGCAGAGGACGACGACAATAATTCATTTGACCCGATTGTGAATAACTCGACGGCCTCGGTGGGATTTAAAATCCATGAGAGCAATGGCATGGCTTGAGTACAGGCAACACCTCAACTACCTGAGGCTGGGAGCCACGAGTCTCTTATGTCCTTGTCCTCACTGACCCCAGGTGACCGTGCAAGCACCGGACATTAGTTACATATTCGCATGGGCCAAACCTTGCATTTTTGGCGAGATGGGGAGAGCGGGGTGACGTAGCACAGGAAACGTAATGACTGGAATCTATACAACTATTTCAGGGCACATAAAACATGTTACACTTCGTGTTCCGGAAAAACTGTTTTGCTTACTAGAGTCTTTTTCTAAGTCATTCAGTGTAACCCGCAAATTTCCTAGGTTAATAACCGCTGTAGGCCCCAGTCGTGTATTGCCGGGTGCTATTCTATTAGAGGGCGTTAATCCGAGCGGGAACGACTTACCAAAACAATCTTATCCGCCTAAAAATTTATCTTTTGCTCCGCCTAAGTCATGAGAGGCTTAACGTGGGGAAGCACGTTATTTTCGAAAAACAGAACATTTTGTAAATCTGTGTGGTTTTGTCTCCAATGAAGCAGTACTTGGTACGGCTGCGATCATGTCTAATCTAGCCCGATCGACAAAGCAGTAATAATGTCTACAGTCATACGCAAACAGCCGCAAAAAGGTCACTAAAGAGAGGCCATTTTAACGTGCTTTATTATTCATATTTCCACGTTGTGGTCCTTTTGTAATGGTAGATCGAAGCCTGGAAGTAAGCAAAGGCAAACAGGCTGGTCCCAATGTAACAAGAAAAGGTCTCCCTTTGCGACTAAACATTTAGTAAGCGAGGAAATATTCAAATTGCTTCCTCGACTTAAATTTGAAAAAAGAAAAAGCATGTGGACATTTTTCAGGAGAATGCCCTATGAAAGCACTTTTTAACAGATTAACTTAGTAAACCTTTTATTAATCAAGAGCACATTGATGGCAGCCATCCAGCTTTGTCATTCACTGTTTTCAACGAAAAGATTTCCTCTGAACTGGTCTCTGGGACTCGTCTGTTTGCTTTTATCAACAATCGATTTCATTTTTCGATGAGTATACATACATGGAACAAAAGGGACCTGTATAAGAAAGAACGGCCGACGACTTAATACGTAGATCGATACTTTGGAAGATTTCGATGAAAGCAAACTGCAGAATTTAGCTTTTCAGTCAGTTGACAAAGCATGCAGTATTCACTGACAGTTCAAGGACACCCTGACACTCAGCGAACTCGGTTGTCGACAAAGCCTACACTGTACTTTTACCGAAAAAAGAGTTCTCATCATGCGCAAGAATGTTGTGTTCATGACTGGATCTGTTAATTCTATATCAATCTATAAAAGCATTAACCGCCCTCTCGACATGTGACGTCCCCACGCGCGAAATCATGCGAAAGCCTCTTTGTCATGATCCCCGCACCTCAAACAACACACAGAACTGAAATTTTCTCATTTGACACACATTTTTGTGCTTTCGGTATTTCAGCTTTTCTCACGAAAATTGCTATTTCGTTTGAGTTTTCATTTAACCAAAGGTCTTCTACCATTAATTGGAGTTTTGGCTGTCTACTTTAGGCTGGTTTCTGATTGATTAGTTTTTTTCCTTATTTAAACACATTTCCTGAGTTACGTCACCGGGTAGATTACGGGTCATGTCCGTCCCATCGCAGCTTTGAGCTCAATATACATTCTCCCACATTCGAAACCAAGCGCATTTAGAAATACCATGGTGTCCTGACTGTCGAGAATTGAAAATATACGTGCAGTATACGATGACCTTGCTGTTTTACATTGATTTCTCTGTCGAAGTTCAAACCTCTGTATCTTTCTCACTTGTTATCTGTGTTATGCAACGACAGGCTGCAGTTGATAAGCCGTCGCGAAATTTACTGGTTGCAATAAATTCTGCTGTCCAATGCCTGCTTTATAGACTGCCAATTAACAAGATGAGTCGGTTCTACACGGAACCGGAGCTCAGGCTACAGTGGATCTTTCCTAATCTGGTCTTACTGCTACCCTCAGTTATGTGAGCTTCCATACTCCCGAATGAAAGGCAGCTCGCTTGAATATAGAGACTAACAGGAGTGGGGTAGTTATAACGGCGTGGCGTTAGTCTCGTCGACCACTGAGCCGCGACAAGAATGCCGACTCCGGACGAGAGGTAAACCCGTTGCAAGGAGACCATCACCACCTATAAATACTGTGAGGTTTGGTACAACACCCACCTCCGACGATGAAACCTTGTTTGCTTTTGGAACGTCAGGGCAATACAACTATGGTTCCCGAGATCGTCTCTTCTTCTCATTTATGTCCAGGGACGCGCATCTTCGCTTCTATCAGCAATATATATATATATATATTCAATTAGGAATGGGCGCACATCGATCTATTGGCTTCCTGAAGCAAACAAACTTCGTATGGGTGGCAGAGGTCACGAATAGGCAACCACGTACCAGGTCGAAGTCGGCCAAGTCATAATAGCAGCGAGGAGGGACGACGGAGAATGCGGGTAGATTGACGCAGTACTGTTTCAGACTTAATTTGCCATTACTCAGCCAATCATAGCATATATATATATATATTGAGATAAGAGTAAGACTCGGTGTGGCTGACTGAGGACGGCGAATAAGCCAGAAATGGCAACTACAGTCTTTACTGTCTTTTTCGGTAATGCCGTTCCGCCTATAATACTAGCCGCTAACCGGCTGCTGGTGGGGTTGTAGATTGAGCCTCAAAACCGTCTGACGGCGGCATGTAATCCAGAAACGTTACTTTTTGTCTCCTAGTATTCCTCAGCCTCCTGTTTGCATTACTGATTACTCATCACCAAGGGACCGTCTGCGGAAGCCATAGATTGGAGCTCCAAGGCAAAACAGAACAAGCGCGCTCATCTGCACAATCAACTTGGTGGATGCGCTGTTATGTTATTTAACGAGGAGCATGACGTGGCTACCGGTGAAATCAAGATTGCAAAATAATTCATCACGGATCTCGTAGGCGGAGTCTGTGGTCTTTATGTTGGGAGAGAGGCTGTAGACGACAGTCACAACATCGAGGCAAGCGTTTGGTAAATAACATTTTTGTTAAAAGCTCTCTGAGATAAACATCAAAACGAGAGATTGTTTCCTTACCTAAAAGTAATCAACTGGAGATCGCGAAGGCGGTTAATATAGGATGTGACTCATGTCCTGCCTTCAGTAGGCTCCTCTTTATTTGCAGATGTGTTGCGGAGGGAACGATTACGCCTATTATGGCACAGCTACTAACGTTTGTCATGAACGTTTTTATTTCCAAAGTTAATATGGAAAAAGGATAGCCTATGTGGACAACCATTAGGTAGTAAATCGCGCTTTTAGAGAAGGATCCCTTGAAAGTTAGACGAATATAATGTGCCAACAGTGTTTCGAGAAACCGGAAATCTATTTCAAGGGAGATTTGCGAATTACGATCTGCCAGGTCTGCATCGACTTAGCTGCAACAGTCTGGCTTTACGTTCTTTTGATAGATTCTGTAATATTGAAGTATTAATTGATACCCCGTTCGGAAACGGAAGCAGCGACATTGGAGATGCATTCAAACGCACCGGAGATCTTCCTTGATTACTTTTTGCCGCTGTTAAGTGTCACCTCGGAGAACGTGACTGGTCACCCTCAATTTAATGTTCCAAATTCTTAAATTCATAAAAAGGACTCAAGTGGCGAGTGCTTGGTAGGTGGTGTTTTATTTCAAAAACTGTCCTATTTCTCTACGTTTTGAACAAGAACAGGTCAAAAACGCTCACATGACCGGGGTCGACTTAGAATTGAATTTCCAGTGGAATCAAAATGGCATGCAGGTTGCGTTCACGTTCATTGGAGATGTGGAATTAGTTATGTACGCAAAGCAAGGTGTTACATTGAAGACCATTTCAAAAAACGCGTCAATTGGAGTTACAAGACAAGCCCATTTAAATTGAAATTGGGGAGGAGGCATCGTAGGCAAGGGCAGAGAACTGACGGTCAGGCTTTTTTAGAATGTGGTTACCAACTTGTGCAGGATATGTTGCCTAGTAACACCAACAGTAAGCATGCAGTGACTCTGTGGTCGGTCAATAAATTTAACAGCGTAGTTTGGAAATAGCATATACATTCAGCTTTAGACTGGTAAACACATGGGTGAAGATCTGATGCTCTTCTTATTTCGATGACAGTGTTCAGCAAAAACGAGGATGTGTACAATCGAGTCGCTGATGAACCGGGCTTGTGCGTTTGAAAAACAAAGTGGATGTTTTAATACCGAGGGTATACAACGTGACAACTAAGGAGATAATTGATACCACAGATCTTCGAAAAATGAATACCTGCAGATACTACAGTCCATCCCTCATTGAAACTACCTGTTAAGAAAATATGGTGTCCAAATGCAAAACTCTAAACTGAAGGCTGAGCAGCTTCGTTCGAGGAAAGACTGCTCTAGACGGCTGGCAAAGTGGTCTAACTCGTAAACAATATAAAAGGCGGAATTGCTGTCCTTGCAAGTTTGACTGCATGCACAATCTCTTCACTAAAAGCATACAAACCTTTTTGTGCATGTTTTGTATGCAGCAAATGACGTCACCCTTATATATGCAAAAATTCACGAAACCTCTCTGACGAGTCGTAAACCAGCCCAAACAGATCGACTGAAGTGACCTTCTCATGATTAACGACCTTTATTTAAATCATAAAGCAAAAATTATCAAAAATGATACTATGTAGTTAGAAACGAAATTTGTTTCAGAAAAAGTGAAAATGCGGAAAACGCGACAAAACCCATGTTAAGAGTGGTAGCTTGACCTGTAGAAATACATGATGGATGTTCGCGCAACTAGCTGAGTGAAACAACAGTGCAAGCTAAACGGCTTCGAAAGAAAACTTTCTTCGGTACTTTCAGGCCAAATATAGTCCAAGGAGTATTATAATCTCCTGTATAACAGTCGTCGTTAGGAGTTTATTGAAAGTTTGCAAAACGATATGCAGAACTTTGTGGCAAGGAATTTCGTCTCAGGACTGTTGGCTTCGGGAAAAAGGATCCTATATGATCTCATGGGTAGGCGCGTCGTAGGAATAAAATTTTTTGTATGGCCACATGTGGATATACTGGTCAGTAATTAGTAAATTGAAATATAACTAGCAGATGCAGTCACAAGCATACAATTCCCTGCATATTCGGCGTCAGTCGAATGACTGAAAGGCTTTCTCGAGATGTGGAAGAACACTCTATGGATATAAAAAAATTTAAAATAATCCAGAAGTTGAAGGTACTTATAAAGCAGTGAATTTTTTTGATGTGCAGGTCCACCTAAAGGTGACGCTTAGTCGCCGAAGAAAATGGACGCCCACTTCGACGTCCAGCGATGTTTAAGTGTCGCGAGCAAATGGAAAAACCTTATCTACTAAGTCATCTTTATTAGGGCATTTCGCGGATGGCTGTCCGCACCATTCATCTCTATTAAAACAAATTTAGGGGGAAAATTGAAATATCTTGTCTGTTTATGCATTTCTTGACTGGTGCTGGTGATGTTTCTACCACACACAAAAACTTCCTCCAGAACTTCCCTGCCTAGGTTCTGTTCTACGATTTTAAATACAGTACAGAGCGACGATATAAAAGTTAAACCATCCATTAAACGGTATATGTAGCGCCTTTCCCGTCGTTTAATTATATGTCAGCAGAAACTAAACTCTGCAAACAGTACCTTGCAAACTATAAAACGTTTAAATTGCTATTTAATTATAGACCTGTTCGCCGCTATTTAGGGAATATTTTCAGCATGTCTAGACGCCGAGGTTGTGGAAAAACTAAAGACTGCTTGTTGGCGTTATTAGCGTGTCTTAGGGTGCAAAGTTAACTACATTAACAAACTGGATTTTTTGAGAATCTGCTTCTCTGAAAATACAACTTTTATTCTCACTTTGCCCGCGTGATTAATACGGACTGAAAAATGAAATTTAAAGTTGACAAATGGATTCCTTGTAAATATTCCTCGCTTACATGAATTCTACCTACTTGTAAAATACGGGCAAATCTGCAAATGCAGTCTAGGATAGTAGTCGGCGTATAAAAGTGTCTTGAAAAGTAACACCGATTTCCGCAAAGAAAACTTGGAAACATAATCTGCATAAGGTAAGTCTTTTTGCGTAGTATACATTCTTGCTGGCTCTGACAGCAATATCATAAAAAGAAAAATTCCTTAAGATAACTGGCTTTACTATTAGTCTTCGTTAGGCTCCATTGGTGGCTCATAAAGGTTTTTCTTAATATAATTCAGTCTTCGAGCGAAGCCCTACAAAAACGGTTAAATCGAATGAGATTACGAAGGTCAGCCAAAGGGACAGGGATTAGCGTGATTCATTTCTAGCATCAAAACACTAAGCTCGAGAGTATGCCGAAGGATATTTGTGTGTTTTCGAAAAAGATTGCCTGGGACGTGAAACGAATGCAGAATGCAAAGACGCAAAACTGCGCTCAGGAGAACGCCCTTACAGGCACCTTAGTCTTCAGTGTCTAATCAATCAGGCAGCAGACAGGAATGGATAGACGACCTCAAGTAAATGTCAGTCTACACGCCTCGGAGATGAATAAATTAGCTGTTTTATCAAACCCACAGCTTGAAGGCAAACGCTTACACATCGGTTTCGTGAGCAGTAAACGAGATGACGTGAGACTACTAAATACAAGAGTTTTTCCGGACATACTGGATATACCTACACTAAAAATTACGAGGTCGATTCGCTGAAAGTCAGGCAGAAGTAATCACAAAATTATAAAATTAATTGTGTTGGTTTGCGAGCCCTTCATAATTTAATGTTTAGGAAAAAGCAGCAATGTAAGAACAGAAAAAGGGAAAATGTTCAATTCGGGCGCTGAATCAAAATAAAGTCAAACCTCGCCTGATTCGGGACACGGGAACAATTTTCAAGATGAAGAGAGTTCGCAATTTTTCAGCGCCTTAATGCTCATGGCCATTCGTACAGTTACGATAAGGGGTTTCAGCCAAAAAAAGTGCAATCGAAGAGGGTTTGTGTGCAATGGTAAGTAGATGAAGAGGGCAAAAAACTTGAAAATAGCACAATCAGCGCTTTTCCGTATGAATGAGTCAGTGAAAGCTCTAAGCGGGGATCGTCATTCCTGCATACCATCAGTAGGCTGGTTTGCTGCTCAAATCGCCAAAACTTGTCCAGATACCCAGCATAATAAATGCAAATGTTTATCACGCTATGGAAGATGATTCAAATAGTTCTTAGCGAAATCGTCCAAACGCACGAATTGAGGTGAATGTCCGCATTCCGGGTGAAGAAGGCTGCATGATAGTCCGAACCACTTATTTATTCGTCTAAGTTTTCGGACTCCTACAGGAGTTCGTCGTCAGAGATAAAAGCGGCAGCAGAATACGCAAAGGAGGCATGATCCAATCAAACACCAGTGACGCCAGTCCGGAGGTGACCGCGCAAAGCTCCGTACGCTGGCGGGGCATAGCATACCATAGGCGCTGTTTCTGGATGGCATGTCATGCCATACATCAAAGACGCGTCAGAGACTCCCGAGCGCATTCCTGCGGGACTAGATGTCGGAACTGCGCACCGGCCCAAAGTTACCATGCGCAGCAAAGTCCTAAAATCAAGGGCTGATTAAATCCCAGTGAGTAGCCGGATGTGGTGTACCGCATCCCGTGCCTAAATTGTCCTCATAATTACTCAAGTCAGACTGAACGTATGCTCGGGTCGCGCGTACACGAACATAAGCTGTGTGGCGGGGTGGAGGATTATCACAAATGACTGCCCAAGCCTATGGCAACAGGTCGCGGATTTAACTTCACACCCACAAACATAATCGGCCGCGCCAAAAGCACGACAAGCCGCGAACTGATTGAAGCTTGGGCCTCAGATGAGAACTCACTCATTTGATGGATCGATTTGGCGCCGTCATACAGAGTCCCACTTAATCAACTTCACGCCTGCGTCAGTGATCGTTGATTGACAAACAGCCCCTCCAGTTGTCACCGTTCTGTTGCTGCTTTTATCCTACACGAGGTTGAAAGCACAGAGGAATAAAGAAATGGTTCCGGTGATCGATCAGCCTGCTCCTCTACTTGTTCAACTGAATGTCAAGAGGTTCGTACTGAAACAATGCTAGCCACAACATTATGCTGAACGTGAGAGGGACATTTGCTGATACGCCCTGATCGTAGAACGAGTTACGGGCTTTCAGTTTAGTCTTGGGACGCTCGTTCATAGGCATCGCGTACGGTTAGAAAACAATAACAAGGATGCATTACCGACATAGACTAGGGAAATTATAATGCGTACTTTTGTACGTTTCCATAGCTGGCCAGCCGTACCGCAAACGCGGATTAGGGTCAGCTGGTCGTAAAGTCGGATTATCTAGTAGTTAGGCCTCCGGATAATGTTCTGTCTGTCGCAATACGAAAATGCAGAGTATCGGCACATGGCTGATAGGCGATGGAAAATAAACCAGAGATGAATTTTCCAATATCCTTACTATTTTTTTGAAATTTCAAACAAAAAGTAACTTCAAAGCCCGTCGATTAAAGCCGCTGGGACTTTTATTTTCTAATGCACAATGCAAAATTTCCACGTCATTCGCAAGTGCTTCGACTATACCTTTGCCGGTTACCAGTGAAGAGTAAGGAAAAAGATCTTAGGCTTTTTAGTCACACACACACCATCAGTGTTTTATTGAAAAGACTAACAAAGTATTTTGAGGGATCTTATTTAAAGTACGGTGTATCTAGACTGTCAGCTTAGAAGTTAGTTTTGGTCTCTTGACTAAACAAGTTTAGTTATTCATAAGGAACGCATGGGTGGTCAAACTGCCTAAAACGGCGTCTTTCAAGTAGGAAAGGAAGAGCGAGGAGTTTTGCCTCACCGTTCACACGCAAAACCCAGAGAAGAGCTCATTCGGAGACACGGTCGGTGTCCTCTTGTGAATCCCCCACACGGGTGTGCACGTAAGCCTTATCTTCAAAGAAGTTGTTAACTGAGAGAGAAGATTGGTCCAACACCGTGATCATTTGCTTATCTATCTGGGTTTTCCAACACGTGAGGGAGTCCGTCGTAATGATTTCGAGTGGCAACAGAACAAGCAACAGTTGTAGGGGATATAAGCCAATCAACAGCCAGTACCGCAAGCCTGGAGGTGACCGCGCAGGGCTTGGTATGCTGACGACAAGTCGATACATCAAATGACTTAGTTTATATTTGAGGTCAAGGTTTCAACAAATCCGCGGCTTCCCTTTCTTGCGGCATGAGCTGACAGGCCAATGCTGTAGGAAGTCTGTTTCTAGGCAGAATGATATTACCGTCTGTTTCTGCGTTGCGTTATCCCTCCCGCGCACTTTAGATTTTTCAGCCCCTTTGCCATAAAACACCCTCTTGGGGATGATATGTCAAAATAGATGTCATCAGTGCGTGACGATGCTAGGAAAAGGGCTGTTTCAACGCACTTCTTTACCGATCGGGAGCCTTGGCTGTCACCTCACAACAAAATAACTTTGCACTTTTGCTTTAGGGGTGTCAAACAGACAGTAGACGAGCCAAACAAACAATATCAGAAGGAAATCGACAGCTAGTAACGAGGCCGAGAAAACAGCTGTTTTAAATTTACTACTGTCTCCCCCTGCCAGACCTAACTCGATCAGCAGCTGGGAAGGGGCACAAATCAGTGTCCGCAAAGGGCGGGAAGAATGAGCCCAAAACAACGGCTAACCTTGTGTCCACCGTCTCCATCGGTCTGCCCCTAATCATGCCGTTAAGGCAAGCCTGAGATCTTGGGCAGTGTCCGAGAGGGTTTTTTGGAAATTCGATTGTGTGGAAAGTGACTGACGGCATATTCTGTAGGGCAAATGGTATACAGAGCGGTCGGACGCGAAAATATGGACCCCCCAGGGCGAAATTCCAGTGGGTATTAGTATCTGTCCCAAATTGAACCCTATTCCATGCCGTTCTCTGAGATTTTACCTAAGTACCTCCGTAATGCGAAGGATTAATATTCCCGTGTCCAGCCGTATACGGCTGCACGAAAGACTTATGCCAGCTTTTGAATATTGAAATATTTAAGAATTTCCACTTCTGAAAAACTTCAGAGTGTGAAAAATCTTACGAAGTAACAAGCGTGTGCGGGAGATTGTATAGCAGTTGTCTCGGTAGTTCAGAAAAATCAGCTGTCCAGAGGGTCTAAGGAAGTCAGTGGCTGAAGGATTATTCGCAGACTTAACCCCCCCCCCTTCAGATTTAACAGGGTTGGTGTAAGACTGTCGACAGTCTTGGAAATTATGCATAAGGACACTACCCTGTTTTCATATCAGAGAAAAGGCCTCGCATCTAAATGCAAGCGTACGTATTCCTGGTGGGAGAAAAGATGAAACACTGTTCTCGAGTCAAGCGAATAAAAAATACTAACCTCAAACTTCAGCGCCATGTCACTTATACCAACCTAACAGTCCTTTATAGTCTTGTCGAGTTTAAGAGATCAAATTACTTCCAAACGCATTTGTCTAGACAACAAAAACACACACACACACCTTGCAAGCTCAGTCAGTGACCCAAACAGAAGAGTAAAACACTCAGTGTACGACAATTTTTACTACTTTGCCCTTAAACGCCAGTCCAAAACAGTCAACAGCAGAAAAAGTGCAAAGAGAATATACCAGCGAAACAGCAAAATATGCAGGGAAGACCACGTATTTGGCCCAAAACCACTTGAGGCTCTAATCCAAACTAACCCAGAAAAGGACCGCACGCAGGGACCGCTACCATTGAATCGATGTGGTTTCCGTGTTCCATTAAACGTGCTGAATAAACAACCGACTGCATTCACGCAGTCTTCCACGCCTTGTGGTTGGCTGGAGTCAATTTCATTAGTAAAAAGAGGTGCCACGAATTTTGAGCTTGCTTCAAGCTCCCCAAGGAGGCTTGCACAAAGCGGCAAAATGAAGGAAGACGGGATGGGAAAGAGAACAAATTGCTAGGTATACTGCACCCAGTTCCGTTAAGTTACAAAAACTCAATTAGGTCTCGAACGAGTCTAAGCAGTTCTCCTTTGCCGGCTATGCCCGGTAAGCTGCTTTAATAAACCAGGCCAAATCTCAGCGGAAGAAAAACAAATTTGCGTTTACTGCCAAAAAACGGGTTATAAATAGTGTCCGGTTTGGCAGGCCCTGACTTTTGCATGCGCCACGTTCAGTATCCAGAACGTTGTGCAGTGGACCCAAAAATGTCAAAGGGGGGTAATTGTGAGCACGCAAGCACCCTGTGGATAAACCAGCTGTTCAAATAAACACGCTTTAGGTTGCATTCTAGTAGATTGTGGTCTGAATTCGGCGGCAGTTTACGGTGAACACTTTGCCCATTAGTCGAAAGTATCGACTTCCACAATAGAGGTTTTCAGCAGAGAAGCATTCTTGATTAGTTGGTTCTAGCCCAACTCTGACAAAAGAGAGGCTGTGACGAAATCAGGTCAATAGACTTGTAGCCCTAAAACCCAAATGCCGCAGGTCGTCATCGAGTATATCAAGGCGCAGGAGAATGGAAGTTAACCGACTGACTTTTCTGCACAACGGAACGTTTATTCTATAGGCCACAGAAGTGCTTATGACGTGTCTGCTGCCTTGTTTATCAGCTAATCTGGACCGTTTTTGGGTTTCAGAAGGCAGTGTGTGTACCTCCGTTCGCCAGAATACCACCGTAGGCACTTCACACCGGAGATTTTACTTTTCTCTATTGCTTAGCCACCACGCACAACTGCCCTCTGGAAGTCGCACCCGCAAGGAAAAGGCCGCAGCTGACATGAAAAACACCAGCCCTCACCGCGGAGCTCGGAATAATGACCTTGAAGTAAGCAATGGGTCAGCAAGGCCAGACACACCCGAAAATCCTCAAGCTCAATGGCATTTTTGGCCCTCAAGAGGAGACGGCTGAGGGAGTGAAGGCAGTTTCTGAGAAATAATTTTCGTTACACGGGTCATCTACTGAATCTTCAGATTTTTATGCATTCGTTTGTCAGATCAGGCAACCCCTAGTACCACCCATCTTTGCAAGAGAAAGCGGTTTGTCGAAAAAACGCTGGTTAGATAGGACTTGCACAATTGTTTGATTAAATTCACTTGGATAGCCTTCGCATTTTAAGTTTGATCGAGAACTATCTAAAACTGTGGCCACCTAGTGGTGGGGGGGGGGGGGATACTCAAAGGACTAAAAGTGCCAAAAAACACCGATAAAGAGATCTGACCAGAGTTCATAGCTTTAATTCAGCATAGTCTAAAACACAGAGACCTGACACATTCCCACCAACGTTTGTCGTGACCAGTGGGCGTTAGCCGATTCATGACCTAGGTGCACATCGACCGCCTGCGGGAAATCCGGGACTTGTACGCACTAGACGGTTGAGCCCAAACACGGGGAAGCACTTTGGCTTAATCAGTTGTCTAGCGACAGTTGACGACTCCAACTGTAAAGCCCGTTTCCAGGGGGGAAACGGTGTCCAACGAAAAGGCAAGTAACGAATAACTTTACCGTATTCCTTGAAATTAGAGGTATTTGAGAGGAAAGTGGCGCTTGCATTATCTCTCATGCACTGAACTTCCTCGGTCTTAGCTCGATTTGAAATTTTCATCTGTCTCACTGCGATATATGGCTTTCTGGACTGCTGCGAAAAACTTGGGCATTATAGTCAGAAAAAGTGCACGTATCATTTACGAATTGTTTTCCTTTTGCACGCAAGCATGGTTACGGAGGACCATGTTTGGAGAAGAAATAACTTAATTTAGCATAGGTTACCGTAACCTTTGGTGCCGTATTACATGTACCGAGGTAAATAAGGGGGAAACGTGCATTCCAATTCAAACCACAAAAAGGCGTTTCAACGTGATGATGCAGATCAGGAGGCTCGATTCAGCCACAAACAGACTAACGAGTTAGTTCGCTTGTTAATGTGCATCCCGCGCCGGTCGGAAAGGGGCCCTTGGCGCAGGACTATAAGAAGTTTACTAAAGTGTTCGAGGATCTGGGTCTATGTTGCGGTAAAATTTATATATTAGCAGTCGAGCCTTCAGATAACGAAACATTCAAGCAGTATACCTCATAGTTATTAGCTTCTGGATGATTGTGGATTTGTGCAACTTCAATTTAGCCCAAACGGCAACCGAAATCAAGTCCAAAGTCTTGTATTTAAGCGGAGGAGATTTAAAAACGCCCAACGTGCTCATTTTAACTTTCGCAGAATACACAAACACGAACGAAGCCACTGTTTTGTGTGTTCCACTTACACTTTTTTGACTCGGACGATGGACTCAGGTAGTTTCAAAAATAAGTCCGTCGAGTTTCAGCAGTTGATATCTCGCAAGAATTATTGCCTACTGAACATCACAGTCAACAGGTACTTTTCTTCGATAGGGCTATTCGATTGTAAAGAATAACCTCAGAGGAATCACTCTGCGGTGGAGAGGAGGGGGGGGGGTGCTAACATTTAACCTTTGCCGCTAACCAAATCTCATCACTCTCAACCTTCAGGTGCGTGCTCCGGCAAAGAGCTGCTGCAGGTTTTTAAATAAGCATAACCTATGATTCGGTACCTTCATCCATGTGTCAGTTGCAGTCCAGAGACGAAAAACGTCACTCCTAAGCAAGCTGTTAGCCTGCAGTCAGAAAGATACAGTTCTCTAAGAGTTTACTGTGCCCTTAGTAAGCTTGCCAACTTTATTCGTGGGCGGTTGTGGTGACTCACCGAACCCAGATTAGCAACTTTCTCACAAAAAGAGTGCAGAAGCGAATATATACGCCTCCCAGTCTGGTCTCTTGCGAAACAGTCTCCCCTATGCCTTGGTTCTTCCCTCTCGTACATGTACAAAGAAGTTGCGTTTAGTTCAGAGAATCCTTGAGCCTGCCCCTTAAGTAGAATACCATCATGCTCTTATTCTGAAGGGGATATCGCCTGCAGAGAAAGTAGTGCCGAAAGAGCTTTGTCAGTTACTGGCTAATGCGTTTGGATTTCGGTATGGAAGACGAAAAAAGCATCGTCATTTCGCCCCAGAAGTTAAGCGACTAGGACCCGAGCACCCTACTAAACTGCCTGTCTCAGTTTCAATCAAAACCACTTGTGTGACCGGAGCAGCGTCGGTCTTGAAAATGGGAGCAATTCCACTGACTAAAGGTAGGACCTTTGCAACGGTCTACTTAAGAACGTTTCTGGGGGATTGCAAGTCTTACTAGCTCAATCTGAAGAAGCATGATTTAACTGCTACGTAAACAAATTTACTTCCTCTATAGCCAAAACAGACCTATAAGCGTCAGGTTACTGTGGCTTCCTTGGGGGAGGAAAAGTTCTCGCCAGTCTGTTTCAACTGCCGAAAGAGTGGCGGTTATAATGAGCCTGTTTTCCTCGAATGCAGCGAGGCTGTTAACATGGTAAATCACGCTTGTTTGCGCAAAAAAACAGCATGGCTATGGTATAGCCGAAAACGCATATGAACTGATTAAGCTTCCCAACGTCTGAGTTTTTCTGACCACACGTTCGTAGCGCTACTTAACCCTAAGCTGGAAGTCCACAGTGGCGTTTCTCAAGGTCACATGCAGGGGCGGCTGCCGTTTCTCATTTACATAAATGACTTGTCAGGGGGTATTTTCGAGCCGCTGACTCCTTTTTGTGTGGGACATGAAAAATTTAAGCCCGACACAGAGGACGACGCTTCTACGTTATCCCCGAGTTTGAACTGATTAATGGGATCTTGCTGTAAATGCACAGAACTTCCTATTCCTCGTGAGTAGCGCAAGGCTTAAGTTAGCAAATCCGTTTATGCTAGGAAATGCGATTATGCGGTGTGTAGAGTCCACTATGTAGTTTTAAGTTCCACCAATCGGGCCTCATCAAAGAAGTGTTTACAATCTACTGCAAAGACGCACGAATAGCCCTCCCTTATTTGACGAGGTTTCTAAAGTCCCATCGCACAAAACGTTTGCGCTTTGCTTAAAATCTGTCGACCGTGCCTTGAATACTATGCACAAGCATGGTTTCTTCACCTCGTGCGGACATGAAAGTTTTAGAAGGGCTCATGGTTGGGAAAGAGGTGACTGGCCACTTTGAAACCTGCCTCTAATCGGACGTCCCCGGAAGGACTGAGGTTCCCACTCTCCGCAACCCGTATGGAATAGAGACAATGGTAAGTGAATAGTTGGACAGGGGACTTTTTACCTTCTGCATCTTATTCATGTTCATACTCTAATCACCAGTCTTTTAGGGTTACGAGTTTTCGGAAAACGATAAAAATCTACCGCGTGTTAAAAAGCTGAGGGCCATTTTAATTGAAATTTTCAGTCATGACGCCAAGTGCAAATCAAGTCCGCCCAAAGTAGCGCCTAATTCTGACCAATTGTTTCGATTTAGGATTGTGCCAGCACAACGGGACGGGTGAGTTCCGCAACACATCGATGAGTGCCCCTCTACCAATGTGTATACCCGATCGCAACCGACTGGACAACGAACCCGTGGCTCAGTGGTTAGGGCGTTACACCTCTAACCAACAAGCCACGCGATCCAGCCCGGGGTAGTTCACATTTCGGCGTTGGTTACGACTGGCCTACGATGGCTAACACGCCAGAAGTGGCCATTTCAGTCTCCCTTGTCTTTGCCGGTAATGCTATTCAACTTGCTCGCGGGGATGCATAAGGTCGCGAAAATTAATGCAGTAGTGATTAACTAGTTTCACGCATTCTGCCACCACTGCGAACCTCCTGGCGCGATTAAAGAATTTACGATGTGACCACGGAGGCATTCGAGCATGCAAACACGAGTGCAGGCGGGTCTTGGGGAGTTCAAATGCAAATATATGTCAGTCTCCGAAAAAAACAACATTACATGGCGTTTCGCTTATGCCTGGAGTTCAAGGTGGGAGCACTAATTCTGATGCGCGATCAACCGATATTCTGGACACTGATGCCCGGGAGACAAACGACTAAGCAATCATCGCTCTAACAAAAGGAGATTTGGCAGCAAGTTGGAGTCGGCTTCTTCAAAAGGCAGTACCTCAGGTATGAGAAAGATGAGGCAGAACGCTGGGGTGGGTTGGTACGGGGATAAGAGAGAGTTAGGGTTTTGAGAAGTCACAAACATTACAGCAAACTGGGAACCCCGCTTTCCGCGCTTCAACAACCAAATTTATTTCAATTTATGAGATAAAACACCCAAAAGTATCATTTTAAGCCTACGAGCCTAGAGCAGTGCAAGGCATGCGAAACTGACTGAAAAGCACCCCTTCATAGTTCACCAGTTATAAAAGGGCAATGGAGGGAGCTGAGCTAGAAACTGCACCCGAAATGATGATGCGAATACTGCGGGATTTAAGGATATCTGACGTGTTCGAAGTGACAGTTTTTTGTTGCAAGAGGACCAAATTCCATCCACATCACACGAATGGACCACACACACAAACACATAACTATAAAAACAAACAATCCTGTACAGCGGGAGAAGTCGCCCACAAAAAGCAATCTGTTTTGTATGCCGCCCACACGCGCCTTACGCTGAGACTTGAAACCTATTGAAATAAACAGTGTTTCCTTTCGAAGGCAACGTGTGCTCGGCACCACTTCTCCGACTATGCGATGAGTATCGCTTACGATAACGAGCTATTGCCTCCACGACGTCTGTGTGGGCTGGATATCGACGATGGGGATCGTGGTTGTCGGAGTGGCAAGTAATATTTCATTCTTCCCGTCCTGTTGACTTCTAAGCGTCAACGCCGGTTGAACGTTGAAATAGGGACCTCCCCTGCTACAGATAGTCTTCCGAAACGGTACCTGTTCCCACGTCCTATCTTGAAACCCAGCCCTAAC
>CACRXP010000059.1:1757798-1793929 GCA_902702965.1 Spirometra erinaceieuropaei
TTCCTCGAGTTCTGTTTTGTTAAGGTCCAGCATATTCCATAACCAGATGCTACAGAATTCAAAACGGCGCTATTTCTAATATGCCAGTCAGCTTTTTGACTTTGTTTCTTTTAAAAAATTAAAACGTACGGATTAAAAAAAAATTGGGGAGGGGGAGGGGCGAACGCAGCCAGATATCGCTCTTTTTGTCCAGAAGTGTTCGAATTAGGCGAGCAATTTCGCCCTAGATGAAACTAACTGCAGCTCGTAAAAATGACAATTCGGTTATCGTGACCGACGATGTGCATCGTGTGCTCCACAACGAAGTGAGAGCAGGAACAGTGACTTGTGTGTGTGAATTAGTTTATAGTGAGGGTAGACTTGCAGGGCACCTACCGCACTCTTCCTCCCCCACCTGGGCCCGGTGTCGATACATAGAGAAGACGACCGGAGGCGGGAAAGCGCACAGGTGGCACAAAGCGGCACATGACGTTTCTTAAACACAGTCGCGAAAAGAGTAGAGCAGAGATCATCGGGGTGGATTAGACATACCTGCCTTTAGCTAACCAGCACTTGGAGCACCTGCATCATTCAAAGGGTCAGATGCGCTGGACCAACAGTGTCCGACACGAGCTACTGAGCTACCAACTCGTAACGGACGCAATATATGGGGCGAGATGGCACGCCTAGGCGCAGAATCACGCCGCGCTAGCAACCTGTGTCCAATTTTGCCTCGTCTTCTTGACACAAGGCCCAGGTGACTGGGGATGGAGAGAATGCGGTGGAAGCAGGCCAAGTCTCTTATCCCTATAAAGTAATTCACGCTAGTCACCGCCCCCTGCTATGGGTCATTCGGTGCGACCGTCAGAAATGACGTCCGAATTGTCACTTGGGTAACGAGCCGATCTATCGGGCCTTTCAGTTTTACAACATAGAACAAGGATGCGTAAAATGCGGAAGTGGACCAAAAACGAGTAGTACTTTAGATATCTTCAGAAATTCCGTACTCCTCATTTCTTCTAAAAAATAAGCGCAGCTTTAAGAAATTTAGAGCCAGTATTTTGCTAAGAAAGTAGCTTTTATACATGCACTTTAATGCTATCGAAAGACGGGACATGAATGCAAACCTTATGTTACCATAGATGCAAGAATTGCGATAGAATCTGTAGCACAAATGGGGATTTTGAAGTACTTGATAAAGAAAGTAGGCACTCAAAAAGCAGATTTGATGAGAACTTCAGAGTTAGAAAACATATAAAGACAGGGACCACACAACAGCTGTTTTTCCGCCTTCCCTGCGTCACATCATTTTCTGTAAACAATCAATTAGGTCTGTTTAGAGCTTCTATTTGGCTGAGCACAGAATTTAATTGATTGGCTGTCCGGGGAACACCAACTAGCACATGTATCATGCGTCAGACTTGAACGCATGTTCCCCCTGTGTATTCCGGCAAAGTAATCCCTTCCATAATTGGCTGGGTGAATCAGGTCCGAGGAAATGAACTTCAGGTAGATTGGGTGAAAACTTCACGGAGTGTAGAGGGCTGAAGCCTACTAAAGATAGGTGGCAAGCGTGAAGCTGGGAAGGTCCACTTCCGTTTGCCGTAAATCATTTCTGCGCATGATAAACGGTGAGAAACAAATTACTTTGTGCAGAAGTAGTAGGCTGGGAGCACCCTGAAGTCTAACGAGACGTAGGCGGACGCATCCACATGCCCGAGACTCAGCGTACACCACGCCACCCTTGCGTTAAACCAGAGCGTGGGCCACAGTGGCTTATGGGATATTTCAGGCAGGTTGCGTCAGGTCAACGGGGTTTCCTTATGTGTCATGGAACACGCCTGTGGCAGGCATTGGGCCGGGAAACCACATAAGATCGGCCACTGCGCTTTATCTCACCCACAGCTGGTTTGACTCCAACGTACCATTGGTTGTCGTCGACCGTTAACTGGGCTTCTGTATCGTAGTTTGCTTCACGTTTAATGAGACAGAATGAGCCAACGACCAGCGACACCCGGCCTTTAATTGGTTCGGCATAGGGACTTAATGATTTGAAGTATGTTTTGTATGGCGTAGTTGTTGGTCCTACACCCTATCGTTGCCATAGAAAATGACAAAGGTAGGGTATAGGATCCACAACTAGCTTGAGCTAGCCTGTGGACCGTAGCATACGTCGAATGGTGGTAGAGGGGGTTTTACGGGTGGGGCAACACACAGGACGGAGAGCAAGAAGACATCGAAAATACAGAAATTTCTGCCAAATAGCAGCGTACGATAAGACTTTCGGCAAAGAAGGTGAGCGCGATAATTAAAAGGTAAACAAAAAGCAATTTTCTAAAAATAACGGACTTTGAATTAAGCGCCACTGATAAGTCTACATTTAGTTAGGAAGGGAAGGAAATTTCAGACAATTAGAACGGCGAATTTTAGGGTACATTTTTGTAGCTGCGATTTACTTGCGGGTCCTACACCCTATCGTTACTTTTTGCATTTACCATTTAAACATTTGCGTTAATATACCCTTAAAAATCACAACAGACTCCAATCTTGTCTTCACAACAACGATTTCAACACAAGAAGTGAGACAAACCGTGCTTTAAGATTGCCGTCGACTCGAAGTACCGTTTGCTCTTTTACTTACAGGAAGTTCTTAGGCTCGACCTGGGCTTGAAAATACCGACCGCAAATGTGTTGAGTCGCAGTCGAAAATCGTGAGTGTAAGACCAAAGTCTAGAAAGTTTGTAAGGCGATATGTTCTAGCCACTGGTAAAATGTCATCAAGCAAATAAATGCAACCGAAAAGGCTAGTATAAAGAATCTCCGTACCTGCAATGCGGATGAAACACTTATTTCAATGGGGCCGCCTATTAATTTACAAAGGTTTGGAAACACAGTAACGTTCCTTTTTAATCCCTACAAAACGCCAGCTGCTGTCTCCGTGGGATTTTTAATTATAACTAAATTATGGTAACAAAGGACCAAGGGCATTGACTGACACGGTAGTTTGACTGTGGAAAGCGAAGTCCACTCCCGCCCCACTAAGTGAACTGCGCAGTGAATTGCAGTGAACGTGTTTGGAGTGGAACAGACTTATGTAGTATCTCCCCGCACGACACAGTCTTCTATATGCAAAGCGAAGTCAAGACGACCGGGAGTGGGCATGGTCAGGGTGTTTAAGCACAGTCCATCTACGTGTGTCGCATCCAAGCAGGCTGCTGATCCCCCTTGCACAATGTTTCCTTCAAGAGGACGAGAGCGCCATAGCTGCCAGACCCGTATTTCTGAGTCGGGTTGGAAACCATCTAACTCGCGACTGTTAGCACATCCGGACGGTCTCGAGACGCATCTGGTTGTTTGTAATGGGCAGCTAAGCGCTGGGCATGAAATGAACAGACCAACCCCTTTCTTCTATACGTCAATGGCTTCCCCTAGACAGGCCGATCCGGAAGCTAACGGAGCGCAGTGGCTAACGTAGAGCCGAAATAACACTTCACCAAGGTCACACTAAAAAGGAGCCGTTGCAAAAATCGTTCCAGAGGACTGCGTTATCAGGTCAGCTGCCAATCCTCCAAGCCACGACTCAGCGCGTTATGATAGTTCAAATGCGTCATATTTACTGTGGTGAGGAATACACTGCTGTACCACGGGGAAAGATATCGCAAAATCGGCCTCTCTCCATCTCCTTCCGCCGCCAACACCGGTGGTGCCTCCGAGCCATCATCCGATTAGAGGTAAGATTGGGAGCAGTGAGTGACGTGAAATGAAGCTCCAGGTCTACACGTGCCCCACACGTGAAAACCCCTCACTGCAGACGCCAACTCTCGTCAAAGTGCAGTCCTCACACAAGCGAGATGCGCTCATAATCACGTACCAGCTTCAAGAGGCGACTGGTGTTGAACCTGTCCGCTCGTTTCAGGGTCTCGGTGTCTAGGATCCTTTTCCAGCACTTCAACTTTGGGAATTCTTTGCATGAAATTGAGATGAGAGTAGTTTATTTTTCCCGCCGTCCAAGTCTCCATCTCATAAAGATAGACTCGTACACCGTCATGGAGGATAAAAAACGGTGTGGCAGCCCGCGCTGCGCTACTTCCAGCGTGGGCTGGATGACGTTCTGCAGTTTCTATAGTTTGGTTTCAACAGCAGCATCTTCTTCCTCCGCCAGGGCCCGCATTCGTTCCAGACTAAATACTTCAACCTCTGTACAACTATCTCCAATATGATGACATGTAGATTACTTGGCACTATCTTCCCTCAAGGTCGCAGCGAGAGAAGTTGCAGGTGCAGCCTCATCTCCGGAATGGAAAAGAAATCGTCTGTTCAACACTCCACACCAAGCACCAACTTTGTTACCAGCACGCCTATCTTATCTTGCTTCCTGACGATCACGTAGTCCAACAGGTGACAGTGAGGAGGGCACGAGTACTTCCACGACGTCATATCGAGTTCCGAAGGTAGAAGAAGGTCTCGGCCAATAGAAATTGTGCTTTACGAATGTCTGAAGTAGAAGGCCGCTGCCGCTGCAACTATCAGATCCGTATCGACTTAACGCTTCCTTCGAGACAGCGTTATCTGTGCTAACGCAGGAATTAGAGAAATCAAGGGCAATCAATTTGACTGCCATCGACGTAGACGTAAGGAAGGGCATATTTCCGTAGACTTCGTCACATAATCACGGTCTGTTATTAGGAAAACGAAGAGGTTGACGACTGTAGCGAATTCATCTCTATTGAGTGGAAAGGACATGATCATAAAATGGTCACCGATTGATTGTAGGAGGCAGAAGTGACGTCTCATGAAATCGTTCTTGACAGAGAATTCAGCGCCTCATCACTCGGTCTTCGGACCTCCGCTTCCAAAGTTGTACCTACCAACTTCCTCATCCAGTTGACCTTGCTCGGAGCAGTAAATTTCACTGCTAAGATGACCATCCTGTAGGGAGCCAATTCGAGGGCGACCAGAGGTGGTCTCCATTCCAAGTGATCGTTCGCTGGATTGTTTGAGAGGAGACAAACATTCGCAGCTGCCATAGTGAGAAAAGGCACACTGGTGGGTGAGGGAGCGGGTATGGGGACAGGGGTTGTTGTTTAGTCGAGTTTGTTGACCGCATGTCTAAAGTCCATAGGTTCTGGCCAACTTCCCGACGGTACATTACAAGGAACACTGCTTGGCCTTTTACCCGCAAGGAGACACGTGGCGGAGCCACAAAACGGACATTTTGATCATTCCAGTTGGCTGCCGAGGTCCACTATGAGCCACAACTTTGGCAGACCTCCGTAACCTAGGGGTAGGTCCACGTCCACACAAGCTTATATTCCCGACAGAGGAGCGGGCCCACGACTTAATAGTTGTGCCCAATAACCAAATGATCTTGATTTCGAGAGACAAGTTATCCAGGACTGGGGTGGGGCATGGCAAACTATCCACGATCAATATGCCCGAAACAACCACCTTAGCCTCAGCTATATATATGTATACATAATGGTTGGAGATGCACAAGAATCCCGTCGTGGGGCCTGCTCGACCCGTTGGACTTTGGGGCTCCATCTACAGCCCCCAAATGTCTGACGACGGCTAATAGATCATAAATGGCCACTCCAATCCCCTTTGCCTTTGTCTGTTATTCCCTTCTGTCTATTTACGTACATCTATGCAAACTATGGCGTATATATATGCAGAAGATGAGTACCGAAAAACACTAGGAAGAGTGCGGAGACCACTTCTGATTCGTCAGCCGTCGTCAGCCAGGTTTGTGAGACCTGAGACTCGGACGTCAAATCAGTCGCTCTACCGCTGAGCCACGGGTCAGCTGTGTATGCATAGCAGAATCGAAATACTTCATCCATGCAATCTACGGATGTCAAAGGCCTCAACGGTTTTTTATTCCAATTTTCACTGCGTACTTGGCCGGCTTAAAAACGCGCATTGGAGTACTAACAGAATCAGTTGAAAACAACCCAGCGGAGGGTAAAAATAGGCTGTCCGATACAAAACGTGCCTAAGCAATGAAATACTCTCGAATGATATCTTCCGCTGCTCTTTTCATAAACCTAAGGTACACACACATAGGACACATGGAGGACCATAAATAAGGTCTTTGTAATGGTGCATGTTTAAAAACAACAACAGGCTTAGACCGACCTTTATTGTCTGAAATGTAAAAATGTCAAGTGTCAACGGAATTCTAGATCACTATTTCAAGTGCGATCCTGGACGTAAGAAATTAAGGGCAAACAGTCGAAAAAATAAATGAACATGATCAACGTGAGCACAATTTGCACGAAGCATTTGAAAAAGGGTTGGATGTGATTGTGCAGTCTTAACGAGGCTGCATGAGTAGTTTTTAGGGATATTCAGCAATGCAGCGTCGATTTTAGAGTTAAAACACGATAGTTGCATTGTAAAGTCGATGCTTTAAACCCTTTTTATAAACCCTCCGGGAAAATCATACATCCCGTGCCACAGTACAGGAGAACAGTGTGGCGTGGCGACAGGTTGGGGATTAGAGCGAGGGCTGGGCTATGAATTGGACTAGTGTTACGACTTGGAGCTGGGTAGCGTTAGGGTTACGGAGGGGGGACGAGGGTTGGGGCTGAGGCGTTGGTGAGCGGGATTAGGGCCATTGCTGGATTAAGATCACAGTTAGGACTAGGCTTACACCTTAGCCTAGCACTAACTCCACACCACTAAACTAACAGTAAGCCTACCACCAGTCACAAACCCTTATCATAGTCCCAAGCCCTACCATGACGAGGTAGAAAAAATAAATTGGAATAAGTTTCTCATTAGCCTGTTAAAGCTGTTCCCAACTAAACAAAGTCCCTTCGCCAAAGCTGTCCCTCGTGATTAAGTTGGGAGGTCAGTTGGGTTTAAAGGGGGACAAACATTTGTAAAATTGTATGTAAGGGAATGCGGGTCGTTATCTAAATGTTCAGGCAGTTCGCTGAAGCCACTGATGCAGGTCCAGTTACAAGCGGTTCCCAGCCCAGCCTGAAGTTTGACCGAAGTCAGGAACAGGCCTAAAATGGTTATTCCAGTGCTTTATGTTCTGTCGGTACACTTCTCGCGACTGAAAGCTCGCGGCCTGCTTGATGCCCATAAACTGTCTTCCTCTCTACCAAACAGTGTGACACGATCAACCCTTTGCGTATTTGTTGCTTAAACTTTATCAAACTGGATATATATCATGTTGCCACCAGTCTCCTGGACCCCGAGCAGAGCTCTATAGTGGTAGAGGGTCGCCCACCAATCGTCTTACGAAGACAACTCGTCCCGTTGTGCCTTAGGGTCCCTCTACCATTGTATATTCCCGATCCTATTCGGCAGGACAACGGGCCCGTGGCTCAGTGTTTAGAGGCGTTGGACTTATAACTAACAGGTCGCGGGATCGAGCCCCAGGTGTTTCATACTTTGGGATTGGGTATGACTGGCTGATGACGGCTTATAAGCCGGAAATGGGCATTCAAGTCTCCTTTGTCTTTGTCGGCAAACCTAGAGTTCCATAAGTCACACGAGTAACTAAACCTCGAAAACGTTCATTAAATCCTAGTAGTGGAGCTCAGAATGCTGCCGTAGGTCAACGTGTCATGCTAACTTCACGCATAGAGCGTTTGAGCGTCAAGTAGTATGCAAATATATCAGTCCAGTTTGAGGTATGCAGGCGAAAAGCTACTTTTCTCAATGAACAAAAAGTTTGTTGTCCGGTTCTGACATCAACAATGTGGCGTTCTTTCATTCAAATGCCGGAGTCAAGCAAAGTAGTTCATTCGACTCACGAACCGAAGTGACGTGGCAGAAGTTTAGCAAACAACGCGAGGGCTGGATGGTCTGTTGTTTGCGGTTGAGTAAGTGAACAATGTTTAGCAAATAATTACGCAGATTTAAATCTTCTCAAAATCACTCAGCGCCTTCGTTTGGCAACCTTATAGTGGACCAAAATGCTCTATTGATTTCCACCAATCGTCTTTTGTGGGATAACTTCGAAGGTCTGTAGATCCTTGGACGCTTTCTTCAGGAAGATCCAAATGTTTCAGACAGAGTTTCTGAAGTGGCATGCTATCGGATTCGCCAATCACTTTATTTAAACGGTTAATTCGACCGTCATTTCTCCTTCTGGTAAAAATGCGACCAAATTAGGGAAAATAGCGAACCAGGCACAGTCGGAAGGTTTTGCCGCTTAGCGGAGAAAAGATGAAAATTCTTCGAAGCAGTCACGATCGGGGCACACTGTAAAGCATCCACTGACTTAGTTTTACCTGCAATTCCAAGAGTTTCGGATACCAACTTTTATCTTCCACATAGATGGGTAAAAAGGGTAGATAACACAATGACGGGAAAGGAAGACTTGGGTCGTCCTATCCCCACTCTTGTAGGAAACGTTAAAATTGTAGACACACTCCTTTGAAGCACGTGTCAGCGATAATTCCTCAATGTTAAATAACCAGGAAAACGAATAGATCGTGGAGATTAACGGGGAGTCTCTGTTCACTCACAGCAAAGCAAAACAAACTGCCTAAAAACGTCTCAGCGGTATACATATTAAAAGACATGGTAACAATCGGAGGTGACACCCAAAAAAATCCGTTACCTAGAAATAATACCTTTAACAGTGGACTCAGACGCCTTCAGGCTATATCAGCAGTTGCAGGCCTACTTTAACGCACTACTTGGACTTTACCCGACGGCCTAGCCCTGGTTGGCCGGACGAACATCGCAGGAGGTTAAATGGACGATGGTCGCTGTTACCCAACCTTCCCCATCGTTACACACGTACACCTGAAGATACGGCATACATTCGCATTATGGCAGTTTATTAAAAAACAAAATCACTTTTAAATAGGATAAGTCTGCACAACATGGGACAGGAACAATTCCCAGGAATCTGTCAAAGACATGGCATTGAGGCCAAACCAAAGACGATACTGTACTTCGTCTATGTGAGCCCACACAGCTCGACCACATACAGGGTCTCCCTCGTGGAGTTTCCTTTTCAGTCTACTCCAGTATGCCTCAATGGCATTGGCGTGCCGTCCGGTGGTAGAGTCCTTGAGGTTCTTTGAGTGGTTAACAGTGAAATGCAGATAACCTGCTGAGGGAAGACGATTATACGCCTTCCACTCGTCCGTTACCATTATATTGCCTTTGGCGACCCATTTTGTAATAACGGAACGGAGAGCGGGCTAACCTCGATCATTCACCTGTTCAAATAAGGCTTTCCGTCGGCTAGTATCGTACATCCCGACCAGCCACCACCCATAAAACCCCTATTACCATCTGTCCCGTAAGACAGGCTGCTTTGGTTAGGCGGATTTTTTGGGTGCCATCTCCCGATTGTTACCAAAGATATATTTTGAACATTGCTTGCCTTGCTCCGCCGTGTAGCATGATACGGTAGTCAATAAGCATAGACAACTTAATGTAATGTCAAGTCATTAATGAACGTGAAATTCGATTTCCCCCAGCAAATGGCTTCAAGGAATTCATTGAAATAACGG
This sequence comes from Spirometra erinaceieuropaei, assembly GCA_902702965.1. Classification (NCBI taxonomy): domain Eukaryota; kingdom Metazoa; phylum Platyhelminthes; class Cestoda; order Diphyllobothriidea; family Diphyllobothriidae; genus Spirometra; species Spirometra erinaceieuropaei. The sequence continues at coordinate 1,767,269 of CACRXP010000059.1, forward strand.
CATGTCGATAGGAAAAGAGGACACACCGGCACCAGGATCAGAGATTTGACCAGAAAAAAGCGGGCTTAAGGGCAGAAATAGTGACCGTGCCCCTACACGACTGTCTATTGTGGATCTCAGCCGACGTGGGCATTTTCAAGTAATCAAATTACTCGGCTTCAAGTCTCAGACATGCGGCCCGGGGTTCGTATATCACTGTTCGATGACTGCGCATACAATGTAGATGTGGAAATGGTCAGCAGACTTTACTCCACCATTTACAGTTTGGGCAGTCGCAAAACAGAACTATCAGAGACCGTCTTCATTGTCTGCATACACAACTTTTTTCAGGGCAACACACGTGTCAGAAATTTCGCAAAACATAATCAACCAGCGAATAATCCAAGTTTGAATTAACATCATGCATCTATATTTTAGAAATTCCAATTCTACAAATTAAGCTGGGTAGTTTTGGGCTTGGGGCAGTGCTTTCAGCAAATTCTTTACGTAAAAACAAACGTCATGCGATTAAATTAATATTAGTACGTTCGGGCTACTACGCAAGAGCCGAAGCAGGGTCGCGGTAAGTGCTACCATTCGATACAATGTGGTAACTGATTCCCAGTTAGGCCAATTGGTTTCACCTATGAACGAAGTGCACCCCAATAACAGTTCATACTAAGCACAAACCACCCTGGGCTAGAACAAAGTATGGACCTCGGCACGTTCCAGTGAAGATAACAAATCAATAACAAGGGGCCTGCAGATTTGCTGACCGACTGCCCATGCCCCCAAAAAGGTCCATCGACAAGCCCTGCGGAGGTTACCGTTTAATCATTTGTAGGGCCTTCGATCCCAGATGTAACTGCCTCAGCCCACACTGGCTCTTATGATGATCGTCGGCTTTCGCTCACGCGGTGTAATTCCGAAGAACAAAAGTTTTTCGGTATTTCTTTTCCGCCCACAGGAATCGGCCAACACCCAGCCAACCCTGAAAGTTCATGAGGTGGATTGAGCCAGCAAGTATACGCCAAGACACGCACGCACGGAGAATCGAAAGGAGAATTTACTTTGATGGGTGGAAATAAATCAACAACGCAAAATTATTTATGAGGATTAATAGTGTGCAAAGGCGGCAACTGGAAAAATAGTCGTAAAGTCGCAGAAAACTTGGGATGTTCGCCGTTTTCAAATAGCCATAGGATGGCCATATTTTTGCGTTTCCAACTTTAGCTGGAAGAAATATATGCAAATTTTATAAAAACCTTTGCCTTGGCATGTTTGTATGTTTTTACGCCATGTTAAACATACACATTGAAGTCAAAAAGGTTGTTGAAGTTATTGCGTAATGCTTCGGCAGTCTTGAAACATCGCCTCTTCAGTATATTTTAACCTTTATCCCTCGCCATGCTTACTGATAAGAGACTAGCGCAAAACAATTCGTCAATTAGGAACTTTACAATCAGGCGAAACGAACAGGGAATCATAACATCGGCCCTGATTTCAGATGGCCGGAAACCGTGACTAAGTCAGTGCACATACATCGGCTGCATGTTCAGCTGCAAAGAATAATTTTATTCCTTCGATGACACAACTGAATGCCATTCCAGCTTCGTTACTAGCGTACCTTCCAAGGGTTTTTTTGCATTTACGATAGCCGACCGCTGGAAATGACAGCAGACTGTCCGATGAAAAAAATGTGGCCTGACTATATACTCTTTCCCCTGGACATTTAGGCAATAACGTAGGTGGAACAGTCCTCGGAGGAAATCGGATGATGCACGCAGTGGCAAAGGCTGTCAAATGCGTGTGAACCTTACACATGCAAAATTAACGATCAGTGTAAGCAATCAATCAACAAATCGGGAACTGAGGTTATTTTGGATGAGTAAAAATCGAGTCCTGAAACAGTACTTAGCTATCTTGAATTTATTGCGGAATATTTTAGCCATGAAACCTAAGAGGCGAACTCCCTATAGCTCTGCCGCATACGTTAACACACACTTAAGTCATATAATTTGGGTCGGGATTTCAGGGTTTATTGGCTGTCTTGAGACATGTGTCCGGTTAATCCTGATAGCCGGACAAAAGCAGTAGGAAGATGGAGAATATGCGCAGTTTTAGTGCTTCGCAGACGCGACTACGAGGACGCCTCCACAACCCCGCCCCCCAAGAAACGTCGTCCTTCTGCTCATGCAAATACGGAGGAAGGGAAGTGGAGGAATAGCAAGTGGAAATGAAGTAGCAGAAGAGATGCGTAGACGGAAACATACGAATGCTAGGAGACAGGAGGGTTTGCAGACTCCCGGCCGGCGACTGGTTTCTCTGGAGAGGGAGCCAGACTACTGTTTTCAGGTCCGATTGAGACCTTTGCCCCGACTTCAGTCTATCAAGCATATCCAGCGCATTATCGAATGTGATTTAAGAGATCCGCCAAACAGGCAAATTTCTACTTTACAAAGCATTCAGCGGGCATCTGGGGTGCTAGCATTTGCGGTTTCCAAGAGCAGACATAAGTTGACTCCATCTTAGGAGTCACGGTGAAACTGCGCATTCATTTTCCATTGCGGCCTTGTCCGGAGCTGGTTCTTAGTCAACAAAATACAGCACCAGTTTTTACGCAACGACCTCGCTGGCAGCCAAATGCCTCCACAAAAGACTGTGGTTAGTAGACGGGCCGTGTTGAGTTCTGCACACACGCATGCGCGCACATACACACACCAAGTTGGCACAAAGACTTATTTTCCAAAAAAGTTGGCACCGTCGCCTTTCTCATGATCTCATCTAATGCAGCATCCTGTCAGCGCGGGCCCACAACCTGAGGAAGAAGCACTCGTCCGCTCGAAGTTTACGACTCTGCCCATGTAAACGCAAGCATCCCTGTAAGAAAAAGTCATCCGGCACCACTCCTTGGCGTTATTTTCAAATGCCTGCCATCTAAGCAAGTCCGGCAAAAAAGTACTCCAGTGAAAAAAGTCCAAGAGAGGAGGGAAGGAGGGGGATGGGGGGGGGGGACGGAGAAGAGACAGTGAGAAGTCATCCATAGTTCGACAAGCAGTGACCAGGCAAGTGAGGTTCCTCGCAGAATTTGAATAATTAATCAGGACACGAGCTCGTGAATGTGGAATTAGTCAGAACGCCAAATGGACTCCCCCTAACCCGTCTTCTCGAAAAGCCAACTCATCTGTGTGCAAACACGCGCTGACACATTTCCCTCCTGGCAGAGTTCCCTCGAAGGCCGACTGGTGACGTTGAAAGGACCGGCTGCCCGTGAGAAACCTCCTAGCAGCTGCCACAAGTGACTGGAAGAAGCTGCTGCCTAGACGTGAACGGCTTTTATTTGTCAGGAGAAATAAATCAAATAGTAAAAAAAAGTCCCTTTAAATCGCCCAAACCGCTTACTAACTTCAGGAAGGCTACTGTTCTTCAGGGCTACAGGTCCTCTCAAGACGAAAAGATGCTATCAGCGAAGATAACCAAAAGGAAAACCGAAGGGGATTCTACACGAAGCACGGTCAAACGCTTCCCAAGTTCACAATGCAAGGCTATTGGCGCTTTGTTTTGTGACAGCTAATGCCGAAACACGTGGCAGCAAGACTGAATGATTATCAGTACAAAATTACGAGGGTTAAAATTAAACTTTAATTATTCTGATAAGTATTCGATAAAGTACAACGGATGCTTTAACAACATCAGAGCAGCCTCTTTGAAGAAAAGCGAGCAGTTCACTTACTCGGTCTGACAATGATGCAACGAGATGCCACCACGTTACGAGAACTGAAAGGGTTGAAAGGGAGAGAGTTTCCGCCGAAATCTAAGCCGCGAGGGAGAGGGCTACCTTGATTAAAGGGGTGCGTCCAAGACGGCAAGTCGTCGCAAACAGCAGTTGTCGTGTAAGGCTAAAACGGCCTGTGCGCATATACGTGTGCGTGCCCACGATCGACAAATGTACACAGAATGAGACGACGACAACGACGGTGGCGGCGGCGGCGCGGCGCGGCAATAGCGGCTAGGGGATTCCACCCCTAAAACCCACGCCGAAATGCGCTTCGAATTGTCACCCCCGTGCGTGCGGGCGTGGGCAGGCGGCAGCACTACCGAGCACCAGTTGGATGTATTTATGATAGACACCCGCACGACTAGCGCAGGCGCGTTTAGTGCGCGCACCACTTGTCAAACACGCCGTCCTGCGCCCGTCTGCGCAGTCGAGCCTCGCTCACTCGCACCCATGCACTCCTGCGCACACGCGCAAATGTGACTTGCACGAGCACCTGTCTGTCCACGCTCCTCTTTTGGTGGTGGTGGTGGTGTATCTCATTCCAGCGGCACATGTGAACACCCCGACAAGCCATTATAACGACGGCGGTACACCCTCGAGGGCTGTGACAAAACATGCGCGCGGTAGCAAACTCGCGGCGTGAAAACAGTGCCAGATGGCCGCAGCCGCGGCCGCCTTTAAAAGAATAACACACAGGGCCTGCGTCGCGGGCCGCCCAGTTGCCCCACGCACTGGCCTCAATAGCATGACAGCATTAACACACGCCCCCCACACACACACACGCCACTGTGAGTCTCGCTGACGAGCGCCGACCAATAGGGAGGCAGGATTTGACTGTATGTACGCTGGGCGCACCAGCTAGGCGCTCTCACTGCTTGTGAAGTTTGTCCGACAAGGCAACCTCTTGTGCGTTCAGGGTCTTTCCCGGTCCAGTATGAACGGCCCGTAACCGCTCTGCGTGGTCAAGTGAGTCAGACCTGGGTCGATGTTTCATTTTATGTGAGGGAGTAGGAGGCGCAGTCACACGCACCAAACGGGTTCATTAAAGAGATCGGGATCCGTTTGCAACGTTTCAGCAAACGATTGAACAAACTCAGTGTGGTCTGGAGACAAAAAATGTTAAGAAAAGCCCTCCAGGTTCGTCCTTGCTGCCTGTCTGATTTACGCCTCGAGCCGCTCAGTTCTAATAGATAGAAACTAGAGTTCAAAACAGAAGCATACGGGACCTCAGATTTTCTGAGATCATCTACTGAGCCTGCGTTCCATTTTCACCCGCGCAACCCTGGCTGGTTGTTGCTATTTAGGCTGCCCATCGAAAGTGTGTGCAATGCTATTTGCGGAGATATCGCTACTTTCGTCTAAATACCCTTGGTTCCGCTTTCGCGAGCGGATTCACACAGCTATTTAAACTGCCTAGTATCCAGGTCATAATGCATCCGCCCAGGCAAGTATTTGCATTGCTATCGTAAAAAATGCACCGCGAGTAAATTAATGCTAGCGAAGGACAACTGTACTTGTGTAGCAATTGTTTGATGTTCGCTACTGACTGGGGGTTATGACGCCAACAGTTCGTACGTCCAGTTGCGTTTACCAGAACATAAAGCGCCGCCCGGGAGATTGTGCTTGTTGCCGATGTCAAAAATATACTGACCGACGGTTTCTGGGAGCTTGGCGATGATTTAGAAGTAAATAACAACTGACAACGATGCTCAGTTCGTGCGTCTTACAACCGAGATTTTTGGTATGTGGACACTGTCTCCGTAAGCGCTTGGCTGTGTTCGAGCCCTACAAGGCGTGAGGTTGTAGTGTAAACTCTTTAGCCAGATTAATATTGTTGTTAACATCCAGGAGAAGCATAGAGCCGGTCGATTTGGAGATTAACGCAGGTGGTACACGTGGTAAGCCAGTTGGCTGAGTCGGTTGTCTGGAGCACGACAGAATTTGAGGGAGGAAAAAGATCTCAAACCTACAAAGTAGTTCCTTATTTTTGCCTAAACGACAGGATTTCGCCTTTCTAAGGGGTAATGACTTGGAAGATTACTGACTGATACGAAACCTCTCTTCCCAGGTTTCTCGGTAATTTATATTCGTAGTCTTACGACAAATAGTGTCGCCACGTAAAGCAAAATCGTACTTGCAAGACGCTTACAGTGCAAGACACGGTCTCATCGTGGAACCCCTGCTTGGATGAGGGACAATGACGGCTAGGTCTACCAGCTCTCCTTTGTCTCCCAACTGATGACTGACCGTGACTTCAGCCTCGTGACAGCTTCATGACCAGTGTGTGAGTTGCATGCATGTTACGGCTATAAATACCTTGTCAACTGCAACACGAAATTTACTCTCCAGTCAGCTCGGCTAATTCTTGTCACTGCTAGACGATTGGCTACTGCTGCTCCCGCTGCTCCTCTGTTTATTTATCTTATTTCTCCTATATTCCCAGTCTTATTGTATGAAGCAGCGGTGGACGTTCAGTGGTCCCGGTAAAGCAAGCAATGACTGCACTTGCTTCAAAAATGTCAGCAGCTTCCTCATCGAAAAGTACAAGACTGACTTTTCATTGTGTCATTAGTTCACTGATCGCCAGAAAATGCTGGATTTAGTCATTAAATATATATAAAACCCTGTTCTGTTTCTCCTGCCTCGAATACAGTATTTTCTGGAAATGTGACCGCTTTCGGGGTGGAGTAAAGCAGAGTCTCGCGCTATGATTTCGAGAAACTAGTTTGCGACCACTGCAATAGGTGACGCCCACATTTTGCCAGGTGAGTTTTGGGAATTGATTAGAAGAAAGTTGCACAAGCGCCTTTGAGGATCTTAATAAGAAAATGGAGGCTCGATCGAACCCGACATATTGCATCTCATAACTCGAATTAATCCGCCAATAGTGTAAACGTTAGCAAACAGGATTTGAATAAATAAGAAAGCTGCTGTAAAATTATCAGAATCTCAAAAGAAAATTGTGAAGATACGAAAGCACACATATCCAAAAGAGGTTACAGGAAAAAATTCAGAAGCAAATGGTGTCATGCTATGTCACTTCCGACATTTTGGCCTGAATAAATCAGATGGTTCTAAAGTTAAAGTTACTGTCATACTGCAGGAAAAAAATGGAATAATGGAAGAAAGTAGTATAGAAGATTTTTTCAAATAATGGACAAGAAGGGGGTGCGTATAAGAGCTGGGCTGACGATAAAAATTCTCTCGACAGATCGATAACGATGTGGGGAGTAAAGTCTAGTGATGATTGTCTGTCAACGACAGGACGTGAGGACTATAAGGATATTTTGTGTGTGTGTGTGTGTGTGTGTGTGTGTGAGAGAGAGAGAGAGAGAGGTGTGCCCTCTAAACGGGCCACGTGTTAGATGCGCTGGACCAACACGGGGGCCACATCGTACCCTGGCAGGCGTTATCTGTGCGCAATAACAAATGCCAAAATCTGCGGGGTGCGCTGGCAGAGCCTGCTGTCAGCAATCGCCGCACAACTGGACCACTGCCATCATCCCATTGTTTTGTGGACAAAATCCTGGTCATCTGTGTGTGGACCAGGGGGTGCGGAGTGGAGCGCCAAGGCGAGGATCCGTCCAAGCCATCCACCTGCGGCCTCCCTCGTCTCCGGTCTTCTTGACTCAGTCTTGACGCGGGGCTCAGGCGAGGGAGGAGGAGAGAGTGTAGGTAGATGCAGCGAAAGTCTACTGGCACTATAAACCCCTGCGCAAGTCACCGTCCTTGCTCCCACCGCTGCTGCAGCTGTGGGGCGCACGGTGGACATCATCGAAATCGATGGTCGAACTGTCGTCGTGTGTGTGTGTGTGTGAGAGAGAGAGGACTCCGCTCTACTTCAAAGTATAGATTCGACATTTCCAGCAAAAGAAGGCCAAATTAACTGTGGACAGAATATAAACTAACAACTTACTTAAGAGTCAAAAAGGTTTATACAGAAAGAAATGATTATTAAGGGGACAGATCAAGTCTTAGCTTATGTATTTCGATCTCTTAACACGTAAGATGGCGACCCAGGAACGGCAATAGAGAATACTGATATGCCGGTGTACGGCAAGAGATAGATCGAAAACTACGGCGCATGGGACGGGAGGACTTCGCAGAGATTACATCAAAATGTAGGCGATGGGCAACGGCATCCAGAATTCGATCAGGAAATTGTTTGGCCGTTTTGAAATGTCGTTATATGACAGTATAAGATAGATGACATATGAAACACCGGCGGCGGGTGAGAGCATACGGAGGACTCGTTTTAAAACTAACATATTTTTTGAGCAAGGCAAAAAACACAGAAAAAAATAAAACAGAAGGGGAAAAATGCAGGCACCTGTAAACTTCCAGATTAAGGGTTGAGGTGTGTGGTAGGAACGTAAACGACGAATGTGATAAAGAAATTTGCGAACGTTAATGAAATGGGTCTCAACATGGAGGGAAAATGAAAGATTTGATGACAGAGTAACACCAAAATACTTGAAAGATAATGCCTCGTTGGGAAGGATGTCAAAGTATTTAGGACTAGGAGAGGGTCGCAGTCGGAAAATACGTAGGAGTAATTTTTAATTACTCAGTACGAGGCCGCTATTCTGAGACCATGCTGAGACATGGTCAAGGTCCTCCTTCAGAGATTGGAGATACGTCCGATTTTTGTGGCTGTGACCAACGATCACATCATCAGCATACTTAACCAAGAGACAGTCGTTTGCGGATCTTAAATCATCAGTGTGGAAGGAGAATAGGTGAGGGGATAAAATGGAACCTCGAAGAACTCCCCAGTCATTGGGAAGGACCGTGGATTTTCGGTTGCCAAACTGAACAAACCGCATTCAGGAAGTGAAGTAATCGCCGCGTCAAGAGACAACACATCCTGGAGAGCCGCGCGCAGATGTTTTGGTAAGAAAAAGATGATGCGGGACGGTATTGAAGGCGAAAGAGTAGTCAAGAAAAGCAGAGGCGTACTCACGGCAACTCTTATCTAATTATCGTAGGGTAGAATGGACCATAAATAGTAACAACATCCAAGTTACTACGTTTGGCCTTACATGCAAATTGAAAAGGATCGGAAAAAGTGAAAGAGAATGGATGTCCAGAACAACTCGTTCAGCAAGTGTCGATAGTGCGGAAGAGCAAGCAATAGGACGAAAGATGCCGAATCAAAATTTGCAGGATTTTTAAGAATAGGAGTGCATCTTACTGTGCGCCAGACGTCAGGAATCTTGGACTCCATGTAAGACCTATTGATAAGGTGCGTTTAAACAGGGGCTACCCGAGAACAACAAGATTTAGGGAGAAAAAATGAGACCCCATCCAGCCCGGCAGTCGTTGATACGCGGACCATTTTGAGGTAATTCTCTACCGTTGCACATTTAATTAGTAAATAATTCCACGAAATACAGGATAACAGCCACACCACCAGGTCATTCTCGAATATTAGGTCCTATTAAGCAGATGTCAAGACTGAAAAATCATTGGCTGGAACTTAAATGTGTTTTCAAGCAGAACAGATAGGATTTCGCAATCCTAGTTGACAAGAAGCAATCCTCTATATCAGCTGACATACATTAAAGTAGTAATCACTTGATGAGCTTTATTTTGTCCCTCTATGCAAATTACATCGGCGGAAGAGTGACTGCCTAAATAATACGTACTATTTGTACCGTTTGTGGGCGCTTAGTGCTTATTAGATCACGTTCATTGAACAGAAGGAATTGGCATATTCCTTACCTATCTTCGTTGTTTTACCACTTACGCCGTCTTTTTAAAAAAACGTTTGGTGTGTGGATTCTGCTGACAATGAAAATATTATTTGCGTAGTTCAGTCCTTACAGGCTTATTAATACTATGTCCAAAGTATGCAGTCCTGGTTATATGCCTTCAAATTCCTCTCGAGCACCAGACGGTTTCGTCGAAAAATCATACAGAGATGAGAAAAAAGGTTATTTTGAGAAAGGCAAAATGTTTTGAAAAATTGAACGGAAGTAAAAATTCATTTAAAAAAATTCATTAAAATTGGCGTGCCGGTTTTAAATGGCGTATGCTTTCCAGGAATTGTGATTCAATTTAGGTGATTTTGAACGTTGCTAAAAACATATCAAGCTGCATACCAATGGACTGTGTCCACAGGAATAGCAAAGAGGGATAGCAGGCAAGAGACGTAACCAAAAACATAATAATATCGCGAATGGCTTCGTTTACGATTGTGTTAGCATGCTGTTCAGTATTGCAACCTTATATATGCAGCGCCTGACCCAACAGACGAAAGGTGTCGAAATGTACGAGTGCTTATCACTCGTAAACCGACACTAATTCGTTGATCCAACAACTTTAGAAGACATACTGATCCAACTGTGAAAAACTCGGCGCCTCGGTGGGATTCGGATCCACGCAGTAACGAAATGACCACCACCGAATAGTCATTTTCAGCTTTGAACATATGAAACATTACTTTTTTTTGCAGTCTGGCTTTTGCGCATACCTAGTTTATAAATGGAACGAGCGAAAAATTAACGATTGCAGACAAATATCAGTATTTATATGGGCACCCTGCTGTGCATTCATGATCGAAGGACGGCGGCTGAAGGTGGGTAGAACAGTGTAAATTGTTGCATCATAAAGAGAAAAGAATGTTCTTACATTTACGGTACAAAATGTAAGTTTGTTTAGGAACGTGACAGTAACGGCCAAAAGTGTCAATTTTTTCTTGGCCCCACTCTTTAAAAAATTAAAGTACACAGGCATCCTTCAAAAGAATACAGTATCAAAGAACTCCTCAAAGAGGTAACTTATCAGAAATAGTTTCTAATTGATCTTAGACATTTTTCTGCTGATTTTCGTTCTGGATGTCAATTTTATTCGACGAATAATTTGAAGCCTGATCAGTCGTTGCATTGCGCTTAATGATTTCATTCTACATGGTGTATACGCTCCGCATAAAGGAAATCACATATACTTTCATGCCTTTAAAAAGATGCCATAAATTTTGCAATGGATGCGGACTATGTTGTACATTTCATGGGGAGCAGTGGTGAACGAACAGGTACGATGCTATGTGAATGGACATTGCGCGGTCTTAAAAAATCTCATAATTAAAAACTTTTTAAAAACCTAATTGTACCCCTTCCTTGAGCATACAATATAAAGACGTGATTCTCTATAAAGTGACTGAAAGAAAGCATATTTTTGTTTATGGTTTCTGTAAGACATATTTGAATTTGCAGGACCATCGAAAATTAATGGGAAAAATGCATGCTACTTAAGTAGTCATTTCTTGCCGAGTACGGTTTCTACAGGAGAGGAGCAGTGGCAATTGAACAGGAACGATGCTATATGAATGGACTTTGCGCTGTCTGAAGAAATCTCACAATAAGAAATTTTTTAAGACCCAATCATACTACTTCTTTGGGTATAAAGTATGAAGAAAACGTAATTTTCCGTCAAATGACTGAAAGAAAGCATATTTTTATTTGTGGTTTCTACAACACATATTTGAATTTGCAAGACCATCGAAGACAAATGAAAAAATGTAAGTTACTTAAATAGTCATCTTTTACCGAGTACAGTTTCTACAGGGGTTTTAGAAGCAGTGTTTTCGAAAGTTGACGTTCTGCCGCGTCCGAGATTTTATAGGATTATGTCGCAAGACAATCAGTATTACAGCAGCCTCTAAGTAATCCGTCACACATTTTAGAATTTCAGCCAACATTTCATGAGATCGGTCGCTCAATGTATATGTTGGCAGTGCGTTCACCAATCGCGATACGGGACCTACCCTCGCCGGTGTGCCTTAAGGCCCTACAGACAGTCGCATACCGACAGATAATATAAGTAGACTGAGACAACCGAAAGCGACAAGACAGACTGGATTGACCAATACTGGCTTGCCAGCCCACGCTGTTAATAAACGAGAAATGCCCATTTCAGTCTCTCTTGTCTCTTTCAGTATTCTCATTTTGTGTATATTAATAATCTCTGGGCGGCTGCCTGTGGTGTTGTAGGTGGAATCCCAAGGCACAACGTGATAAGTAGGTCCCGTAGCGCGATTAGTGGGCGCCCTCTGCCATTATTAGATACGTGATCGCAACCGACAGGACAATTCCGTAGCCCAAGAGTTAAAGCGTTTAGTACTTAACCAACAGAACTCGTGTCCAAACCCCAAGGGTTGCAGTTCGGGGTTGGGTCTGAGTGGCCGAGTACGGCTAATAAATCATAAATGGTCATTCCCATCTCCCTTATTTTTGTCGGTAATCTCATGCTGCCGTATATATACGGGAGCACATTTAGAAACCCCAGTCGATTATCTTTTGTGATGATTCTAATATTGGCTTTGGAACAGGAAATCTTTCGATAAAATGACACTAGGTCAAACAGGTGTTCAGAATTCATATCAGTCAACCATGCCTTCCCTTTCCTCCTTTCCTCCTAGAAAGCGTTGCTAACTCCTAAGATGGTCTACTCTTTCATGTTTCTGATCTTGAAGAGAACAACGGGTCTGTCTGTTAGCATTCCTGCTGACTGCTTAGCGGGGCCTTTAGAGGAAATTAGTTAAGAATAGTGCGGACTCGCTTTTAGCGAATAAGCGATCGCGTGCTCACATTATCATCGCTGTCAGGCTGCAGGGGACGGAATTGCGCAGCATTAGAAATGGGCAGTGTGGCATTTAAAGCGTGGATTGCAGACTTTTCATGACTTCGCGTAAATATAAGCTTAGAAGAGACAGTGGCGAGTGAACGTTCCTTTCGGTAAATTCTCATCAGTTACATCGGGCGGGGTACAGTGAGTGAAACAAAAATCGATAAAAGTTAGGTCTTAATTTACAGGCTAGGCAAGAGCGGAAGGGCGCAGAAAGTTGTATGTGGTTAGTCAACCTTTGACCAGGGTCAGCGCGGAGACTGAACAAGGTTCTTTTGGGCGCATAGGATCGGTTTTCGTAACCTTATGGCGGCCGCTTCTGCTGTTGCTAACAGGCGCTGGCCCAGTAGCTTAGGGTAGCTCGAGGGGACCTTGTAAATCATACGAAATGCTTCAGTGGGGTCCACACGATGCCCTGAGTCCACTGCATGCGCAAGGATGGCGCCTATTCTCCTATTCCCCTGTGAGCTAACCTTGATATCGGTAGGTCTTGTAAACCCGATTCAATAACAAATAGTTTTTGTTTTGCATAAACTTTACTGCAGACCGTCAGAATGCGTTAGGGTGGCTGTTCGTGAATGAATGAGCGGTTGTTCTCCTAGAACACACATGTGTGCAAAATGGTAAGATATGGTTATGTAGACCCACCTGATGGACACAACACTGTTGGGTTAGGGTTTAGGGCTGCGGTTAAGGGTTAGGGTTGGGGGTCAGGGCATCGGGTCAGGTTTCAGCGTTAGGTGTTGTGATTAGGGGCTAAGGCAACTATTTCTAAACCATTAAAAGTGCAACCGCACATCCCCAATAGCCTTTCTTTTGCACACAATTGCTTTCCCTGTGGCCTGTACGTTCCCCGGCCCCACGCACAAAAACCTCTGTGGTACGGGGCGCTCACCGATCGTTCTTACGGAACTCGCTCGTTCCGTTGCGCCTTACGGGCTCTCTCTTTCTCTCGAGCCCAACCAACAGCCCCACAGCGGCGCATGATATAGGCAGTATGTTATTACCGAAAAAGATAAGAGAGACTGGAATGGCCATTTTGGCTTATTAGCCGTCATAAAAACCTCTGTTACCACCGGTCTAGTATTACAGACAGCTGGGGTTTGTTTACCGCAGGTAGGGCTACATAACCACTTCTGACCAAGTAGTTGTGAAACGAAGCCGTTTTCCGAAAACTTCATTTGCTGATGTACATCTCACTATTACACTTTTGAAGTATCCCAAACACTAACCTCTCTGAAGACCTCTTTTCCTGCAAAAATTGCTAGGATTGGGCTTTGAAAAAATATACATTATCTTACGTAGATGGTGATAATCAAGGCGTTAAGCTACCACCTTTTGAGTTTGTTTCAAGAATGATGCTAACCTAAACCAAAAACTTCCCCGAAGTTCTGTAATACTTTATTCGAGATCGTAGTGCCCGCTATGTTGTAGTTACGATGTGAGGACATAATGCAAGATGTCTGCTAAGTATGGAGGAGGTTTGGCAGCATAATGTTTTAGGGTAGGAGATACGAAATACGGAAGAAAAAAAGGAAACTCTGAAATGTTCGCTACACGCGGTCGCGGGAAATCGCGCACTGAAATTCTTGCAAAATTAACTTTGCTTTTCAAGAAATGTTACTGCCTGATAATTACATCGACGTCCAAGTTTCGAATTTGTGACAGAATTTCAAATCGAATGGGGATTGGTTGCCTATTTATGCCCGGCATGGATATTTTGAAGCCAACAGCTTCATTCTCGTTTTTAGTATCGAATGTTTGAGTAGGACGCTGTCCGTAAATCCTAAAAATGCTGCGACTTCTTCTCATAGGAATCTGCTCGGGGACAGAGAACATCCTGTAATTTCCAAATTACTCACGTGAATCCAATGAAACTCTTAATATCTTCTCCAAAACCATCATTTTCGCCTGAGATTATGAACAAGACTGATGTCCGGGCAAAACAGTTCAAATGTAACTTATTTGGCCCCAGTTCCGGTGATCGAGAGTTCGAGTCAAACCCAAAGGAAATCTTTTATATCAGTCAGTTCCCCGTTGCTGTGAAGCTGCATTAAGTAATTTTCCCACTATTCGAGCCAGGTATTAATAAAGATTCCTTTTTTGACTGAAGCATATGTGTGGAGTCCCAAAAACTACCGCCACCCAGCACGCTGCTGGCTGTCGGCGCCAAAACGATTGTGAAAAATAATAATCCCTACAAAAGGAAAATTCTATTTTATCCTTTAGCATGTAGTCCCATCAAAACAATGAATGCTAGCAGGTCTCGGTTATAATGTTAAGCAAAACGAAATATCCGTTGATAAAAACATTTTCTACAAAGAAGAGGACCACCAAGAAAATGCAAAAAGAAGTGATTTATCGTCTTCAATTGGAGGACGCCGAACAAAACAATAAGGAGTTTTTTTAAAGATAATCAGGACTTACATAAACATAACGCAATGTTTCAGAAGGACACCATGAAAGAAGTTGGAGGGTTTCGAGCTGATAGTAAAAAATATGCGAAATAAATAAGTGCTGTGAGGATAGTACGATATCCTGTCTCACTCATGCATTAAAGAAGTGTGAAGTCATCGCGTTTTAAAGGAAATAGGCTTTCGATAAAATGAGTAGAAACTTTAGAAGGGAGGAAATTCCACCAGACGTAGAATTAAAAAATGACATGCTTTCCAAATATTTAACTGTAATATCTCAAACGTGAAACCTACCCGCTTTTGGTGCCTGTCGTTGCATCGTTATCTGTTAAGAATAGGAATTGCTTTTGGTTGACCTGCTTGTGTTCTGAAGCAAAATCTCGTCTGTATCGCTAACGAAAGCTGAATATCACGAAGCATCTGTCCGGTCTGAGGCAAATCATCTCGCAATATCTGCTAGTCAGGTGCGTGCTCGGTACGCGCAGTGATTTCCGAGATACTCTCCTTGACCTCAGACAATCAACGACTTCAAAAACCCTACAAAGGTTACACGCATGCAGCATTACGTACTCTGAGCAATGAACTTTTTATTTCTATTTTACACTTTTCTAGCGAAAATTACTGGTTTTCCAGTCCTCAAGGCATTCTTATTTCTTTTTACGTTCAAGCTTAGCCGTGTATTTTTCGTTTATTTCTAATAAATATATATATCCACGATTATCAATACTTCCAGAGAAACTCTATTACCGATAAATATTGAATAAACGCCGGTATTTAAGCATGCAGCACCATGAAATTGACCGTCCGAGAAGTTGCTAAAAAGGTCAGAAACCGTTTAAAAAAACCGATGTTGTTAGATTTTTCACCGTGTTTAGCAGTTCGGAAATTGGTATGTTATTGGTTTCTGCTTCAGGAATTTACTCGTTTCTTTTCCCAACGATCGTTCCAGCCAGCTGAACTAAATAATTAGAATGACCTGGGTTACATCTAGACTTTTCAATTAATTCACGCCGGCAGGGAGCGCAGACCATACCCTTTGAAGGAGCAACTCCCAATTTGTGAATATATTGCAGTTTATAAGGGGTTCATTAGGTACCTGTTTTGTAGAATTTTATTGACGGGACCACTAGCTTCACTCCAAATGAAAGAGAATTCATAAGGTATTCAATGAAAACACTGCATAGTTGTTAACGAGAGGTGGTTGCCTATTTCAAAATTTCAAACAATCGTGAAAAGGAATCATTTGAGAATTTGAGAAGCGATATTTTCCCTGTAAAATGACTACTTAAGTGCAATTATTTGTCCCTCTCGGTGGAATACAAACGCACTTCCAGAGTATTGACTTAACCAAGGGGAGATTTACTTTCGAAACTACATACAGGAGTAGACACTTGTGTAACTCTCATGTGATAGAATTGCATTTTCGTGCCAGCTACTTCGTGTAAAACCAAAAAGCTAAGTTTCGTGCGAATTTTTCTATGACAAAATAATGCGAGCCGACCACTATGGAGTCTTGACCCAATGTTTGTCTAAGAAAAACCTAAAAACTCTTTAATCAGACAAACTTATTTTATCCGCCTCTTTTAGAATGCCTGTTTCGAGTGAATATAAAATCATTCGTTCGCATAAAGATGGACTTAAAATTGAACGTTACAATGATCTCCCTAAGCGTTTTGTGAAGTTAGAATAGAATAGCAGACTGGTCAAGTAGAGTTGGAGACTAAACAATCGGTAAGCTTGTCTTTCGCATTCAAAATAGAGTAATTCCAGAGTGGTCACTTTTCCATGTATGCCGATAACTTTATGCGTCTGCCAATTTACTATATTTTTACCTGGCCGCAAAATAACGAGTGAATTACTATAAAATTGACATGATTTTCTGTCACTGTCCTGTCTCAACTCTAACAGATAAATGAACAATCGGGTGGAGGTCCTTTATTGGTGAGATCAAACTTTCGGAGGAAGTACGATCTGTGAAAACAGTTACCAGACATACCATTTACAAATGCTGGGGTGTCACATTCAGCATAATATTCATTGAAGCCCGTGAAATACTAGCCGAAATTTTTTGGGACAATTCTGAAAGGCAAGTTTTGCCAACGTGAGGTTGCATAACCACTTTGCAGACGACGTACTTCTAAATCAATGAATACATGATAGCATGGTGGCTTTAAATGAAACTTTGGTCCGTCCTCGCTGTAATTTAAAAGCAAACGAAAGTTAAGAAACACAGACATGAGTCAATTTTCAATTCGTTAAGGTCCCTTTATAATAGTCATCGATTGTAATGCTTAATGGAAATTATTATCTCGAGTCCAAAATTTATATTAGAATTTTGGGGCACAATAGTTGTTTCCAACATGTTATGTATCATCTCTAAACAAATAAGCATATCCTCTGTTTCATAAAGAGGCCTTTTTGTCCTTCTAAACTATTGTATTTCGCAATAATTTTTCTGCTAACTTTGCAGATACCATTGATGGACATGTGAGTTATACGTTATGCGTATGTCTCAAGAGCTGGCATAACTAAAGCCTCCCTTAAAACCAACTGATATCCTCGTTTTCTATTATGAAACCTAAATATGTCACAAATATCCACGAAATCAGTAGTAAGAACGAGTGTTTATTGAAAACTTCTCATTAAAAATGAACACGTTCATATTAGTATCTAGAAGTCTTGGAAGAAACAAAACAAATAAACAGTTGATTCCCCGAAAGACATTTGCACATATAGCTGGACATATGCTCATTAAAAACTATTATCCTATGAGGGTGTTTGGAAAGAGATTGCGTATTACCAGGTAGTTATAAAAACTAATGCCAACAAGGTTTACTTGGGTAGTTTTAGCCATTAATTCAGTGGCCATCGTTTTACAGCGGTATCAGCTCAAACGGATGCTAATGTTTTGATGCTAATTTCAAAGACACTTGCCTCTTTTATGAAAAAATCCTAAAAGACTGCGTTCAACGTCTCGGTTTCCGAATGTTTTGTCTCATATAAGCTGTTCTATTGACCTGAACAGACGGTTATCCGTGCGGGCTAAGTCGGTGAGTACGTGATTTAGAGGAACTTTCGATCAAAGCGATTCTATCCTCTCCTAGGTTTATTTTGCGGTGTATAGCCTTACATTTTCATGCTGGAGGGTAACGCCTTCTCCGTTGAATAAAGCCAACACTTTAGACATACATTTTTCGCACAAGATCCGATGGTTTGAAGTAGCCATCTATATTGACAGTCCTTCTACGTTCCCGTAGCTCATAACAGGTGATACATTACATGTTCCACCATACACAGCAAGAATTTCTGTGAAAGGAGTTCTGGTTTTGGAGTTGACACCGGCTTCTCAGTATGTGATAATCATTGTCTTTTCCACTATGTGTTGCTATTAACAATCATTGTTTACCACATGAGACAGTGCGATGCAGTTACGAGGGGTCGTTATTCTTGATTAAAAGATTGCTACAGATGGCGGAGCGTTGTGTTCGAGTCTCAGGTGAAGCTCGTGTAAAACCTGAATTCCTTCTTTGGGTGTTCTTCCGATTTGCCTGAGGTATTTGCTGGCAGTTGAACATGGCGCATTAAATTTTTACGATAAATCTCTCATGCTGTTACGTGAGTCCCATTGAACAGTCGTATGAGCAGTGCGGCGACATTGTCATTTAGAAACCGGAAAGGAATGATTAAACGAATCATTCACCGGGAATACAACTGATGGACTCATATTTCATTGTGGAGTGAGAAAGCAACTTCCTTTGGAACACCGCGATACCGCCTAGCGAATTATTTTTTCACCTGATCCAAACGATGGTTTTCTGTTTGCAATTGTATTACAATGTTAGTTATTATTTTCTTAGAGCACGTATGTGCTCGTTGTATTCCAGTAAGATATCTGCGCAACTAGTCGAATTTTCGAGTAAATAATTACCTTGATTTTTGTCCTGTGACTTATTAATTGCCATCCAGACGGTTGGTTTCTCCTCAGCTATGCTTTTACGCTACAAGGACGTGTAACTGGTTGTATCGTTATACTGGGTTTTACATCTCCATTTACCATTAGTGAAATTCTCTGTATCTCTAAGGCATCACTAGAGGACATTTCACACGTTCGCATAGAAAGGGCGAAAACCCTGTTCACAATGCATAACTACTCCAGGCAAGTCTTTAATTGTGTTTCTACCAAAACATCGCCATCGTTCCTGGATGGTAGAGAACTGAACCGTTCTTAGATTAACAGACACCAAGTGACACGCGGTAACGAAAATGTCGAAATGCTTTCGAGAATGAAGGAAAAATTTTACGATGTAGTTTTTATTCTTGAGTCACATAACAATCTACCTTTAGTAGCAGAGAATAATATTTCCTGTGTGATTAGGGTTGCGCACAAAGCGTCTCTTAGACCGCAAATTAGTATAGTTTACATGGGTTGGTTCCACTTATTCCAGTGGGACTGATATTGGGTAAACCTTGATTAAAGAAAAACCACAGTCTCTAAAACCGTGTTCAACAAGTATTTTTTTGATTCAAACTGTTTTGCCAATACAAATAGTCGTGCGGTTGTTGCACTATCATTTACCGCTGATTAGATCTCTGTAATTTGGGGCTTGAGAGGAGAAAGGTCAATCCAGCACGTATACATGGCTGATTTTTTGATTGCATGCTGACGACCGCTTTATGAAACTCTGCATGCCTATTTGCGCTGATCGACGTTCACATTAGGACAAAGTTTGTTTAGAGTCCTTGTCTAAGTCAGTGGCTTTCATGTGATGCGTTTTGTTTAACGCCAAATTACAGTCAATTAATGGAGCACGTTTATATTTGCTTATAAGAAGAATGTTAAGCAGGAGAAGATATTAACTAACTAGAAGTGGGATACATGCTAACCATGACGAACCACGGCACATACCGTCAGTGCCCGGCCCCACTGAAATTCGGAAATATGTTATCGATCGGGAAGGAGTAATAAAGTGGATTATTAATATGTATTATCGTGCAACACAGTTCCAAGACATTTCAGTCACTCCAGGATCTCGGCTTTTGAATAAACTTTGTTTGGTCGCCTGCAAAAACCGCTCGCAATAATAAGTGAGCAATTAATTAGTATGACTTTTTCTACTGATGTTCAATGGCTTTGTAGATTTAGATACACTTGATAGAAGGCATAGTCGATAAGGTTTAAGTCTATGCACGGGGGTAGGGAAAGGCCATGAAGAACTACCTACTATGTTTTTTAAAGAAGGTTTTGTTTGCAGAGTTTTTGGTAGAGCCTTCGTCGGCAGGATGAAATTCGTTGACCAGTACTGCCTCGAGGAACTGGTGATGCTGAAATGTCTACATTTGTTCAGTGTTCTGCACACCCTCACAAGAAATACCTTAGTAAGGGGAAGGCTCACTTTAAAAAAGTTAGGCGCGGAGAGCAGTCAGCAAAAGAGTACTCGAAGTAATGCTAGATAAAATGCATACGTCTGATAGTAAAGGAGGAGTATTAGAGTGCCGGTGAATTCGTTAAACAACAGTTGGCAGTCTCTCACCCTACGCATATACTTAACCATTTCCACATAGTCAAAATATGATTCCTTCCATTTATTTGGCGGCAAATCGTGTATTCTTTAAATTTTACACTCGAAAAATGCGTATATATCGGTTATAAAATCATTTGTAGGCACGAAACGTTTTACGACCCTGAAATTTTAATTCAAATAACATTATATCTGTCCGTTTATTAAGGCTGCTTATGAAGTACACATTGTAAAGTTTCATGAGTGTTATATGAAATCTTCTTAATGCTGGCGGCTGAAAAGAAGTGCATTCACAAACCGACATGCTGGCGTGGCTGAAATAAGCCGGAACTGTGCAGCGCGATAGTCCATATTGCGATCTCATTTAGGCAAACCCTCCTAATCATGAACACAGTTTAGAATTTAAGTTAGCATTTCGTGAGATTAGTCAGTGAATGGAAAAGAAGTATGATCACAGTCTTTGGATTTTAATCACTAAAAAAATTAGAGGTGAATATATCTTGAACTAGATAGTCATTATAGGTTGGCACCCCGCAGTAGACTTGACACTACTACGCGAGCCTGGACAAGGCGACTTCACCGCAACTGGATCAGGGCAAAAACCATAAAGCATAACTTAAAGCCTGCCTCTTGACGTAATGTCTGATATCCATACAGTATCATAAAACTACGACAGAACCTAAAAATACCAGGAGAGACCGGCAAAGGAGTTCATAGTATGAAGGACGCGACTACCGTTGAAGCTTTTTTCATAAGCCAGGAAAAATACATGGGGTACTCAAGGACAAGGAGGGGGATACAAACATTAATTAAGGAATTCTGATCAAATGGGATTCACCGGGACGGGGCAAGACAAGAGGATAGTATCCGGAAAATGTGACTCCACAAGGACTAACACCGAAAAACTTTGTACTACGGCATAGTCCCTATGAAGCGGATTTTGGCAATTTGGTAGATAAGTTCTGTCTGACTTTCATGCGAGGTATGTGAAATAGAAATAACTGTAGAGGTTAGAGATCAATATATTTTTTTGCGAGGTAGCCGACGGTAATCTTGTTAGCATACTAGAAAAATTACGTTGTTATTGAGTAATCTAAAGTCAAAAATATGAACTCAGCAAAGTACGATGCTACTATGGCACATATAATTCGAACACGGCCGTTATAGTGGAGAGTACTGCTTCTCTTGTCGGTTTAAACGGGGACTCGTCTGTTAATCAGGAAACCCTTTTGATGGAATCTGGGTCGATGCGCGTTCTTCGAAAAAAAATCCCACTAAACGTGCTAAGAACGTAAGTTTAATTCATGAAAGTACGTGCTTACGTACGATAGCCGTTTTATACAGCTCCCGGAGCAAAGAAAACCACATTAATAACAGCGTGCAAAGCATTTATTTTCAATTTGTACGTAAATTTGAAGATGTAAGCAATTCCCTCATAACCTTAGTTGTAGTGAACGCAACTCCAACAACAGCCATGTCTTTGATTGAGAAGAGCATCGTGGGCCCTCAGGCAGGAGATAATTTGGGAGAAATATTTGCCCTCATGCAGTTCGGGCTGCGACTGTTTGAGGAGAGTTGACCCACCTGCAAGGACAGCGTGTTGTGAATTTACCGCGCGTGTGATCGCGTAAGTGCATGCATTAGCGTGCATATTTTGTTTACTATTAGAGGCAGTGTGTGTGTGTGGCGAGGGGGGGGGCGGTTTTCAGAAGGATATTTAGATTTAGTGACGCATTCTGTTTACGGGATTTGAGTCACAGTAATGCACTGACAAGGGACGCAACCAGATCTGCAGACTGCGCCGTAGTCCTCGATACTGCGCATTTGTCCACCATGACAAGTTGAGAATTTCAGGACAGGGGTAATCCTTTACAGGTATTTGCACGTACCGAATTTTTACTCACAGGGTGGGGATGATCACATCTACTCGAAGGATAGGGGAGTTTGCGTTGGATAATACCTGATGTCACACTTAATTGACTGATACTACTCAGTGACATGGTGACGACTCCGACGAACCCATTTAAATGGTTACAATGAACCGCCTCGACTGATACCATCTGGTACTAAGTCGCTTATTTGTGTGTAGTGCAAATTTATTTTAATTTCCTTTTAGTAGACACTGTAAGTGATATATAAAATTGTGCTTAAGATGCCTTGCACCAGTTGATAGGAGAGTCGTAATTTGGTGTTTTGTGAGATTTATAAAAAAAACTAGAAAAAGCATACTTAAATGTTTATGACTTTGGAGCTGCATAGCGGACGAAATTAGTTGCAAACTGCCGTGTATAGCGTTGTGTAAAATTGGCGGTCATATCAGGTTGAAAGTAGTCCCACCAAATGATCAGTAGCAAAGGTGTCAGTGCCAAAACCATTTATGGATCCCTGAGTGAATTGACTTTGCGAAAACTGATTTTTACTTAACGAGGTTAATTTAAATCGGCCAAATAATTGCACCTTTCGTATCGTTATGTCAAGGTACAATCGATTTCGGACAGCATAAGTTCTGTGTGATTTGCCGTTGTTTACACTCATTGCAACAACACATATTCTGAAAATAAGTAATAAACGCGGCTGCATACAGATTTTTGTCAGAAATATCGCATCACAGTCGCAAAAGAATGCACACAGCTTAAACGTTACTGTGTCGCTCGTTTTTCATTAGTCGGATTGCACTTTGGAACTTTGGATTTTTAGAAAACCGAACAAATAAAATGAGAAGATTTATAATTGACCAAGATGAAAATAACCTGGTGTGTAGGGAGAGGAACTGTAGATTCCGGTCTTGCCAATAAGGCTGAACTGTAGACTGAGAATCATCTCTCTCACATTTATAGAGCAGCTAAAGACCAAAACTCTTAGTAGCATTCTTACCTGCCGTCGCTTCATCAAACCGTTAAAAAGTGCAATAAAACTTCTTCAACGTCCCCAAAGTAGTTCTACATGGTTTGAGTAATGAATAATGTACGGGCATGGACCTTTCCTTTTCTGAGGAAACTGTGAACCGAAAGCTCTCGCCGAATTATGTTATTGCCTTTATACCAACGACCTATTCGAGTTGCATGAAACTACAGTGCGCGCTCGAAGATATGCATATCAAGAAGCGGCAGGGGTACAAGCCTTCACTGTCGGAAGTGGGGTCGGCATCGTGCCTCCCAGGTAGAAAGGTGTCGACCCTATTGAGAAATTACTGACTGAGGTCATTTAGCCAGCCGCCTTAAGGGAGAAGGATTGCTGGTGATGTCGTAGATTGACTTCCCATCCACGATGATGAGAGTCTAACTGTTGCCAGCGTCGTATTCGCATGCGGGGAAGACACTAGATTCCTTTCTGCTGTCCTAGTGGTTGGTATCGCCTCTAGACCCAAGACCGCAAACCGGCACCAAATCGTGAGACCCGAATAGCCCCGCAGAGTGGTGAAGCATTGCGGAATGTTGCCTGGGCTGCCTGCTAATGCCGCTTCCACGCAAACACGGTGAAGAACCAGATTAACTTTTACAAGTCCGCGCGACTTAACCTACCGAAACAGTTCAGAAGGGAGGTCTGAGCTTGCAGAGCACTACAAGAAACCCTGAAGCTCTATCTCCACAGATGCTAGGCCAAGGGAAATACCACGCAACCAGGAAGTCATCTGAAGCCTGAGGCCCATTAGTGAAATCGGTTAACTGTTGTAGGGCGGTACTTCAAGTATACGGATAAAACTTAAGTGACGAAACCCCAGTTTACGGGACATCTTAGCTGTCAAATACCGTAGCACCAACGCGTACGACTGCCCAGGATGAATCATTCAGCGAAAACAGGGAGCAAGAGAGAGAGAGACTGCATAATGTTAACGAGTACGTAGCTACTGAAACTAATTACAGTTGACCCAAGAGAACGATCTAAAATGCGGTCTTAAATAAAAACGTCTAAACCCAATCCCGCGTAGCTTTCCGGTGGAAGGATTTACAAATAATAACCCAGCCTTGAGCGAGAAGCAGGTATGAAGGCATAAAGTAATTGCGGAGGTAATGGTAAAGTGCACATGGTTAACAGTATGTCACATAATCACCTAAGCGACCGTCGATAGTGGTCTACCAGTCTTAACAAGGTAATAGAATCATGCATTCGAGAGAGTCAAATAAATCGCGCTTAAAATTCCGGTAAAGGGTTAGACCGGCCTATTATAATTTAAGGTTGCATCAAAGCCATTTGCTTATTCCAACTTTACCCTTAATTGCATTGTACCACCGTTTTTTAAAGACATAAGATCAAGAAAGCAATTTCTTCAGACTTTCGTATTAGCGAAATAGTGCTAAAATTTCAAGTGTTCTCGAGAAAGGTTTGCATCACATTCAAAAGTGCCTACGCAATGTCTTGGATGCATCAGACAGAGCTATAAAGCGGAGCTCGATTTCGGAGACTTAATAATTCAACTTGAACTCTCATAACTCGCAAAAAAAAGATAAATACAAGTGAAAACCAAGTTAATAACCACAAAAACAAAGAAGAGTAGATCTTAATAGTAAAATATTATCTTGAACTCAAACCGACTATAATTATTTTTCAGTATGCAATGGAGCCTTTAGGTGCTTTATCTAGCGACGGAAATTGGCAAAGGACTGGCGCTGATGTCCTCATAACAATTCCTGTGAATTTTAGGAATGGATTAACAAGCGCATTGACACAGAACATCAGTGCGCGTTTATGGCAAGGGATATTCTTGTCCTTCATTATTGACTGTCACGTAAGAATCATTGGTTTTTCGGGTAATGTATGATCTTTATGAAAACGTTTTTGAAGAACTGTTTTGTTGACCGCATGTGGAAACAACATGATTAATTTTCCTTATCTAAGATCCTACGAAATATGAGAGTCGGCTCATCGACTTTAACAGGAATTACGCTAATGGCTGCTTCGGTTGTGTCACAATTCTGCTGCAGGCTACGCTATTTGCCTTTGGCTGAATCATTCGCATTTAACACGAGTGGTATTTTCCCCTGGGCATTATACTGCACAGAAAGTAGATAATTGGCGTTGAAACACATTGTTGTAAATGGTATTCATCAGCTTTATTTGAGCACTGAGATTCAGACAGCTAGGTAATAATCACATGTGTTTGGTCTAGGACCAGAATATAGTGGATAAAGATTTTCTCATCTTCCTAACCAAATTCAGAGTATTTAGTTTCCCTAACGCGATAGAATAAAAGACCTTAATTGCAGGGCTTTTAAATGCTTATTAGCCAAGGTTAAAATAATATGAATGCTCTGACTAGCCCAGTACCAAATATGATTCCCGTGCTCTTAAGCGTTTGTTATGACTTTAAGAGGGATGAAAAAGTAAGTTTTATTGATTTTCAAAACTGGAATGCCATTTTTCACATGGTTTAATAAATTCCAAAGAAGTTAACCAGGCTCATTTCTTTCGCCAATTGGACAGATTATGGGCAATGTCCCAAATTCAAATAAAATGAAAAAAGTGTAATGGGGCGAGAAGTAGAGGTAGATAAAAAACATAAAATGAACAACCTGGGCAAGATTTATCAATATAAATTTAGTCAGATACTTCCTTTTAGTGTTCACTTCCGAAAGGTCGGACAAAATGCAATGCAGAATGCCATGGATTACGGTAAAATTGCAACCTACCTCAACGCGGCTGCAGTGAGAAAGTATGCGCCTCAGTTCTGGTTTTAACAGCGCGACAAATAATGCGGATGAAGTGAAAGTTTTGAGAACTCAATGCACTCACTTGAAGGTCAGCCTAAATTTACCAATAAGTCTTTCAAATCGCAGCTTTCTCAAAAACGGTCGTTTTGCTTTTGAACGTAGAGTTAATAAGAGCCTTTAAATGTATATAGTTTGTTTCAGGAAAAAATATTAACCTATTTTACTAATGTTACGCAGCTTTTTAAAAATATTTAGAGTCAATATGGGTGGTGAGCGATACTTCGAGGGTTTAGCCCCCGCACTAACCGTCGAATACAGGTGGTTACTGAAAGCACGTTTAGGTCTAGTTCGATTATGAAATTACACTGCATTTCTGAAAGCCTCATAGTGCGATAATTGGCTTTGTGTTGCAGATAAATCGACGAAGACTCAACACGGATAGGTCGATCTCAGGGATTTTGACGGCGATAGGAGAACAAAATGCGTAACCTCTGAAAGAAAAACCCAAATTTTTCCTATTAGCAACTAAAGGAATTTGCAATTTCTTCACTTCTCATGGCATTTGTCTTTTATGCTCACTACAAGACCCCAGAAAATTTGCACGCGCGCATAGCAGAATTACTCCAATTACAAGGACTCATTTTCACGTGATACAAGCCCACTTCTCATACTTTAAAATGTTCAGTATCTTAGTT
>CACRXP010000059.1:1794354-1817877 GCA_902702965.1 Spirometra erinaceieuropaei
TTGACAAAACGATTGCAGCAAGAGAGCACAGCGACTGCTAATGTTCGCAAGAATTTTCAACTACGACTGCTTGTATAAACCGTAATTTCAGAACAGACCAGTCAGATAGCAAGAAAATGTGGGCGTGCATTGCACAAAAACGACAACGTACCCTGCAATGGTAAGTCAAAGACTGACGTCTCTGGATGGGTGACTAAGTAAAACTTCTGGCTTAAAGCGCTATACAACAGCTTTGTTCACGGCGATCAGGTTACCAAGTGCCATAGGTGTGCAATTTTTAATGCTATTTTCGTAGCTTCGAGCCCTTCTGCCAATATTATTAGAAATTTCTAGTCTTCCCATAAATCCTTTTAGGGAAGGGGTGTTTGGTCTCTTCTTCTGCCACTCTGGTAGCACAAAAGTATACCTGGCTGTTTCATCGGTTTCTACTACTGGTTTTCATCGTTATTCGGAATTGCAACTGCTCGTTCACTTCCACGACGATATAAAGCTTCTCAAACAAGAAGAGCCTATAACGTGCTACGCGCTTGACTTGACATAGGCAACGATTCATTTTAATCCCGCAATGACTGCCGGGCTACGCAACTTTCAAGAATTAATATCGCGGAAGTTTTACACGAATTATTAAAAATACCTTTCTGACGCTGCGCTCTGTTGGGGAGAATCTGTATATGCTCAAACCAGTAGACGTATATTGTTTAACATACTCCGAGTTTGCATTTGATTTTTGGAAGATTTTGAGGAATTTCAGGTATTTCAGGTTTGGGGCAACGGAAGGAATCGAGCTGGCGTGTCGTGATGTAGGCGGGGCTTGTGTATACAAAAGATGGAAATTTGTAGATGAAAAACCTATGCTATAAGAGGTATTTTGCAAGCGAACTTGCTGCCCCTTTAAGCATGCGTCTGGAATTTGTGTTAAGGTAATGTGGATTGTTGAATAACGTACGTGGACACAACCGTTAACTCATTACGACTGTCCAGATATCAGGACATAATTTCGACGCTAGATTCAAGTTAGTTGCCTTATGTTTCTAGCCCCCCAATCATATTTTTGGAAATATTTTTACATCGACTCTGACTTGAATTGACTTGGGCGTGACCGAGGCATCTATGGGGGACGAAAATAACACGCGATGCCAATTTTCGCTTTCCTAATGTCTAACTTCGTCTTTTGTTTAATCTACTAACACACCAAGTTGGGCATATTGCTGAAGAGACGGTTTCTTTAAGGGCAAAATGAACATTTACTGCTTACTAGAAACTCTTGACTTAGGTCTCCTTCCACCAGAAATCGGAATCATACTTCATGTACTATCTTATTACAGTTTAGTGACGCGCGCCTAGTAATCCGAGTGTTACAAATTTAGTTCATTTTTGTTGCCTCTCTGGTAAGTTCTGAAAATATGGCGAGGTTTGGTCCTGCAGCCTCACTTGCTTGACACCATATGGCTAACTAACATACTTAACTTAACCATTCACTGGTTTAGGAAAGTAAAGGGAGCCCAAACAGAGCTCGAAACACGCGCATGGGAGCGCGTTTGAAGCGATATATGGTACAACCGAGGGAGGCATGTATACACTCCCCGCGACGCAGCCAATCGTCGGATTAAGAGAATGAGGAGGAAGCCATCACAACTGGAAAACCACTGAGGGAGCCAGGTGTTAGGTTGTCGTGCATGGCCACTATGGTGGAACCGACGGAGTTCCACATCGGGGTTTCACTCTCTGGATTGAGATAATAAAGGGGGCGTAAGCAGGGCTAGAAGCACGAGGAGGGAGGCGCGTGTAAGCTTAAATCCGATGTAGCCCAGGCTGGTGTACAGGCAGTTTCTTCTCCTCCTCCTCCTCCTCCTCCTCCTCATCCTCATCCTCATCCTCCTCCTCCTCCTCCTCGTTCTCCCCCCCCTCGAGGCACAGTCACTTGTTGGATAAAAATAGTACGAAAGTCACAAACCCGTTATATAAGAAAAGTCAGCGTAATCTCACCTACTTAAATTGTTTTAGTTAGCTAATCCAAAGGTTTCAATCAAGTTGGGCTGCAGGACCAAACACCGCCGAAAATATTTCAATGAATTACATCTGCCTGTCGTTCTGATTGTGTAACCTTGCTATGTCATTTTGTTTACTGAAGCTCGAAAGCACCAGAACGCTAGTTTTAAGCCTTTTTGGCTACAGGCACATTCTGCTTCATCCACAATTTCCAGCAAAAAAAACCGAACCGGAGGGTCGCGACGTGCCTTCCTGACAGCAGTGCGTATTTTCGCTTATTTTTTGACCATCAAGACCGCAGTCCAACTTGACCCTGTCGACAGCACCGCAGTAGGTGAGCAGAGGTGACGGGAAAGTCCAGAGTGCTGGGTTCCAAGTTTATACTCAGGTGATGTAGACAGATCTATCCCCTGTCCGGTGAACTATACATCACCATGCGAATGTAATTGGGCTCCTAAAATTACCCTAAGTCCGAATCTTCTCAAAAGATGTACCTTTGTTTCGGACTCACTGAAGCAAGAAGTCACAAGACAGACCAAAAAATCCCTATTTATGCTCCGAGGCTTTTCGATACTAGCTTCTATTTGAGTGTAGAAGTTCTCTGAAAACGTTATTGACTTTGCGCTCAGTGACCCGCGAAAATTACTCTCTAGTCGCATTCTCGCAGACGTTTTACCTCACGGCACACTAAACAGAGTAAAGTTCTAGCACAGCACACCAGGCAAAATTACAATATCACCTCCTTCGCCAAGGGTCACCGCCGTCTTGGGACTTGGGAAATCAGCTGTCCAGGCGGATGCAACCACGCACACGTCGCCTAGCCAGCCAATGGTAGACATCCACGAACGCCTCCAGTAGCCAAAGCTGACACATGGACATTATCATTCCGAATCCGCCATGCACTACAGCGGATTGTACTTAAGTGATTTTTCATATTTGGGAAATTCGTTCGTTGATCTACTCCGGGAAGAAGTAAATGTAGGGTGACGTTTATAGTTTCAAGTGTCTGCCATTTGTTCTTAATTATGAATAGATTAACTAGGAGTTCTAGAAGGATGTGAAAATAATGCCAATAGCCATGTGTGGAGGATTTGCTGAAAAACTCACGCCCTTCATAGCATTTTTCATTTTCCAAATTAGCATGAAAACGTAAAATATGCAACGAACCCTTAACCAGAAATAACAGAAAAAACTTATCATTTCGAGATCTCGAGTTTTGAGCTGCCTTTGTTATGAATAACATATCTGCAGATCCCAGAGGCAAGCGTAATGTGAAAGGAGTGTCCGAGTAACAAAATTTTTTTCATCGTTGTTGGGGCCCATAAAGGGTTAATGCTACAATAACTAAAAGAAAAAACTGACATAGTGGGTGTATAATTACAGAGGCGTTGCTTACTTTACGTACTGACGGCAAATCGCAAACAAATGCCTTTCGGTTGGCAATGTTCACTTGTATATCTTACACATAAAAAAGATTTTCTTTAAAATTGTTAGTCGCAATTGTGACGTTTTTGATCGGTGGATGTTTTACTGAACGTCTGTTTAGTGAAATCTTGATTAAACCTGATAGAATATACATTAGACAAAACCCTGTTGACTCACAGTGTGGGTTCCTTCTTCATTTGAAAAAGGTGTATGTGGATGAGACAACCTATTCCAACACCATTTATTTAAAATAGTGAAACAATAGACTTATGCCTGGCTTCTAAACTGTGCGTTCTACAGTCTCTTATTTAAACATAGCTGTGTTTGAAAATTTGGCAAATCTAACAATGGTTATAACAATTTAATTGTTATAAGTGCGACTTAAAAAATTTGGATGTTTTGTCTGTATCGATATCGCAAAGACTGCTGTTTCTCTTCTCTGGACGAAAGAATGGAGCAAAGGCTCTCATAAGAGAAGAAACATAATAAGATAAGCACCTCCCATAGAATAAGGCATTTGTCGAGAACAATAACCAGTTATTCCACACACCAACTTCAGGCCCTCTTATCACAGTCAGTGTTGGAATCTTCTGACATTATTCTTGTGGATTAACTCCAGGTTGGATAAGAAATGTCTTGGCAAATCATGAATTTGAAATCAGTGAATGAAAAGAAGTATATTTTATTTAATTGTTTTGAATTTCCAGCTGAAGTTCAACTACTAATTACGGTGATGGGCTGATGTGAACACTGGCAAAAATATTTCTGAACATAAACTTCATTTTTTGCCTGTCATTTCCATTTTTTACTAATGATATGATATTACGGAATATCACATTGACGTTAGTAAGAGAATTCTTTGAGAGAGATAGAGAGAGCGAGAGGAGAGAGAACGCGTGTAACGAGTTGCATTTAACACCTCCCCGCTCCTAGCAGTCACATAAGGAATTCAAAAATAATCTCCAATACCTTAGAGTTTTAACTAGTGGAGGTTAGAATGATTCTGCCAGTTTGAGTCAGTTTCCACAGGTGGTTCAGGGTGCGCTGAAAAGTTTGCCTTTGCGTCCCAATCATACTGACACAATAGATGTTAATGTCCTTAGATATGCCACTTCGTGATTTCACAGGTAGGAAAATTTTTCTGTATTAAATAAGTCGTTACTTGCTGAACGTGCGCGTCTTTAAATATATAGATCTTGTCGGACAAATCCGGACTGAAAAATAATAAAAGCAATTGTTTGGAAAAAGTTATTCACGGACTCTTCTATTAGTTATGCTTTAGGTGTCTTTTAATGCCCAATTTCAGTAGAATACGAAACGCTGCCCTATTAGACATTTTTGGTTATTGACTACTGGCAAATTTTGACATTTGCCAAGAGGGTCACATTCAAACGTTTAGGCCTATAGGAGAGTTGATATGTAAGCTGAAACATAAAGACGTGGAGAATTTTGTTTTACATTGCATAATTCTTAGAGAAACATTACTCTAAATCATAAATTCATCAGTAATTTAGAAAATCGGTTAAAAAGAGTATCAGAATCCATGTGACTTTAGATGCTTTCCCTTCAAAACGTTTTTGAAAAATTATCTTACCTGTGCTATGATGCTGGTGTCCTAAATGTCAGTGATAAGTAAGTTCAAGGAATGCTCAGCTTGTACTTAGAGAGAATCTGGGAATAAGTTACAAAGCAATGATTTAGCTTGGAGTTGTCTTGGAGACGTTCTTTGAAATGGCGAGGCTCCGTCAGCTGTAATTTGTTTCTTATTTGCCCGCATTCAGCAACAAACATGAGCCAAGAAGACAATCCTTTTAAGAAAACATGTGGCATTTAACAGATACACACAGAGCCGTCGTGATTACTGGACGAAGCTGACATGGGCTGTACCAAGCCTCACTGCTGGAGCATCTACTAAATTACAAAGTGAGGTCGGGGTCGAACTTTGATCAACCCTATCAGCTAGCAGATCATGGCTGCTAAATGACGATAAGAGCTGGCTGCCTCAAACTTTCCCGTTCTTTTTTAGTAATATCACTTGGTTATTAATAAACGTCTCCATAGCATTTATAATATTAATATGGTTCTTCTGTATCTTTCATAGACTTACAGTGGATGTGCTAACTCATGAAATGTCAACCAAAATTTCGAAATGCGTTCTCGCTTCGAAAAGACAAATTAAGTAGTGTTGTAAAACTAATCATGATGCAGCATAAATCTACAATGATCCAGTTACCTCACGGTGTCGGCTTTCGAAAGAACTTATTTTCGACTGCATGCAAGATCTATACTCTGCAAAAAATGACTACTTAAGTAACATGCAATTTTCTCATTGATTTTCGATTACCTTGAAAATTCAATTATATTTCATGGAAAACATGCATAAAAATATTCATTCTTTTACTTATTCGGTAGAAAATCACGTCTTCTTCCAATTTCATACTCAAAAGAAGAGTATAATTCGGTTAATTTATCTTTTCGAAAAGAGAACGCATTTCGAAATTTTGGTTGACATTTCATGAGTTAGCATATCTACTGTATATGTTACTTGGTAAGTTTGCGCTAACGTTTACTACCTATCTGGGTAAACAGAGCATATTTAATTTTACAACAAATGCCTGATTGTAGATTTGATTTAGAGAGGTTTCTAGATCGGGTAGGCATTTGTCGTAGTAAACCAGATTTGTACCGCCCTCCATGATGGAGTACTACTTCTAATTTGCAACTACCCGTGAACTGACCGATTTTGGCTTGAGTCGTTCAATGTTTGCGCTAAAATGTGCACTTAAAGTTTATTTGCGCTAAACTGGCATGACAGTTTGGAAGGTAGTTATGGCAAGTCGGGCTTTTATTATTATTTCTTATCTCGCATGGCCCCAAAAGCGGTCAACACCGCAAATGCGCTGGACCAAAACAGGGGCCAGATTTGGGCACAGCACGCCTTAATCAGGCTGCGCCTTCCATAACAAATGCGCACATGTGAGGGGTGTGGTGGCAAGCCGAAGCGTCGGCTTCATGTCAGCCACTGTGCCCAGACCCAGTATCAGATGGCTGACAGGCTACGACGGCCGATTAATGTCCGGAAGAAGGAGGAGAGTGAGGCCGATTCTGCGGAACCAATTACCACGGCATCTTCAGCGCATTCCTCCCTCCAAAAAAGTCTTGTGCACTTGAGTTTATCACAAGCATCTAGTAGTGGTTGCTCGAAAGGCCGCCATAATCCTCCTCCTCCTCCTCCTCCTCCTCCTCCTCCTCCCCCTCCTCCTCCTCCTCCTTTTCTTCTTCTTCTTCTTCTTCTTCTTCTTCTTCTTCCCCCTCCTCAGGACGGACAGTCGGGCACCTTCCTTATGTGGCCCCTATGGCAGTCTTTAACACGGGAGTTCCGAGATGTCCCCTTGCTTCTGTGATAAACTGGTGCCTTGTATGGGGACCAGGTCATGTGTGGCGCCCGTAGACAAGTTGTTGGACTTTGTCAGTCATTGCGTCGGTCTCAAGTCGTTCTGACTCTGTCTAGACACTGGGCGCAGATGGATGAAGAGGGGGAGATTGCGGCAGATGACGCGCTAGTCTACAATAACTGTAAACTAATTTACAGGCAAGTCACCGTCCTGCTCACACCATGCTGCGGGGCACGCAGTAGACATCGTCGTCTTCGACGGTTGGACTGTCATATGGAAACAATAACAACATAGGTTTAAGACGTCTGCCTCATTTTTGTTAGTTGATGGGATAAGACAAACTTCGCACTCCATCCACTTATTTCCTGTGTCCTTAAGTCGGTTCTTGTTGGCGATGAAAGCCACTTGAACATGCATTGTTTCACAGCAGCAATGAAAAAAGACCCAAGTACTAATATATAATGCAGGACAGATTTCGGAAGACAGATATTATCATTGCAAATAGAAGCGAAGAGACGAGTCCCACGAAGTAATCTTGAAGAAGGAGACACGATTGCCGGGACAAGAGCTTTTTTAGCCTGACGTTTCGGATTCCTACTCGAATCCATCACCTGCTTTTTTGTCTCTGATGATTGATTCGCGTAGGAATTCGAAACGTAAGGCTAATAAACCTTTTGTCCCGGCGATCGTGTCTCCTTCTTCGAAATATTATCATTATCACTTGGAGAGGGGGAGTAACTAAACAAACAATTTCACACGGTGGTGACAGCCTTATCGCGGAATTTTATGTAAATAATGTCTGATAATTTTGTTTTTAACGTGTCCGGTAAGTGCACAGATGATTTGGCAAATTCAGTCCGTATGAACGCAATGTGTCCTAAACACACACCAACCAACAGATTGGGGTGAAGAATATTCACGATGTATACCCACGACTGGCCCATGCGTGTGAACTAAGGATGCTAAAAAGAGAATAAAAACATGAAGTGGTGTAATATAAAAGTGAACAAATTCTTCGGAAAAATGCAGAGTGTAGAAGATGCGAGTTTAATAATGTTTGCATAAAGCAAGTGGTTTGCGTTATCCCAATCGTTTCATACCGGACAGAAGACTTCACTAGCATCAATTATTGCATGTTGAAGTAGGAGAACTGCGGGTTGCGCCAATGGCTAACCATCAAATGCAAAGCTGACGATGTAAAATCATGGAAAAAATTACTGTTAACAAGGCGGCAAATAGTTTGGCACGTTTCAAATGCAATAATATTGGTATAATTATCATGGGAAATTATGATTAATTGCGACCTAGGGACTGAAGCTTCCCGCCGATTCCCTCACTGTAGGATAAGGTAAAGAAGGATCCTTTAGTGAAAAATTGAACCGTAGGAATTTCAGCGAACTAGCAAAAACTGCATTGAAAGAGACGATGCCGTCAGTCCAAATTGATGCTTTGTTCGTCCGATTGGGGGTAAATGACGGTGTGGTTTTGTCGTCTTATCACTTGAAAAGGGCGAATGTGGACCACACCAGCTGCAGGCCTAAAACTTACTTCTTGAACGTCAGTCCATAATGTAGGTTTGAAAGAAGACTTTTCTACCCCATATCTGTATTACGTTGGTCCAGATCATCCAAAATTGCCGGACCTTTTTAAACACGCCATCAATCAGAAAAGAACTAAATATTATTCAACCTGCAAAGGATAGCTTCAGATGACGCCTCATTATGGGGGCGGTGCACGGAAATATGATCCCCGTGTTGCGGGTGATCTAGCACCAAATTTCAGGAGAGGTTAGGGTTATGAGGGTTAGTCCTAGGGCTGGGGTTAAAGTTGGGACATGGGAATAGATATCCTCCCCGGACTATCGCTCAAGATTATCTGCGGCAGGTGGGGTGTCCTTCTTACCGTGTTTAGCCCATGACAGATTAACACAACAAAAACTTTTAAATGCCTTCACGTGGCAGCATGTTGTCCCTTGACTGGGTTTTTTCCATTCACTTGCAAAAGCCACATCTGCAAAAATTCGTCAAGTGGTCGGATTTTTTCTAGGCAAAATGGTTTCCCCTTACTTTTGAAGTTTAGATTTTGCCTGGGCAGAGTGATTAGTCAGAGGAGGGACGAGTGTGTGAACGCTGTTTTCCCCAATCAGTACTGCTGAACCAACTAGTCGAGCAATTCACACGTCAATTATCATCAACACCGGTTGTGAGATCGTCGGCAATAACGCGACTTGGGTGAGAGCGCTGAAGCGACCATCCCGGCAGCCCCGAATGCTCGCGACAAATGCATGAGCCGCCAATTTTGTGGATGTGTGGTCGGCTAGCAGGTCCGATGCCTCTGTTGTCTCTGGGGTTGTTTTCGAGAGGTAACTGGGATCTCTGAGTAACTATAATTACTGTTCCATCGAAAGAGTCATTTCTCGTCTGCTTCTTGGTAATCTATTCCTTAGCTTTAACGAAAATGTACAACCTGAAAAATTCGGGAAAAATAGATGTACCACATAAGCGGGAACGATTCCCCAGTGTAGGTTGCCTGGTCAATTTTACATATTACCAGTCAAAAGTAACAAACTCCGTTTAAAAGGTAATATTATAAATTGACAATCACTAATTAGGTTTTAAGCTTAAAACAGCCGAATTTACGGATAATTTTGTCGGATATGTGCACATTTAACCTTTAAAGATGATAAGACGACAAAACCACGCGCTCACTTCTCTTCCAACAAACGTTGGCCTGTGTACTTCCCACCTGAAATGTTTCTAGAAAAGCTTTAGCTTCCGTTACTGACTGTTTTTCTCTCAAAGTAAGGGTAGTATTACAGTTATTACCGATTTGTTTAATTTCCTTCGGTCGAACGTTTCACTAATGCATCGGCCATTGGTATATTCTGTTGTGGCAGGGTAGGCTGCAAGCCCCCATGCCTGGGTCACGAAAAATCCTATTTTTAAACCATAACCGCATTAGAAGTATTGTTTTAAAACATAGAAAACAATTTACTGTCTTGCTATTAGTAATTTATTTATGATTCTATTTCGTCATCTGGGAACTCACTGGTGAGCCACTGGCCCAACCCGCAGTTTTTCCACTTCAGGATGCAATAACTGATTCCAGTGAAGTTCGGGTGACCAGTAGGACACGACTATGATATCGCAAACCACCTGTTCTATGGCAGACATTCTTAAAACGCGAATTATGAACGCGTTGTCTGATCACAATCGGCTGGTCAATATCAGATGGATGCAAAAGAGCACTCAGTTTTACCACGCACAATGTAAATTAAAAAAATTAATTATGGTTGAATAAGGCTCACCTCTCGCTTTACGAGACACTCGTCTCGACTGGACAAAGAGCCCATGGCTCAGCTATAAGACCACTGGACTTATAAATATGATGGCCCAGGTTCGATCTTTAGATGCAACCGAAAGTGTGGTGCAGGAGGACTGGTTAAATATGGTTAATTAGCAGAAAATAGCCATCCCTGTTTCTCTTATCACTGTCGGTAATCTCCCTCAGCATAAAAAGCTGGTATTTATAGACATACACTGCGTGACCGATCTGATGAAATGTTGGCCCAAATTCTGAAATGCGTTTTCGTTTAGGAAGAATTACTTAGGTAGGGTTGTAATTTTGCTTATTTAGCTACAAAATCCTATAGTATTTTGGACTCGACAGAATGTCGGATTTTTGAATGCACACCTTTTCTACCTCCTATAGAGGCCAAATTTGGTAAAAAAATAACTACTTTAGTAGTATGTATTTTCCACATTGATTTTCAATGGTCTTAGGTATTCTAATATTTTTTATAGAAAGCATCCAGAAAAATAGGTTTTCCTTAACTTGTTTGGTAGAAAATAACATTGTCTTTACATTCTATACCCGAAAAAGTGTATATTTAGGTTCTGAAAACGTTTCTCAAGTCCCCAATAGTTTTTGGCCAGATCAGCCGTTGCAGTACCATTTAGCGAATGCAGTCTACAAGGTGGATGCTTTCCATACATGAAGAATCAGGTATTCCTCTGTGCCCTAAAGACGATGCATATTCAGTTCATAAAAGTTTGCAATGGACATGGATTATATTGTACGTTTCACGAGGAGCATTGGTAAACGGAGATGTGGGACGCTGTATGTATGGACATTGTACGGTCTTAAAAATCTCATAATTAGAAACGTTTTTAAAATCCAAATATAAACTTTCTTCGGATGAAGAATGTATAGACAATGTTATTTTCTACCAAACCATTTAAAGAAAACACCTTTTTCTGGATGTTTTCTATAAAAAATATTCGAATTGATAAGACCATTGAAAATCAATGTGGAAAATACATGTTACTTAAGTAGCCATTTTTTACCAAATTTGGCCTCTATAGGAGATGCATTCAAAAAGCCGACATACTGTTGAGTCCAAAATACTATAGGATTTTGTAGTTTAATAAGAAACATTACAACCCCACCTAAGTAATTCTTCCTAAACGAAAACGCATTTCAGAATATGGACCAACATTTAATCAGATCGGTCACGCACTGTGTATAATTATACAAATGCCTTCTAATTTTTTCTACATAATCCTTTTGTCTTAGAATGCGTTTTGTGATGCCACGTTCTTAACTTCCCTTTGGTTATGATAATAAAAACCAAATAAACTTTTCCCTTCTTAGGACGTTAACGCTATTCCTTTAAAATTGTTTTTGAATTCGTGAATATGCGGATATCCGAAAGAGCAAGATCAGAAGGCGTAAGTGGGTGCAACATGATTTCTCAGTCGAATTTACCGAGCACGTATTAAGTGGCTTTTGCGGCGTAGGGGAAGCATTACCATGGAAAAAGAAAATTCCCCTTTTTGCAGTGAATACGGGCATTTTCTCTTAAGCGCTGTTTTTGAACAGCGGAATTTCCTAAAATAAATATCAGCATTGGATCTTGTGATTAATCTTTAGCGGTTTACACTGACCTTGACATCGTGCACTCTAAATGATTTTTGCATGAATAAGGCATCCTCTTAGTTTCTGAAGTGGTCGGTCTCCACTGAGGACGACGCCCAGCGCTGCGGTAAAGGACTCATTTCAAGTCACCACTGACAACTCTCTTCAAAAACGTGACTTGACGCCGTCTTGAGAGCAAAGAAAGATAATAATTGACAAGTTGTTGTCCTTTATCTTCAAATAGGCCGTGCGTAGCTAACTTTCCGGTTAAAGATGCTTTTATAGTCTTCCTTAATTTGTTTACGGTAGTTGAATAACTAATATTAAAATGTGCACTAATGTCCATAGTCTAGAGAAAGGAATTAGCTCTCAGTCCTGTTTGCATTCTTTCCCCTCTCTCGTCCAATAGGCTGAATATCTTATTTATAAGGCAGGAAATGCACTCCCTGTATGTGTATTTAATCCGGCTATCCAGGGCGTGAGTGTTCTCAATGATTTTGTTGCTTCAGGAGTTTACCAACTTTATAACCTTCGCAAAGCAGCTTATGTCTAATACATTTCCTGGTTGACTCGAGCATGTATCCACTCTGCAAGCGAGCTGAGCAATAAATTTTACATAACCCCTAAAACAATAAGCAAATAAACCCTGTCTAACACCATCAGTTAAAAGTCGGAACGGGTTTTTATTTCAAACTGATAGTTTTCCTAACTCCGCCGGTACTGGGAAAGTCGGGGATGCTGATAATTGCAATGCGTATTGTCTACGAAGAGTTCAAGTCTAGATAAGGAAACAAGTTACTACGTCACTCATAGTCATGCTATTATATTTTCATTGAACACATTTTTCTGTGATGATTTAACTGCTGATGTACAAGAAGCCAGGCATTTTATCAACCTGAATTGGCTTCCTTATGCAACTATAATAATAAGCTAATAATAAAACTAACATTGGTGCTTTACCGATAAGCTTGTAAAAACATGTCCGCTAAGTTTCTACTAACAACCTGGTTACGTGGACCTTTTCCAAACCCTTCCTTCCTATCGGCATGAGAGCTCCTCATGGTAGAAAAAAACGGTGGACTGAAGTCTGTTTTTCACTTAGCGAACAATCAGCTGCTTTCTTACGCCAAGTGACTGCTGCCTTGTTTAATTATCGAAGAAGGTAACGCGCGAGTTTGGAGTAAATCCCTCGCAGAAAAGCTTTCTGGGGTCGGTTCGAAAGTTTATATAGGTTGAAATCCATCAGCTACTGCGGAATAACAAGCTGCCAACAGGCGGTCAGTAGTATATAAATTCTAAGCAGTTTACTATACTGGACTTTTAGCCAGTACCTGTGCTCTCCGTGCAGTAAACCGCTTAGGATGAGACTACCATCGTTCCTCTCCCTAGCGAATGAAACCGCTGGATTACCTTGTTCACTATTATCTTTCAGACTCCAGTAATTTTTGTTTGTCAGCGGGATTAGGCTAAATCTCCAAACATTTGGACCAAGGGCTGGGGAGAATGAAGTGACCGCTTGTGTTCTATATGACGCCCTCAGCAACCCAGGTCCATCCGAAGGTAGACAGAATCTGGGATTAGAACACCAGCCCAGTTGGTTAGTGAGTATAATTGTCAAGTGGGTTCTGAATCTGCACTCCCAGGTAGGACAGTCCTTTCTGTTGAACATCTCTCTGGTGTGGTTAAATTGTTCTAATAGCAGTTTATACCATGTGATAGAATGTACGTTCAAAGATTAATCGGATTTCAGTTTTCAAGGTCTGAGCATTTGGTATGGTTCACTGACAACTGCTATTTCGCCTTACCTTGTTTTCATCGTAACATGTATCCGTTACTGGTCCTTTGTGGCTATACAACATTCTGTGTTGGCTACATAGACAAGCATGCGAGGGAGTGTAAAGCACGCATTTGGACATTCATTGGGGACCTACAAATGAATGCCCTTTTTGTATGGCATCCCTGCCGTTGATTGACATAATCGCAAGCATTCTACTTATGAACCGAAGAATAAGGCGGGCATATAAACCAACACAAGGAGACTTTTTCACTGGAACGGGATTGGTAGGACAACTGGTCTTGGGTCCAATTCCAAGGGGGTTAGGGCTAGGAGTTATGGTTGAGATTAAAGTGGCGAGTAGGGTTAGGCCGAGGGTTAGTGTTAAGGTTTGAAGTTGGGCAAGGGATGGGGTCAGAATCGGGACACGGGAGTAAGTGCCGCCACAGGACACCTCGGCCATAGGCAAGGGGTACGAATTTCCATGTCATATCCTGTAGTTTTGCACGCATAATTTCCAAATTCATTCCCGAACATGTGATCATTGCAGACAGTAACAGAATAGAAATGGGAGTCGAACATCGCGGACGCAGAATTTGTGGCAAGCAGCCGCTGCCTCATCACACGCCTGCCAGAGTTCTCAGTGCCCACTTTCGTCGCGGATATTCGAATTTTGTGCGAGTGCTGTTTGGTCATCTGTTATTTAATCACCGACCAACGATCAATCAATAAACACCCTCTTTATTCATCGATTAGGCTTTGCCTGGGCAGAATTCTTGGTCACGCGGTGAGCGCGAATGCGTGGACTGCTCCAACTAAGGGCAATAGCTAAGTAACCTATTAATTTCCAGGCCAAGTACCAGCACCGAGGATGACTCCATCATCCTTAGGGAGTCAGGTGAGATTTACCCAGCCTTTCTCGCGTGAAGTACAAACGTCCGTGGCGAATGATGGAGCTGCCAACTTTAGTAGGCGCGTGTGTGTGTGGTGGCGCTGCAACTGTATCGTAGAAATACTGCACCCCCGGTGCGTCTACTTGCCTTATCTACTGCTATCTCAGATGATGGGTTCTAGGGAAAATAGGAAAGGTCGGGCGAATTAATTCCTCGTCCCTGCGATCGAGTCTTTTTCCACTTAACTGCTTTTCGAAACACGACTTTTCTTATGGATTGTTAAGCGATTTTCCTTTGCAAAACGACTTCGGTTGGTATGAGGACTAGCTCAATGCTTTCGAACCGTAAGTACAATGCTCCTTTTTCTTTAGATTTTCTTACGTTTGCGCATTATTGCAGTATATGGAACATCAAGGTGATTGCAGTGCCTTTAATGGGCATTCTATTCTGTGCCTAACCCAGCCCTCCTACGCGTAGGTAAAGGGCCTATACCATGTCAGTACTGATCAGGATCTCATCCCTAGTCTTGGGTTAAGTTTTTATGGGTCAACACAGGATCAGAGGAAGGAGGGGGCAGGATGTGGTTATGTAGTCCGGCTTGATGGACGCAATACTGCTGAGGTTGGGGTTATGGTTTGGGGTTGGAGCTAGGGGTTGGGACAACTACTTCTCAACCACTCAAAGTACAACCGTCGATTCTCAACAGCTTTTCTTTTGCATACAACTACTTGACCTTGTTGCATGTGCGTTCCCTGGCCCCACCTATAAAAACCCCTATTACCACCGGACACGTATTACAGGTGGCTGGGATTTGTCTAATTCAAGTGGGGCTACATAACCATATCTGACCGAAGAGAAAAAGAGGCTAATATTTCGTTAATAGTCATTACTACGCTATAGGTCCCATCCCCCATCAGCCTTCTCAGTTAGGTGGTAATCACACTAACCTCCAGAGAAACAACAACCAGAACAATATTAAAATCGGCCAGAGATGCGTTGCTTATTCTGCACACATGCAGTCTTGGCTATTTTAAGCCGTCTTCTCAGCCAAGATGTTTACGCATCTATTAATTCTCCGAGTGTTCAATTTAGCCTCACCGCAAAGCCACTGTTTGCAATTCACGAACAACGTTGTCAGAAAAGGTGTCTTAAATAGTACTCACCATGTTGGATGATTGTCGCGATCGAAATGGCATAAGCAAAGCAAGCATGGTAACCTATGTTCAAACGCCCTTCCTTGGGGATGTCTTTGCTCACTGTCTCCTGGGTGGACTATCCACCCACTTTTAAGTAATCGCAATCGACAGATCAGGAGACGAGTACTTCTGGCCACAGGCGTGCTCGAAACAGAATGGGCCTCAAGGGGCTGGGAAAGAAGACAGTGTATCGAGGAGAATGCGGTGCAATCGCTGGAGAGGGATTTTATTCGCCTGGCGTTTCAGATTCTCCTTCGGACCCATCATTAGGGTCAGCCACCGATAACGATGGTGGACTCACACAGACCAGAGACAATTATCAGGCGCCAGGTAAGGAGACTGGAAGACTGATTATCACAACAGGAAACGTCTGGGGTCGTTTACCATCTAAAGTGCAGTTGCAGGCAAAGCAACTGCGTCGGGAAATTTGGGAGATCATCCTGGACGCTAGTGGTCGAAAATGGATTAGCGGTGAAAACGAATGACATCAGCCATCAAATGACAGCCCATTCGTCGGATACCGGGCCACATTGGAGTTCGATGAGGCTGAAATTCACGCAAGAGGTAAAAACCGCGTGAATCGCAAGCTGCTCTCTGACCCGCAGCCAATTAACGAGCTCAATGACCTCCCCATTGATACTCAATGAAGAAATTTTGCCCCGGGCAGAGTAGTTGGCCATGCGTTGAGGGCGCGAGCGAATGCCGTTTCCGTTGCCACTGTCAGCGGACCTAATGGCCGAGTCACTGTCACGTCACTAGTCGGCATCGTTGATAAACCTCTGGCAAGTGACGACCCGGATGCGGCCGAGCGTGCAATTACGTCCACTGATAACGACTGTTGGAGCTGCTAACTAGGCTACGCATGTGGTGGCATAACAACCGGCATTCTGAAGTAACTGAATTACTATGTGGTTATGCTGCATGATGATTATTATTACAACCTTACTTACGTAATATTTTCGAGTCGGAAACACATTTAATGAGTTAACACATCTACTGTATACCTATATGCATGCATATGTGCGTCCATCACTCTTATCTGTGGCCTTCTCGAAGAGGAAATTTAAAACGTCAGGTGAATAAAATTATTTTTCCAGCGAACGCATCTCTTTTTACTCAACTTTTTTCCTGTGGGTCTTCTTTTCGCTTATATCGATGCAGTATCTGCCTTCCACGAGGGAAGTAGGAAAAGGCAGTAATGCATTCACCATTATGGGGAACATTTTTAGAATTTTTCGCCCTAATGCGTGAAGTCGGCGACCGAAGAATTGCAATATGGCTGTCAATCTACGTGGATAAAAGTCGCCAGCCCTCTATATGCCTACAGTCCTAGTACGACTAGTCTTCACGGCGTGCTGGACAGATTATATGAGAATCCCCTCTCTCGACTTGGATCCTACCAGCGAGGGACAGATCATTGATTCCATAGACTTCAGTGGACACAAAAACGCGCCCATTGAGACGGTGCGTTTGGTCACACTTACTCGGCAAATGTAAATGCAACAAACTTCTTCTCCTACATACCCCCCCATAACATAACCTTTTAACTGGCAAAAGTGTTTTGGATGAAAACTCAGAACAATAAACAGACTATTCCGGTGCTTGGCTATCCTTCTTCCTTACTTATGTTTTAAGGATTCCTAACCGCAAGTAAAAGCCTTGTTCCCCTACTACACCCGTGAATCTTACAATGTTTCCGGATGGTTCACACTAGAGGTTACTGGAAAGTGTTGATGGCAGAGATAATGCACAGTCTCGATTGCTGAGCCGAATGCCGGCTACTCAACTTTACGACGGAAGTTTGTATGCAGGATCAGAAATATGAGAAATATGAAGGGCTAATGGCCAATGAAATTGAGTGGCTGACGTTTCGGAGGGCTCGGCCGGCGCTCCATTTTCAACGCGTTCTGTGCAAAATGTGGACTAGAATTTTAAACAAACGGCCGAATTAGTTGGCCTTAGGTTGATCGAATTTTTTATTTCTGTGTCCTGGCCTACTGGCTTTTGTCGGTGGATGTAGACGGCCTCCTGCGTTGTGTATCGTCACCTCAATGGGGATCGGCTGTACCTGGGCTCTCCTTTTGAGTGAATTGGTCTACGGGTCGTGTTAGCTCGGTATTTTCAAGCTCCATGAGATTGTTTTGCCTTGGTCGTGATGTATGTAGTGGTGTAGGACTTTGTAGACCGCGGGAAGGGCTAAATGCCTCTTGATGGAGTTGGCGTCTGAGTAACAAACCTCAAGTTCGATACGTTCCGTTCTTGAGGTGCCCCAGTTAAAGGCGGTTGCTCCTTGGAAGCCAGAACTGCTGACCCAGTCCATTAACAAGTACAACGATCTTCCCTTTCCATACTCAGCGCTGAGGCGTCGCCTAGGCGGAGTAATTAGCCAGGCAGAAAGCGCACAGGTCAACACTTCTCCCAACGCCAGGGTCAGTGGGTCAGATGCTCGGGCTACCATCACATCAACATCCAACGTACAAGATGAAATTGCAACAATTAACGACGCGAATTTCGGCCTTCAAACGGTCATCACACCAAGGGCAACGACTCCTGAGGAGGGGGGGAGCCGTGAATTTTCATATGTATGCGCTAGCATAGCGACTGCATCCTATAAATACTGCAACCCCTCGTGCACAAACCATCCGTATATGCTTTTGCCTCTGGTGATGGGTTCGAGCAGG
Source organism: Spirometra erinaceieuropaei (assembly GCA_902702965.1). Taxonomy (NCBI): domain Eukaryota; kingdom Metazoa; phylum Platyhelminthes; class Cestoda; order Diphyllobothriidea; family Diphyllobothriidae; genus Spirometra; species Spirometra erinaceieuropaei. Next base: position 1,812,625 of record CACRXP010000059.1, read on the forward strand.
AATCCGAAACGCCAGGTGAATAAAACTCTTGTCCCAGCGATCGTGTCTCCTTCGTCACAAGTTTCTCCGATGTGCATTGCGAGTCGTGAGTTCGGGTCTATTTTCCGAGTTGCCAGTGTGTGCTCGTGTGTGCAAGTCTGAAATTTCCGTCCGGTTTCCCGGAGGCTATTGCAGTCTCCATCGTTACAACGTATTTGATAGACAACTGCTGAGGTTCCAGTGGGTGGCAGTGTGTCTTTGGGTTGCATCAAACGACGACGAATTGTTGCCTGGAGTCGAAGGGCAATGCCTACTCTAGCGGGTTGTAACAGTCGTGAGACCGCCTCAGAGACCTCCTTTATGTAAGGAGTAGCCCTCTAGACCTCGGGTTACTCTTCTTATGGCTGTCATTCGTTCACTGGGCGCTTGCTTCTTTGATAAAATAACGGGTATCCATTGGTCTGAAAGAGGCCTTGAAGGTATTGTCGTTCAGCTCTTTAGTCGACCGATGTGATGGAATGTGTTTCAGCTCTCTGGAGTAGAGTATGAACAACAGCTGCGTTTGTGAGAGTGGAGATGATTAATGTTGAAGTGCAGAATTTGTCTCCTGTTGGTGGCTTTTTGTAAAGGATCGTTTGCAGTTATCCAGTTGCGCACTGGCGCAAAAGGACATCGAGGAAGGGAGTTGGTTTTTATTTCCAGCTTTCTTTGTAAATTGGACATTCGGGTTAACCGAGTTCGGTAATTCTTTAAGGTACTCCGCGTCAGGTGGTTTGACAATGACGAAAGTTGACAGCTTGCACCGATTTGGATTCAACACTCAACGGCATAGCTTGATTCAACCTTTGTCTCGGTCAACTGATGACGACTAACGGCGGGCTGGAGATTTCTCACTAACTTCATCTAGGCTGAATTTTTAGCTAGATTTAGATCCTTCACTGATTTTTTAATTGCATGGGAATTAGTGGGGAGAGTACGCGATGCCACCAGCCGGCGTAATCTTGGGTTGGTAGGGGAGAATTAATTTATCCAGGGGTTCCAAAGTGATAGGATGTACCTTCTGACGAAGTGGAATACCGCGCTGTCAGATGTGGGCAAACTTTCAAAATAAACAAGCTGAACCATACTTGTGTCGGAGAGGGTGAAAATGAGGGCAATTTGAACACGTTTTGTGACACAGTCTACATTTCCTCCACTGAATTGTGGGAAACTGTGTGCGGAAGATAAGAAGGCGAAAGGAAAATTTTATCGCGATCGGTTGGGAATTAGATCTCAACAGGCCCATGAAAACAAGCGGACGCCTTACGGGGCCAAGTAAAACATGAAGCGGAAAGGTCATAAAGTGCGGAACAGATTTCTGAACTGAGAAATGCACAGCTATTATGAACAGAGTGAAACAAAGAAGATCTCCGCAGTAATCAAGGCGACCTGCGGCTCAAAGCCTATCGAAGCTGCTAACTTTCGGGATGAGCTTTTTGGAGTTTCTATCAAAATTTCTCCCTGTTCTGCAAAGAATTTTCAGCTCCTTCAGTAAAAAACAGAGGTAAAAGTTATCGACTGTTTCTCTATTGCCAGCGGAAAAAGTCCCCTGGATAAGTACTGGATATTGTACAATTTTGACATAGAAGGCATTCACAGACAAATTCATACCAGTGACCAATGCTTGTTGTATGTAATTACTTACCTAATTTTTTTCACACTTGCCTTACACATTGTTTTTTTATGACGTTATTGTAACCAAAAGGGAGTCCAAAGGCGCTCGCCTACTTTTCCCTTAATAAATCTGATCTGATCTGAAGTTGGTAGGATTATCGCTAAAGCCCACAAACATGCATGGATCACATCTTACAGGGTAACTGGCAGCTCTGTTCTAGGCAATGTGGAGCTAAGGACTTTAATAGGACCTCAAGTGTTCGACGATTGTGTACTCATGTTGACACAGAAGACCGAAAGGCCTGCGAGTATCATCAACGAGACCTTCTTGACTACAATGCCCGAAATATTCTTTCCATATGCACTTTTTAGGACTTGACAACCTGTAAACTAAATCCATTCGGCGACTTCAGAAGGCGCTTGAAAGCAATCGGTGGAATCTTTGCATCTGAATAACTATTGGCCAGGTGATTGGGAGTACGAAAGAGTTACACCGATCCTGAAATTTGGAAATCTAATAAGCAACAAGCAAGTATGAAGTTCCATAAAGGTTGGTGTACAGGTCCGTTTTGCTGACAGGGGATGGAGCTCAAACGCTCCGCCGTCACAAACAGTAGAGGGATGGTAAGATATCGACAGTTTTATGTTCTGTGTAGAGTTCGCTTGAGCTTGCCGGAACTAGAAACCCCCCGGGGTCTCACCAACTGCAGTACCAATAAGATACCCTATGACGGTCGAGGTGCGTATGCTTCAATCAAAGTCTCCGAAAATAATATTTTGAAGTCCAACGCATGGGATTCACACAGTGGCGAAAACGGTTGCACACGATTATACGCGCCACTCGTACTCCAAATGGCCTCACCCAGAATTCCAAAGGGGCTTACTCTCAAGGGCAGGGTTACTGTTAGGGTTAGAGTTAACAGGGTCACGATTGGGTTCGTAGTTAGGGCTAGGTTAATGAGGGTTAGGGTTGGTGCAAATGTTAGGGTCAGGGTCCAAGTTACGACACGTGAACAGGAAACCCTCATTTTAGTGCGAGGCCACTTGTAATACTGGGTGAAAGGAGATACGTATATCCGTGTCCGACCGCGAAAAAATCTTGGATCAATTAAAACTTTGGCGTAATTATAGAGAACATGTATAAAAATATGCTTTCTTCCACTTATTTGGTAGCAAACCATGTTGGCTTTATATTTTATAATTGAAGACAAGGTATATTTAGATTTTAAAAAAAATTTAAATTATGGGATTTTTAAGACCGTACAATAAACATTTATACAGCATCGTACCTGTCTATTTAACAATGCTCCTTATGAAATGTATAACATAGTCCGTTCTCATTGTAAAATTTCCTGAACTCTTAATAGTATCTTCTTTAATGCATAGAGGGATAAATGATTTTTCTTATTCGGAAAGCATGCGTCTTGTAAAATGAAATCGTTAAAAGCTAATGCAACGGCTGATCGGGTTTAAAATTAATCCTGAATTGGAAAACTTTTTGACAATCAACATATACCCTGTCTTCAAGTATAAAATGTAAGGCCAACATGATTTGTACCAAATAAGTGGAAGAAAGCATATTTTTATACATGTTCTATATAAAATATATTTGCATTTATATGACCGGCGGAAATCAATGCGGAAGAAGCATGCTACTTAAGTAGTCAATTTTCACCGAGTGTGGCATCTGCAGCAGATCGAAAAGAAGTGCATTCAAAAGCCGACATTCTGTCGAGTCCGAAATAGTATTGGATCATGTCGCCAGATAAGCAATATTTAAACCCCACCTAGGTAATCCTTCCAAATCGTAAACGCATTTCAGAATTTCGGCCAGCATTTCATGAGATCAGTTTTTGATCTTTCGCTGCCTTCTTAATTGCATGGGAATTGGGGGCAAGAATAAGCAATCCCACCGGAGGACGTAATTTGGGCCATTCGGAGAAAATTAAACTATCTATGGTTGTTAACCTTGCTGTCTCGTTCCTCGATCCTGACTGGCCACCGCTGTCAGGATGTCCTGCCGGCGTGCCCCCTCAGTCCTGTCTGCTACAATGCCGGCTGTATACGAATGCTAACTACTGACTGAAATTACTATTTGACGTTCAGGAGTGAATACAAAAGGGCGGCGTATACATAGGATGCAGGGACTGGGCAACCACAAGCCTGTAAAAACCAATCACTTCTACATTCTTTTTTTCCAGTGATCGAGTGTCCTCCTCAACTTCCTCGTCTTCTCTACCAAAACGCCAATTACTCGCTTGGCTTTGCTCCGTGGCGCCTGATTTAAACACTTCTAATCTACAGATCTTGTAGGCGGGATAGAGGAAATCTGCTTTTAATGGTAAAATATTCAGTCAAGAAATGGTTGTGCCAATTTACTGGTGGCCTCGATTGAGGGAAGCTTATTGTGTATTAACACGTTTGTTCGCCGACGACAGTGCATCCCACACAATCCCAAAATGGAACCTACTCTCTTTCCTATATCTTATAACAGTGGCGTTTATGTAGTGGGTTCCAGAGTTAATGCGTTACTGATCACCGCTGACACTTTCCTGAAATCTTGAACGACCGTAGAGTTCGTGTGCCTTTTTCCAACGCCGAAGATCGTGCAGGCCAGTGTTCTCAGATGTTTGAACTAATCATACATGTCTTCTTTTGTAGTCATTCACCCGTTACGGTGGCGACGACATAGACGTCAAGGATTAGCTTCCTCTTCGGTCAACAGAATGCTAGATCAAATAAGCAAAGACGCAGATCCTAAACTGCATCTTGGGAAGAATGTGTTTCCGATTGGTAATGAAATCTCACACTCGGGAAATAGTTCGTCGGGAGCAGTCGTAGTCGGTGGATGCGAGTAGGGGGGTACCAGGAAGCCGGTCAAAAGAAGAACCAGAATTTCATTGGCCTGTTGTTTCGAATTCACACTCCATCCCAACATCAGAGGCAGTCGCAGAAATTGGTAGTGGAGGCACAAGGACCGCAGTATTCAGTGTACACAGACGTACGGTAACCATATGCCCACAATAATTAGCCGCATTCGGGTTCATCGCTGGAGCCCTTATTTCATGCGATGATTACTTGTCGGTCCGTACTCGATTCGTTAATTACTGTGATTTCATCACCGTTGTTGATTCTTGGCGTGATGATTACTCGGTCATTTGACTCACTGCCATAGGCACTGTTGGTCGTCAATGTCCTCCCCGCATGGCTAGTAATTTTGTCCAGACAGAACCGCAGCACAGAGTATGGAGACGGAAGGTCATTCCGTATGCTAACTGAGTGTGTGGCTACTTTGGTTGGGGGTTATCTTCTAGTTTCTCCGATTCATCTGCTTTATCCACAACTGTGTCAGACACGGTAATTGACTCAGGTCATTTCCTGTCATTGCGGTGGGTCTTCCCGCATCATGGACTGCCGCCTGATCGTCGTTCCTGGTCTGTGTGAAACGCCAACTTCCAGTGTCACGAGAAGGCGACTGACGACCTCCGAGACGTTTTTGACGTACGGAGTCGCTCGTCAAAGTCCGGGGTCTGCACGACTTTGTCGCTTGTCTCGTTTACGCATGCATTGGCTGACAGAGTTGTGCGGGTGGCAATCCGCTCAGCAAATGTGTCTTCCGGT
>CACRXP010000060.1:15306-40202 GCA_902702965.1 Spirometra erinaceieuropaei
CCACCTCCATTTGCAGTTACTCCTTTAGTTGCTCCTCTGAAGCGGGCTACACTAGTAGTACGAGTTGGCGTCTATCCACAAGATTAGGAGGACACCTACCGGTATGGCTGAAGTAATTTGAAATTAAGAGCCTACGACAGGTCGACCATCGTGCACAACGATGTCCACCGTGTGCTCCACAGACAAATGAAGCAGGCACGGTGACTTTAGCGTGAGTTAGTTTTTGGTGGTAGTAGACTTGCGCAACATCTATCACACTCTCTCCCCCCACCTGGGCCCGGTCTCAAGAAGACCGGGGGTGGGGGGAGGACGCAGGTGGATGGCGCGGCCGGGACGACACCTCGACGCTCCACTCCAGACCCCTGGTCCACACAGCAAATAACCAGGATTTCGACCAGTAACAAGAGGGGGGGGGGGACAGGGATACCAGTGCGCGTGATGTGAGCCGGCAAATGGGTCCGCCACCACACCGAATGTTGGCATTTGTTATGGGCGCGCATTCCACAAAGCCTGTTGGAATCCATTACTGCTCCCTTGTTGGCCCAGCGCATCTACCGCGTGGTCCTTTAGGGAGGCAAAAGATCACGCACTGCTCCATCCTCGCACATATGTTTGAGCCTGGACATCGTGTGGACCCCAACGAAGCCTTCCGTGTGATTTATGAGGTCCCTCCTAATTACCCTAAGCAACTGGGTCAGCGCTTACTAGCAACAGCAGACGCGACTGCCATCAGGCTGCGTAGTCCGGTCCTGTGTGTGAAGAAGAACCTCCTACACGTTCCGCGTCTGCCGTAGCCAAAGGTCGATTAACTGCATGCATGTCTCCGCGTCCCCGTTCCCCCCTCCCCTTCCCTCTGTGACACGGTTCTACCTAAACCTCACGGCCACTTACTGCCTCCACCCACTCACACATCCCGCTTGTATGAAAAGACTAACCGTAATCGATCTCTCCTATCGCTCACACGTTTTGCATTATACCTCATTCCCATATGTACTGGCCGGAGAAGAATTTATCTAAAGCACGCGTATGCTCGCCAAGTGGTTTCCGAAAAATGAAAATATTATCTCGCACCCCTGGTTGGGAAGTCCTGCTCTAGAACCACTCACACCCAGGCCGTGTTCCTTAGAGCGGCGGGACAGCGAGTAATCTATTGCTTACAACGCAAAGGACTTTCAGTGTCATCCCCAAGGGCACGAGAGCGAGGCCAAGGCATGTGTACATGTGAGGGCATGCCAACCAGTGCGTAAGCAGCGGTCCGGCGTCTTTAGGGGCACGCAGGTCTGTCCCACACATGCAGTCTACGCGTCTGGGCGCATGCACGTCACAAATAATCCCTTCCCCCCCCCCCCCCCCCCCCCCCCCCCCCCCCATCCAACGTGGCATGGCTGCCGAGACACCACAGCAACGTACGGGTGCAGCAGTATGGACTCTGAATCTCCCCCTCCACCATTCCTCCCACAGAAGATACGGAATGAGGGCGGATGCACTTTAGGGGGGAAACGACACCACTGTGCAGGCCCAAACGACGGCCATATTGGGCGGCCAGCCCCTGAAAATGGCCTCTTCGCGTCTGCTTTCGAGAGATGCGATGGTACACACGCACAGTCGGCTCTGCAGTCCTGGAGTGTTTTCATTTACCCCTCACTCAACTAGGGTAGTTTTGGAAGAGGCAATATTTTGCTCCTTATACTTGTCAATTCTTTCAATATTGCTGTATTTAGAAGGCGAGGTTGCCAGCTTACGTAGCTTTCGTGTGGCCAGTACAGTCACATGGGAACGGGGTAGAAGTAAAACATGTCAGCGATAAGAGAAATCGATAAAAGATCTCCTTAAAACACAGGCTGGTGTGGGAATGTGGGGGGGGGGAGTAATAGCAGCCAGTGTCAGGGGCGGGGTGAGAGCTGAAGGGCGCGGAGAATTGCAGAGTTAGTCGACCTTCGACCACTGTAGGCGCGAAGCCTGAACGTGATTCTTCTGTGCGCATAAGATCGGCTTTCGTAACCTAATGGAGGCCGCTTCTGCTGTCGCTAACAGGCGCTGGCCTAGTAGCTTAAGGTAGCTTAGTGGGACCCTATGAATCACACGAAAAGCTTCGTTGGGGTCCACATGATGTCCGGAATCGACAACATGCGCGAGAATGGCGCTGCTTATGCTCCTCGTTTCGCCTTTTCCCAGCCATGCCAAAAGGTGTTCCCGTATTCCCTTGGATAAGCGCCGACTCATGCGACCAAGGCCAAAGAACAACCTGACACAGGTCGCTGTCAAGGTCTTTGGTTTATTAAGGGCGACGTGGTGAAGGAATCGGCCTGAATTCTCAGGTGTGGCGGTTGCGAGGTCCACAAGGATTGGTTGTTTACGCCAGAGGAGGTGTTGCATGGAGTTGACTCACGACACAGCAGACTCAAGCTACACAAAACTTTGGTTCAGGAGGGATAGGTGAAGAATCGACCAGCCAGGTAGAGAGCGGTTGAACAGAGCTGGAGTCCAAGCTGAGTCCAAGTCCACCGGTATCGGATTTCGGAGTGGGCTGAAAGAGCAGCGTCGTTAGCAGCAGACTCTGTGGTTCAAGTTGTCGTCCCCAACTGCCAATGAAATGCTCCAACGATCCTATTATCCCAGAGTTGTACGCCATCATTTAAATGTGGTCAGTTCGGCGATAATTAGTTGGATTTGTAGCCACTATCTCTATCACCGCGCCAGTAAGCAGTTTAAAATGAGATTTCCAATGTGGCCGGCCACGGTACCCAGAACAGACACTGAAAGCGGTCATAAAAGTGGAAAGGTGGATACGGTCAGGTAGGTGAGTGCGAACCTCAGAAGCGACTGTGTAGAGGTGCGATAGGTCGACAACGAGAAATTTCCCAAATCAAAAACCAGGAAGACGGAATTAATAAAAAAAATCTTTGTTCATGTCGGCAGAGGGCAGGAGACGACGGCAGCGACGACTTTTCAACCGAGTTAGGAACCAGCTGTTGGTGTTGCGTCCTAGAGCGCGAGGTGATCGCGCGTGGGTGAGCGTTCTCTGGATGCGGCCAACCACGTTGTCGTCCGGAGTCACGTTACTTCCGATCCGGGGGCTAGAGCATACGCGACACAAGCATTCAACTGGCGAGGGGGAGTTCGCTAGCTGTCGCCACGCCGAGCGGGTCACTACAACTGAACAAATTACGGCAGGGTCGGTGAAGGTGTCTACCCAAACCTGTCGTCTTGGTGGTAGCTGGTCGTGTAACACATCCTAACTTATGCTGGCTCGGTGAGAAGCTTCAGTTTTACCCTGACTACACGGTCGAGAGGCTTGTTGAGTTCTTTGCACACTTGTCGTCTGGCCGTTAAAAGTATGATAGGAGATTTCGCTCCCGCATAGAGAACACGGATATTTTTTGTCGTTGCCGGCGGTAATCTAGAGCCCGGTAGGCAGTCGCACAGGGACTAGTAGTATATGCGGAAGACCGGAGTGTCCATTGATGGCCCATTAGCTGTCATATGCCAGTCATACCTAACCCCAGTTTTGCAATCCTTGAGATTCAAACTCACATTAGAAGTCCGACGCTCTAACCTTATCTCATCTCTAGTAAGACAGGCATTACCGTGTGAACAGGCTCGGTGAATCCCAACACTGCGGCTATCGGTCAGGATATTGCAGAAGCCTAAGCCGTGAGTGAGACCCTGGCTATCAGTACCTTCATGTCCGGTTCCGAATGGAAAGAGAAGATGGACGCCAGTTGGAAGGATGATGTATTCTGTACAGAATAACTGGAAAAAGGGTTGGAGAGAGTTAGCAGCAGGACGATGGCACGCCGCGTCGTGAGAACGTGGAGTCAGGGGATGTATTAAAGCGTCCTAAGCCAGGGCACGACTGACTCGGCCTCGAATCCGATTGACTAGTTGGAGACCCGAGTGGGTGAATGCCAGACAGCCCTGCTGAGCACGTGCAGGCACTCGCGAGAACCCAGCGTTGCTACAGGCTCTCGGAGTAGGACACTATAAGGACTATAAGAAGAAGAAAATTGGCTCTCCGGAGAGCCAATTTTCTTCTTCTTATAATCTTCCCGGATCTCTAAACTTTTCCAATCTGAACTATAAGGACTCGACCAAAATGTGGGAACAATGCCTATCTGAGAAGGGAACCAAGTTATGCAGAATACCGGCTACAGGTTAATGGGCAGTGATGTCAGTTAGGTCATTTATAAGGTCTGTTATAGGCGTCAGTTGTGCATATAAACAAAGGCGTCAGAGAATGCAAACAGTAGCACATAATACTTTCACGCCACCTTAGGCCTTCAAAATGTCTTCCGATGGGATAAGCGTCTCCTTGGAGCGATTCAGGTCAATTGGTGCCTACAAGGCAGGTACCCAGTATGCGGAAAACCGCTGTTCGAGATTCGCTAGGCTAGGTACTGCTAAATTCCAGGTAGCCAAAAAATTTGAGATAGGAGAATACTCCAAGTTGTCCCCTATCTGAACTCGTATCGGCTAACAAATTAAAGTGGTGCGGCCTACCAACTTGTTGATGAATCCGGAGTGACCCTGTCACCATCACGCGATTCCACCCCCAGTGACATTCAGCAACTGCCACCTCTCTCTCTCTATTTCTCTATCAGGCATGACTCACTGCACTCCACGGCCTCGTTTTCGGCCACCACCACCACCGCCACCACCACCACCACCACCACCACCAACAGGGCCAAATCTCAGGCAGAAGTGTTCATGCGTGCCCACAAGGAACAGACGCCTGAGCAAGAGTCTGTCTTTTTGGTCTGCTGTCTTTCGGGTGTGATCTCAGGAAGTTGCTGGAGGAGGCCGTGGCTTCGTTACTCAGAATGTTCGACGAGTTAGCAGCGGTGAAGTCATAAACTGGTTGTTAACGCTGCTTGGAAACAGTTTTGACTTAGAGTAAGCTACCCGAAGCTCCACCTTTAACTGCAAGCAAAATAATAACTGGATGGTGACGAGCGGCGTGAAATGGCATCTAGCAATTGCAAATCCTCTGCCCCCATTTAAGTCACCGAATTATGCCTGAAAAAGATAAACAACTTTCCGAAGCTGTGCAGGCTTGGGCCACGTCTCGTAAAACAGCAAAACAACGATAACTTTCATAAAGGGGAATGTCCGAGGCTAATCGACAAGTGTCGAGGAAACTGAGACGCTGGCATTTTCAGGTCTCATTTATGCTGAGATACCAACCGGTACGACCTGTGCCCTTGCAAGAAAGACCAACCTGTTCTGTGAAGCCCAGGAGAATCCGTTTTCCCGTTAGAAGTGCGCGAAAGCGTGGCAGGCGCGCGTACGAGTGGAAGTGTCCATCAGCCTATCAGCCAGGTCGTCCAGTGTCGACATCTGTGATTGGTCGATACACATGATTTCGCCCCTGCCTTCACGCGCGCTAGGTGGAGCCGGCGAGGGCGACACGAGCTGATGAAATCGTCCGCCATGACGTGGCCGCTAGGACGGAGGACCGGGAGCACGAGGCATAAGCATGAGCGTGAGACATGTCCGGTTTCGGGCACTCGCTATAGACGAAAGTTCCGACGATGGCGGCCGCGGCGGCACGGAGGACGGGTGACACAAGATGACGAAATCATTCGTCAGGATTACATGAGAGGACGAACTGGAACACAAGCTTAACACCGTGATTTTTCTCGATCAACTGGTCCGCTCTTATGCAGACTAAAAGCGATCAGAAAATTTTTTTCAGTAGAGGAGGGTTGTCACGCTACAAAGTTGACTAAGCGCACGGAAAACGTACCCAATTTCCAAACAAAAGGAGCTAGTAGTTCCATCTTTGGGGAGACGAAATATGAGAGAAAGATTGGACGCATGTACTTGGGGAGGTCGAATAAAAGCGCACTCCTGTGTCAGGTGGCAGACCGGATAGTTGGATTGCTTCGAGAAATAAGTTCAACCACCCCCTCAAAAGGTGAGCACAGTCGTGACTTGCGCTAAATTTACTACACTCCCGCCTCCCGCAACCATCGTGTTCCGATGATGAGACGAGGTCTAGGCGACCTGCGGTGAGTGTAGGCGCAGTGGTTGAAAAATTTCAGCAGACCGTCATGCCTGCCGCATATGAACTGGTCCATAACGCCACAACTGCCAGGCTTCATTCAGGGGGTCCTAGCTCTCACATACTTGGTCCAGTGCAAATTGACCCTCAATCCTGAGTTAAACCCATTTATCTCGTGGGTTAGCCATCTGTCAGGCCCCAACTAATAAGAAGGAGTACTAAAGCCTTCCCCTTACTGCGTGAGTTCGAATCCCACCGAGGCGCCGAGTTTTTCACAGTTGGGTCAATATGAATTATTCAAAATCTGCCAAAATATCTATGAATTACGTGAGCCTGGTAGTCATCTGGTGGATGCTAGGTGAATTACTTAGGAAATCCTGTTTGGGCAGTCATCTTACTGTATCAGATTTGGTGGATTCCGGACATTGCAGTAGGTTGGGCGGGTATCTTGACCCAAATGTGGTTGAACTTGCGTCGTCCGGCGGGGCCTCGTAGCTCAAGTGGTTAGAGCGTTGGCTGTACTAAAGCCGTCCCCTTACTGCGTGAGTTCGAATCTCACCGAGGACAGGACTTTAACCTGTCTGATAGGCTGAGCCGCGCCAGACTTACTGTGGTGAGAAATGCGCTGATTTTCCGTGAGGATGAATCCCACATTAATATCGACCTCGCTCGCTATTGTCTCGCCCATGCACTGATTTGCTGTCCGAGCCTGCTGACCAGTTGGTGATGAGGCTAGGCTGGGTGTCCGACGCGGCGTGTCACGCGCAGGTCCGACAGTAGTTAGTTACGGCAGTGCTGCTGACTGCAATGTGCCAATGTATCCCTGGCTTTTGTCTGTAAGAGTGTAGCGAGTTGACAGCTCGAGATTCCCAAATAAAAAGTCAAGGAAGACAAAATTTGGACAGCCATCACAGTGGTTTTCAGTCCGCGCGTCGATTTTTACGATGTCCACCGTGTGCTCCACAGCAGGGTGAAAGCGGGCACGGCCACGATCGCGTGAATTAGTTTATAATAGGAGTGGACTTGCGCTGCATCTACCGCACTCTCTTCTCCTCCCCACCTGGGCCCGGTGTCAACAGGGAGTCAACAAGACTGCAGGTGACTGGCACGAAGAAACTCGCACCTGGGCGCACCACCGCACCCCCTGCCAACAACAAACACTTCTCGTGACCCCAAACCATTACTCAAACTCCGTTTTTTTTGAAAAGTGCTTTCTGCCTACTTTTTACTTAACGCGCTCACTTCCGTTGCTATACTAAAGCGCGCGATAAGGCTTTCGGCAAAAATGAAAACAACCTCTGTGTTTTCTTGCACTTCGTCAGTTCACTTTCTGGCGTCCTACCCAACCCGTGAAACCCCCCTTACCACCATTCCCTTATGACACAATACACCCTATCGCTGTCTCACGTCGTGTCGTCAATAAATATTCCCGATCACAACCGACACGACAAGGTGCCCGTGATTCAATTACAGGACCTTTAATCGGAGATTTTCGCGTAGGGATACGATACAACTGCGTTGTCTTAGAATGAGCAATATCCCATGACCAAATAATCTGACATCGAATCCGAAGCCCTGCAAATATAGAAATGACTATGGCAGCCTGACGACGGCTGCTAGGCCTTTTCTTTGTCGGTACCCCTTCCTGCATGATTATTATTTGCTATGTTAACGCCTGTGAGGGTTCCAGATTGAGCCCGAAGGCGCAACGGGACGAGTACGTCCCAGGATCTGGCCGGCGGACACACCCCTCGTGACAGTCAAAGAAGGTCTTAAAAAGACTTTCGGCATTGCTGTAAAAATTACAACGCCTATTTAAAATTATCTTCTGGAGGGCAACCTTGATAGTGGGGGTAAAAAATGAGCGCCGAAATTCTAAAAGGACATTGGGCGAAACGATTGCCTCCTCCTCCTCCTCCTCCTCCTCCTCCTCCTCCTCTTCCTCCTCCACTACTTCGCTCATTCCCCTCACCTTTATCCTTGTTACTATTTTCCTTATCACTAAGTGATTCTGTTACATTCCCTAAAAACCTCAGCGGTCCAAGTTCCTTCATCTAAAGCGAGGATTTCACACCGCAAGATATAGGGCCAGGTGCCTAAATAAGATTAAAGGAATCCGACAATGAACTGGCAGCGAGAACTTTGTAGTATTCTACATGGAGGACACAAAGTCCCGAAAGCCCCAGCCTGCCTACCACCCTGATTGACGGACACACAGCCAGGCAACGGATGGCAGAAAGCGAAGGCAAATTTTTTGGAGCCGAACTGCAAAGTACGGAGTCTCACACTTGAAAAAAAGAGCTATCGTGACTCACCAAAGACGGTTCGACGTGGGTTGGACCCCGTTACGTGATTGTCACCGTCCCAGATCTCGCCCGACTGCAGAGCACGCTGTGTACCTCGTGTTTAACGACGGTATGTTATACTGAGGTATTCCGACTGCGTTAGCCAGTATTACACATGCTTGCCGCATATTCCGGCCACCCGCTGTGATATACGACGCCGGAGATAACTTTAAAGAAGGACATTATACTGATTTCCTGGCTACCCCAGTTAAAAAAAATAGCAAGTTTACTTCAGCGTAAGCTGATGCCATATTAACAGCACAGGTACTAACCAAAAGCCCATACACGCGTGTTTCGCCTATATTCCGCCGCTGCACGGCGCATCTGCGAGGGGTTTGGCTCGTCAGTGGGTCCTCCACGCGGTTACCCGCTGTGGCTGATGGATTTCGGCCCAAATATTCATGCATGAAATTCTCGGTCTGAGCATAAAGACCTTGAATAAGCTGATCTACTCCAAGTTCGTAGATAATTTCAGAGGATAGTAAAAAGCAACAGCAGCAAGTTTTGCAAAAAACTATGGTGTATTACGCGCTTTCTGATGTGTGGGTCTGCAAAAGCTTCAGATCCACAGCTAAATCATAACCCTCAACATCTGAATTATACAAGGCAAGCATAAGTGTTGGCTATGAAGTAAACGTGCCCGACAACATCGTTTTATCTCTACACACTCATTTGTTCTCTGGTCACATTTTCACCCTTTTTCGTTAGCCTACTTGTTCCAAGTTCTCGTTGATTGTAGAAGAAGTCCGGAAAGCTGAGTAATTTTGCCAGTCAACCTCCTCCTGTTCGTCTGCGAATGGAAAATAACCAACCCGTGTTCAGGGCCGTCCTGGAAGCAGCTTGCTTGATGAGTCATTCCCGCGCAGAGAAGAGTGATTTACGCATTCGGTAGGGAGCGCCACTGGGAACAAAATGCGCAGTACTGATTGTAACGACGGGACTTCAAGGTCGTCTCATGAATACAGTACAGGAAAGTCTACGTACCCTGTTGGCAGCACAGCTAAACGACCTTGGAGTTCAATAGCTTCCGCTGCCTTCCGAAGCCATGTTTAAATGCGCGTAGGGAGAGGACGCCTTTCCAGTCAGCCCAAGAATACCGAAGGCTAGCCGGGGTAGAAAAAAATCCGATGGGCAAGGTCGAAAACGCAATGAAAGCTATAGAGGTAAACATGAAAAATGCGTACCCACTACATTTGCCGGCGAACGTATTTTGAACGTTTTTTGGCGTGTAATTCTGGTGAGCCAGTACAGTGTAGGTCTACGTACTTTTCCATTTATGTTTTCGCCTTCCCTTATAAACCTTAACTTCTCAACACCCGTATTTGAATGTGCTAGAATACTCAGATGTACTTTGTCATGCGTGGATTCATCCGAATAGCTAGCACTATTAATGGGATTAGCTTGGAACTTTTTGGAATTACCTGGAGGAGCTTTGCTTTATATAACGACTTAGCACCTGAGAGGACTTTACTTTTAAGGAGTTTGTACAACAATTTACGTTCATCTTTTTTCCCATTCGTTTAGCTCTGCCATTATTCGTAGGTTAAACGCCGCATAACTCCATTTGCAGCTAAGCTTTTGTTGCTTAGAATATATCTGTGGATTTAATCATTGTTTACACTTCAACAGTAACAAAACAGGAACAGGGGATCTGAATGCTGTGTGCTATAATTTACGTGTCTGTTTTTTCCCGCAAGGTGGTGAAAGGGGAGAATATAACAATTGAACGACCTATCAGTGAAGCATGAGGAATGGAATCGACAAATGTGTCTCGAAACGGAAAAAATACAGCTACAGGACCCCCGGAACAATTGGATGGGTTTTTCTGAGTATACGAAGCGACTTAAATGGGAGAACTCGAATGCCTTACCCGCGGCGAACTTGCGCGTATTCTCGGCAAACTCTCTTCTCCCTACTGTTGGAGGCAAAGACCGACTGCCGTTATCGGCCACACCGAAGTTTATTTATTCATTTACCCGTTTCTGTGGGGCGGGAGACATTGGACGCAAAATGAGGCGTCTGGAAAAGTGGGTACTCGAACACGTCTGTCTGGCTAAGGGGAAAATCGATCGATCTCAAATTCAGTTCTCGCACACCTAATCCACACGAACCACCAGTTTGACGCAGAGAAGTCCTTCAAGTCATCTATCGGGCGCCAGCACGCAACAACCGAGGCAGTGGCTATTCGGTTAGCGAATCCAAGGTTCTGTTGTCAGAAGACGTTGAGATACAGACAGTCTGTCTTCCCTGACCGGCTCCAGGTTGTGATCGCACGCCGCCCGAACGCCCTGAAGACAGTCACGCGCGCTCCGTGACAGACAGCGCTCACACCCTACCCCCGAACACCTCCCTCCCTCTCTCCCACCCCCCTCCCCCTGCCCAGCTCCAACGTTCTCAACACGCTGACTTCGTCATGCAGGCGTGGGAACAGAGTATGACTAGCCCTGAACCTCCCCCCCGGAACATAAATCCCCTCCGTAGCTCAAAAGTTCATTATCCGTGTAATTGTAGTAGCCCTATGTTGAATCACAAAATCTTCATCAGACCAAAACAGTTACTTAGACGTTGAAAATATGCGGAGTTCACAGGGTTTATAAGTGACTCAGGGGCTATTACCACTCATCGTTCCCAAGCTGCCTGCATGGCGAGGTCGGTGTGTTATGGCCATTGGGTCAAGGGGTGAGGGGGAGGGGTAACAGGCTGTGAGTGATGTTTGTACGTCGGGTACGTTGAACACAGATCAGTGCCATCAGGAGGTTGGGGCGGCGTGCAATCATAATCTGGGGTCGGTGTTGGCCACGGAAGATAGTGCACCTGTGTCAACGTCTTCTGACAACATAGCACTGGATTGGCTAGCCGTATAGCCACTGCCTCGGCTGTAGCTAGCACCCGTTGGTGTAGGCCTCTGAAGAAGCTTGCTTCTTTGACATCGACTTGGTGATTCGTATCGACAGGATGTGCGAGAATAGAACTCGAAATTGATTTCTTTTAAACTCCACCTAGCCAGGCCGGTATGTGTTCACGTACTCTCTTTTCCAGGCGCCTCGTTGAATGATGAGTGTTAATAATCCCTGAGTCAATTATAAACTGTTTTGGCCTGTTGGCGAGTTACCGAAAACACGTGTTTGTCAAAGTGACTTTTCAAATGTAACATGGGAATATTCGCAAAAGCATGTTTTTCAAGTAAGTTCATTCAGAATACATCACCGACAAAGAAAAGGGAGACTGAAATAGTCATTTCTGGCTTATTAGTTGTCGTTAGCCCGCCATATCCAACCCCGAAGTGTAGAACACCAGGGGTTCGACTATGCGACCTGTTAATTTGAAGTTCGACGACCCTAGCCACCGAACCACGGGCTCGTTTGCCTGTCGGCTTATTCAGTTTAGGATATTGTTGTTTTAACCGCTGCTTACACCGCAACAGTAATTAAACAGGGATACGGTTTTTAATGTGCCGTACTATAACCTAAGTGTATGTGTTTCCTTTCATTCAAGATGATGGAAGGGGAGAAAATAGCAACTTAACGACTTATCAGTAGAGCGTGAGGAGTGAATTTGACAAATGCGTCCACAGATGTCCCTGAATAATTGAGTGGGTTTTTGGAAGATGCGAAGCGACTTAGAAGCCGACGGATATTTTCTAGAGCAGCCTCGCCACACAGAAATTCATACTTTGACCACTTGAGGATGTTTCAGCAAAACAGGCTGCTCAACTAAGAAGTCCATGCACTCATCCACATTTGTGCAGTAGGGAGTCAGTAGTGGCAGTCACTGCTAAGGCCTTGGGGATACTCTAAATTTCCGTCCACAAGCCCCAACTCTGTAGCTAACCGTATATGTAACTTTGAGTGTAGACTTAACTCTAGATCTAACCCTGAAGGTGACCCTATGCCTAAGCCTAACAATAAGCGTCACTCAAACCCTAGGTGGCTGGGAGACAATAATCCGCAGACATCTGTTTTTGCGATTTTAGCAATCGAACCCTATGAGGTGCACATCTCGGGGCTGGGTATGGCCGGCTGACGACGGCCAGTCAGCCAGAAATGGTCATTCTAGTCTCCCTTTTCTGCGTCCGTAATGCTATTCTGTCTATATTACGCACCCCTGTACGGCTGTTGGAGGGGCTCAAGAGAGCGAGAGCCCCAAAGCACACACGAGACGAATGAGTCCCACAGTGCGGTCGGTGAGCGCCCCCTACAAATCGACTTTATATTACTTTTGGCAGAATTCATGAAGTTAAATATATTGCTTCAGTTCTAACAACAAACACCTCATTTCTCTGCAAATTCAGTCTATTTGGGACAAATCCATACATACTTACGCGTTATTAATGTATAAGAAGATAGACAAAGGGTTGGTTCGAACGGAGAAGCCTACCGGTCTAAGTAGCACGGGAAGCGAGCAGGCGATTCTCATAAAACCAAAATAAAATAACCACTTAAGTAGTCATGTCATTTAGTTCGAACTGTAGGCGCGCTTGAAAAGGACGCAAACGGTTTATTAAAGCAGGTTCTAATGTAAGAAAATAAGTTGCACGAAAAACGAAAAAATCCGTCTAAATGTTGCTGTGGAAGTTTACTGAGTCACCACAGGTCGAGCCAACTCCTTAGCTACGGCTACGGATGCGGCGAGTGACTTAGACCTCCTGTGCTAACGACCCGGTCTGATAAGATATAATGAGAAAGATCCAGCTCGGTACGTACACAACTACTCTTATATGACACTTGATAAAACATCACTTGAAGCATTATCCCTTGGTCCGAAATTTTGCACACCTCGTCAAAAAGTAAATCAGTTAGAATTGGAAACGCAGTTCGAGAACCTCTGGAACCAAACATTCGATCTATTGCCCGTTTCCACAGACAGTATCCAACACTTCAAATCCACACTAGTGAATTGCAGCTACCAATACCTAAACAAAGGACCAAAAAGTCGAGGATTACTGACAAAAGCACACGTGGAAAAATTAAAAGAACTTCGAGGGAACAAAGAGATCTTGGTAAGTAGACCTGACAAGGGAACAGGCATCGTCATAATGATCAGATCGGACTACGTAGCGAAGATAGAGTCCATACTATCTGACCAGAAGAAATTCAGAAAGACAGATAAAGAGAAGGATTGCACGAATGACGCAGAGGCGAAATTGACTGACTGTTTAAGAAGGCTCCACACAGGAGGTCACATAAGTGACCATGACTTCGAACACCTCCGGCCAGTCGGGACACATATTCCCCGATTATATGGTCTACCTAAGATCCATAAGGAAGGCCTACCGGTTCGCCCGATTTTAGATATGCGGAACTCTCCGTATCATGCGATAGCTAAGTGGTTAGCAGAGAAGCTCAAGCCCATACAACATCAGCTGGCACCACGCAGCTATCGAGATACCTTTCAATTCATTGACGACATTAAAGACCTCAACCTTGACGGCATGATGATGTTCTCACTAGACGTCGCATCACTTTTTACAAACGTACCAGTCACCGAGACAGTTGACTACATCTGTGATTTTCTGTCTGCCAGTCATCAAGAAATAGGACTGCCGACAAAAACACTCAAGGAACTATTACTTAGATGCACATTAAATGTGCAGTTCCTTTTTGACAACCAACTCTATAGACAAATAGACGGCGTTGCCATGGGCTCGCCTCTTGGACCTCTCTTAGCCGACGTCTTCATGGGCAAGCTGGAGAGATTTCAACTAAGCGATCAGATCAAGAAGCTTAAACATTATGGTCGCTACGTTGATGATATCTTTGCGATTGCAACCACAGAAACCGACGTCGCTGCCCTCCTAAATGCTGCAAATCAGGCACATCCGTCCATCAAATTCACGTTGGAGATGGAGTCGGCTGGTTCGCTTCCTTTCTTAGATGTCCTTCTAAACAGGAGATCTGACGGTAGCATCCGATGGAGTGTCTATCGAAAGAAAACCTGGTCTGGACAATACACGAACTTCGCTAGTTTCGTACCTCTCCAACAAAAACGGAATCTAGTCAGGTGTTTGGCACAAAGGGCTAGAAAAATTTGTTCGAAAGATAGTATCGAGGAGGAACTTAGAAAAATCCAGGACTTGCTTCGCGAAAATGGGTATCCTGACAGGTTCATTGCAAAGAACCTTGCCGAACGACCTGCAAAACCCACCACACTAACCGCCGAGAAGAAAACGTTGTTCCTCAAAGTCCCCTTCCAAGGAGACGCTGCAGGTGAACTCCTAAGAAGACGCCTTGACCAAGCTGTCTCGGGAACCTTCCCAGCAGCAAGGGTTCGCATATCATTCTCCACTAACCCTATTCTACGCGGAGAAGGCAAGGATAGGCTGCCACCTCAGACCGCCTCAATGTGCATCTACTCATTCACTTGCTCCTGTGAAGCAGGCTATATTGGTCGTACGAGTCGACGCCTTTCCAAAAGAATACGAGAGCACCTTCCCGCATGGCTGGCAAAGGGTGAAACTAGGAGAATAGACAGCGCCATCCTTGCGCATGCAGTGGACTCAGGGCATCGTGTGGACCCCACCGAAGCATTTCGTGTGATTTACAAGGTCCCCTCGAGCTACCCTAAGCTACTGGGCCAGCGCCTGCTAGCAACAGCAGAAGCGGCCGCCATAAGGTTACGAAAACCGACCCTATGCGCCCAAAACAACCTTGTTCAGGCTCCGCGCTTACCGTGGTCAAAGGTTGACTAACCACATACAACTTTCGGCGCCCTTCCGCTCTTGCCGAGCCTGTAATTTAAAACCTAACTTTTATCGATTTTGTTTCACTCACTGTACCCCACCCTATGTAATTGTATTGGCCTGATGAGAATTTACCGAAAGGAACGTTCACTCGCCACTCTCTCTTCTGAATAATGAGAAGAGGGGTAAAACGACCCTTTATGTGCTTAACGACCAATCGCGGCTTTTCCATGCACCTCAATACGTCAAGGCGAGGTCGCCACTTCGCCTTACTTGGGGGAATTCAAGTACGCTTGTCCTCCCGACAATAAACGACAAGTTAAGCGCGAGGTCACAAGTTTGTTGCTAGGGTTATTCTGGAATACCATAAGCACGAACGGAAATATGGAATATATGCGAGGTAAAGAGTGTATGCAATAAAATATGGAAAATCGTAATTTTAGAAACATCAGGTGATTTCTAACTGAATGGCTTCACACAAGAAAGTGAACCGTTAGGACTTGACATTTCCATTTTTGGGAACCTTAGAACAAGGTGGTATATGCCAAATGCTGCACAAATTCGTATAGATTGAGTGAAATTTAGAAAACTTTACAGATTTGACACGTATCGTGCTTTTGAAATCGGCGCAAAGTAAGTGAATTATCCACTCGCTGAACCGATCATCACTGACTATGGATTGCGGCTCGACCCTCGAATGTCGATTCCAGTTAATGGAGGTCAGCAGACAGAATCTCTCTCGATTTTTTAACAGTCCATACCTTCCCATATTTCACTCACTGGATACTCGGGTGGGCCAGAAATCCAACAGCCTGCAAGTCATATCTTCCCGGAGTATCTCTAGGAATGGATCCCTCAGGTCACAACGACCGTAGTGCTGTTGATATACTCAGGATAATTCAATTTTACTGAGGAAGTATCGACTAGTTTTCAAGGTTAACCTTAGTTAACATTGGAATGGTGAAAGCAGAGTCATTTGCTCGAACGAGACCCGACCGATTGTGTTGAGTAATTTCAACACGGAACTGACATCTAACAGTTCAGACGCCGCAAACAACGACGTCCAGCGAGTGCCCCGCGGAATGGGACACAGCACAGGCGACATGCGCGTGAAGTTTGAAGTAGGGAAGATTACGACAGTTCGACCGTTGATTCCGACGACGTCCATCGTGAGCTACGGAGCAAGGTGCAGCAGACACGGTGACTTGCGCCCGGAATAGTTTATGGTGAATGTAGACTTTCGCAGCATCTACAGCACTTTCTCCTCCCCTATCTAGATCCGGTGTCAAGACAGGGTCAAGAAGACCGTAGGAGGGGGGAGGGCACAGGTGGCTGGCACAGCCGGACCCGCACCTAGGCGTACCATCACACCCCCAGTTCCACAGCATACACTTGGCCAGGACTTTTCACCACCACCACCAGCACCACCAGCACCAGCACCACCACCACTACCACCACCACCATCAACGACGACAACAACACCTTGACAGGGCTCAGAAGGACGAGGATGACTGGGCAGTCATGCCCACCACCTGTATACCCAGCGGGAGCGCAGGCGCATCTACCGGAAGAAGTGGGGAAGACTAGCTCAGCATCCGTCGCACTATCCCCGGACACGCAGCACTGACCGCGAGAGCCGAGTTTGTGGTAGTCAGTGCGACCGCCTACCCGTGCTGCCTTCAGTCCGCCTAGAAAGTCTGTCAATCGCCGCTTGCGTGTGTGTGACTCAACCCTCCGCTCGCTGACATCGTGACGCCGATCGAGATTTTCGTCACCACCAACTGGTCGCAGATGCACCTGTCGAAGTGGTGTGAACCACAAGACAAAGATTCCCAGATCAGAAGTCAGGGAAGACGGTTTAATTTGGACAACCTTTACTGCTGTGGAAGTGCATACACAAAGGCTCTGTAAGCAGTCGCCGCGGGCGCGCTCTCCAGGCTAGTTGTATTGTCTGTGTCCGTTCTCGTGTTGCTGAGACCTAGCGCGTGTGCGCGCCAGCCAATCACAGGAGGGACGGAGTTGATCGGCTTCGCGCGTCCCAGCAGCATATCGACAAGGTTTGAGGCGGACAGGAAGGCAGAGTGACAGAGGCGGAGGGCAGGGAGACGCGGACTGCCACACACCAAGTTCAAGAGCCGAGTCTAATGACCTAAACTAACTAGCATACTGTTGGTGAGCGTACTCGCTGCCGTTGCCTGCTGACTTGCCTGTACACTCTTTCACTTCAGTTAAGGTTGTCCAAACTCTGTCTTTCTTGACTTTCGATTTGAGAGTCTTTAAGTTGTCGATCATCACATATCGACAAGTTATCCGGTCAGCCGGCAACCTTCCAAGGACGAATTTTAGATTGTCATATTTGCTATAGTGAGAAATGCACGAATTTTATGTGGTGATGGATTCCCTAGTGTCGGCCCTCCTCACTTTCCACCCCCCATGCAGAAGTCGGCTCTCAGAGTCTCTCAATCAGCTGCTGACGGGATTGGCTGTAGTGGCTGACGGAAATAGACGACCCGTCTACAAATGTTGTACACGATCTGGTCCTTGCAGCATGACCCAGGCTTCGGATCTCAAATGGTTGAGAGCGCCATAAAGGCCACCTTAACAAGGGACCGCTTAGCTTCCCTCTTAATCCTCCACGCAGCTGTACATGTGTCCAAATTACCACAGTCGCCCTTGCTGCGCGTAAATCTATGCACACACACCGAAGCACTAGGTCACTGAAACTTTTCCGAAAACCTGTAGATACAAGAGATCACTCAGACTCTTCCTCTCTCTCTCTCTCTCTCTCTCTCTCTCTCTCTCTCTCTCTCTCCCGGGCATGACTTAACTCGATCAGTGTACACCTTGGCCTCATAAACAACCACCACTGCCTGAAACTTTGCCTGATTATTGTAGAATCTACGTTACCTCCACCAACTTGACGTAACAGGGCAACCAGAGCGCAAACTCGGCCTGCCAAAGACAAATGCGCAATTCCTCCTAGTTTATTGCTTGTAGACCAATCTTGACAGGGTGCAATGATTCACCGGCCCGGTAGGCATGTGAATAAGTCCACGATACAATGAGAACCCAAAAGCGACGGCCAACGTCGGTCTTCACTGGATAAACCGAAAAGGCAGTTTTTCTAAACTGCCGGTTTGCTTGCAGTTCGCAGAAGCACTCGTTATGCACTTGCGATGCAGATCGGTGCCGCCTGGATGAAGATCAGGAAAACGACCCTCGGGAACAACCGCAGATAACATGTTTAGTAATGACTGAGTTCCTGCTGTTAGCTTTTCACAAACTCTATGATTTCGCTTCATAGTCACAGGCACTCCAGTTTACGTTTTTTTTCGCGCACGACTTACAGCTGACCACTAATAATAAAAGAGCAAGAAGCGAGCACTAAAGTGTCTCTATCTTCAGTCACAAGTGTTATGAAGGACGGAAATAGAATAAAGTCGCCGTCTAAAGCAAAAGGAAAACACAGCAGGCTAAACCGGATCGAAATGCACACGTGGAATTAGTTAGTTACTCAACTTGTGCCGCATACTCGAGCTTACCCGTGCGGCCCCATGAGTGGCCGATAGAACATTCGTGATTCCCCTGCGAGGGGGTTATCGGACGAGAAACAGCCTTGACCACCATGCCAAGGTTCAAAATGTTCTAGAAAGGTTAGGAGTTCAATAAACATGTTTTTAGCGCGTTGGACCTTTTTATTACTCCGATTGGCAGAATAAAGAGGTTGTTCATATAGTCGACCTTCCACCTCTCTCTCCCATTCACCCGTCAGTATAAACTGCAGGTTTTACTGTATAACAAGGAGACAGTCACAAGCTCCGCGTTTTGGATAGCGGATCAACTTCCCAGTTTGTTGTAGACCATGGAGGTCGGAGAATCAAAAAGAATAAAATAATAGTTTCTCTCAACCTAACCCCATTATTCCCAACGATCCTGCTGCTTTAACCCCGAAGTCACGAACATACGCCTGGAAAATGAATTGACAAACTCGGCTCCCAGTGGGGCCTCGTAGCCCAGACGGTTAGAGCGTTAGCTGTACTAAAGCTTTGCCCTTTCTGCCGTAGGTTCGAATTCCACCGAGGCTGTCGAGTTCCCTAAAACTGGGTCAGGTAAATTATTTAAATCTGCCCAAGTACCTAATTCTTAAATGAGCCTAGTAATCATCTGGTGGACTCCAGGTTGTTTGCTTAGGAAATCCTGCTTTGACAGTCAGTTTACTACATCAGAATTGGTGAATTCCATACGTTATAGTAGGTTGGTCGTGCAACTTGACCCAAATGTGATTAAACTCACGGCTGCATGTGAAGCCTCGTAGCTCAGGCGGTTAGAGCGTTGAATAAACTTCCATTTCTGTCATGTTTGTTTCGTTATTCGAACGAGGTGCCAGAACATACCGCGCACTTTGAAAGGTGCGAATTAGGACATGTAAGCCGGCGGAGGTAACAATCGGGAGATGGCACCGAAAAAATCCGTTACCTAGAAATAATACCTTTAACAGTGGACTCAAACGCCTTCAGTCTATATCAGCGGTTGCATGTCTACTTTCACGGACTACTTGGACGTTCCCCGACGGCCTAACATGGGCTGGCCGAACGAACATCGCAGGAGGTTACATGGACGATGGTCGCTGTTACCAAACCTTCTCCATCGTTAAACCCGTACACCTGAATATACGGCATACATTCGCATTATGACAGTTTATTACAAAACAGAATCACTTTTAAATAGGATAAGTCTGCACAACATGGGACAGGAACAGTTCCCAGGCATCTGTCAAAGACATGCCATTGAGGCCAAACCAAAGGCGATACTGTTCTTCATCTATGTGAGCCCACGCAGCTCGACCACATACAGGGCCTCCCTTGGGGTGTTTCCTTTTCAGTCTACTCCAGTATGCCTCAGTGGCATTGGTGTGCCGTCCGGTGGTAGGGTCCTTGTAGTTCTTTGAGCGGTTAACAGAGAAATGTAGATAAACTTCTCAGGGAAGACGATTATACGCCTTCCACTCGTCCGTTACCACGAGGCTCTCTTTGGCGACCTATTTTGTAATAACGGAACGGAGAGCGGGCCAACTTCGATCATTCACCTGTTCAAATAAGGCTTTACGTCGGCTAGTATCGCACATCCTGACCAGCCACCAGCCATAAAACCCCTATTACCACCTATCCCGTAAGACAGGCTGCTTTGGTTAGGCGGATTTTTGGGTGCCATCCCCCGATTGTTACCCCGGCGGAAAACAGACAATCCAAGGTAATTGGTTAAGGAAGGCCGGCTTAAGCAAGACGGAATGCGGCAGGCCGACTTAACCTTTAACCTAACCCCAGCCCTCATCCCAACCTCTTCCCTAACACTTATCTCAAACCCAACCCCAGCCTTGACCATAATCTCAAGTGCAGTCACTGTCTTAAGCTTAGCCAAAAAGGTAGCCCTAATATAACATACTTCTCATTTTATAGCAATGAAAACATGGGCTGAAGTATCCAATATTTATCAATCGTCATTTCTCGTACCGAGATGAACATACAATAAGCGTGAATTTTTGATCCGGCGGTGATACACTGGTCAACACTGTCCCATTCGCTGAACCATCAAACACATGTATTTCATGAAGTAGCTAACTCCCATATATTTAGTGCATTCTGTCTCTGCACTTGAATCTGTCCATCGGCATTCCCCGTGGTCCGTTGTGCCACATGATGGTCTGCCATGGATTCTATCCTATTTACTGAGGCCTACTGTCACAGGACAAGGACACAAATCTGTGCAAATGAAGAGGATGCCATCTTTGTCGCCACTCACGGCGTCCGTCGGACCTGAGTTGCCACAGCAAAACTGCTGGATGCCTAAACACCCGCTGGCAGTCTGACTTGGCGTGATAAAAGGTCGTGGTGCTTCCTTTACGGATCTTGGCAACACTTATGACATTGAGGTACTTCCGAGCACCCAGATAGGTGTATGAACAGCGGAACTGGGCGAAACTATAAATTCCACGAAAACAAAGACGACCGTCTCGGGATTTTAAGCTGGAGACATCTACCAGGCAGTGGTAGACTATTAGGCATATTAACTAGTTAGCAGTTTCTGACCGAGCGTACAAGGTTAAATGCAATCGGCCATCAGATTAATTAGACGTCAACAGCCTTCACTCGGCCTTGTTAAAACTTCTTGGATTATCTGAAGACCGAGTTGTGGGTATAACAAGTCGCCACCAGGATAATACTTGAACACGGATTTGAGGCACGGCAAGTACACCCAGAAGATATCATTTACCTGGACGTGATTGGCCGATAGTTTTTGCGCTCCACTCTCCGAATCCGATTTTTAAATCACGTCTCCACTAAAGACCGTACAGACGACCAATCAACTATGCCTTCCTTAGTCACTGATTGAGATGACTCAGTCATACTTTGTGCCTGCCTGGCAGTAAATCATTCAGGATGTCATTTCAACAGGAACCGATCTCAGTCCGCAACGACGCGGATGGACCTCGTGATCGCTGAACTCGACAGCATCTCTGGTCCTGTGATTGTGTCTGTCTGCTTTCGTAGTCGCCAATGCGGTTACATGCGCAGGCAGTCCACGCCAATCACTGCTTACGCGCGAGTGACCTAACATCAGCTCGTGCGTGCCGTGACGCCGATCGGTATTTCTGTGTCTATCGATTGGTCGCAGTCGGACAAAGCCCAGATGCATGCACTTATCCCCGGGGCCACCTGACTAAAACTGGTGGTATACTGTTTATGAGAACAACTGCCGTCACTGTCTGCTGTCCCGCCTCTACGCCCTCTCGCCGCAGTTAAAGCTGTCCAACCATATCCGTCTTCCCTGGCTTTTGATTCGATGAAAGCTCGAATTTTTGAGACATCACGCCTCGGCATAGTTTGTGGGCCCAGTCTGTCAAGTAGTACAGCTTCGTTTAAAGTTAACGATTCGCGACGTGTTGAATCTTCAACATGAAGCCTACTGAATCAGATAGGATGAACACCCTTGTAAGCACGAAGAACGACGCCCTGTGCCCAGAAGTAAAAAACTTTTTATGTTGTGTCAGGCAGCACCGGACATAGGAGAACGAATGAAGGTTGCCTCGGTTTGTGGAATTTTAAGCTTTTTAAGCCTGGCGAACATACAACTTGCAAGACAATAGTAGCATAAACTACCACGTTGGAAAATCAGGTTGTACAAGGCTGAACAGTATAAAAATCACTGTACTATCCAGAGAACCGTCGTTCAATGTTCTCACTCTTTAGTTTGATCACAGCGACACTCAGGA
Organism: Spirometra erinaceieuropaei; assembly: GCA_902702965.1. Classification (NCBI taxonomy): domain Eukaryota; kingdom Metazoa; phylum Platyhelminthes; class Cestoda; order Diphyllobothriidea; family Diphyllobothriidae; genus Spirometra; species Spirometra erinaceieuropaei. Next base: position 37,605 of record CACRXP010000060.1, read on the forward strand.
CGATAAAAGTAACTATCACCAGAATGCAGGATGTGAATATGACAGACGGATGGGTGCTATCCTCATCAGTCGTTCCAAACTGTCTTTTAAGGTAGTTAAGGTCGAGGTCAGCTTCACTGGACCGCCGGCAGGTATAGTGCCTTCCTGCTCGCTTGTTCGGCAGAACTATGACCTCACAAATCTTCGAAGAGCCCCCACAGATTTTGCCCTTTGTTGGCAGCACCGTGCGATTATTCTGAAAAGTAGTCAAAGAAAGAAGAACAAATGCTTTTTTGCTCTTGGACGGAGGTAATGTGACATCCAGAATGCTAATTTATATTCTTGTTGTATTTGCTACTAACTGTTTGTTAGTAACGATAGTCTGCTCTGGTCGCGCTTTCTTTGTTTATACATCCCAACTTGTCGATTCTCGTCATTCTTTGTTCATTGTGCCTTGTTGTCGCTCGTTTTTGAGCCAAACACCACAAGTTAGTGTCCTTCGCGTGATTGCTCATTTAATTACCTCTTCCACTTTTCAATCGATGTCCCGTCTTGTTAACTCTATCGTGTTCGGCTAATCTTACCGTCGGGTACGTTTATTTTGGTGAATAAACTAGCACTGAATCGAGGAAATCCAGAAAATATTAACAGGTAGTACTTCAAATAGTTATTCATTCCAACAAATTAAAGAGGGCGTTCGACGAGGATGATAGCCACTAACTGTCGAGCAGGTTTCGAGTCGCGTGGCGAGGCACAGCGCCAAAACAACAATAGATTAATATTAATTCACTTCACACAAACGTAGCATGGAGATCCACAAGAAGTTTGGGCACAGGTTTTGCCGGTTTTTTGTCGCTGTATGACGCAGTTGCGAGGGGTTCGACTCATTAATGGGTTCCCACCGTTCACTCGATGTGCTTTCTGGAACATAGTTCCGTTTTCAATGTGCAATTTAGTAATTTCACGAAAAACTGATGTGAAAACTTGGGATAAATTTTCCGGCCCGAGTATTCTCAGATTTGGTTCGGAAGTTGGCATAAATCGTTGGATTGGAATCCATTGGTTCCAATGAAGAAAGCGCGTAACAACTGACAGCGGTAAAGCATAAATACTTATTGACGCACTTTGCTCCCAGCGCAGGTACTGACAAATAGCCATTTGGCAAATTTGTACAACACCCTGATTACCCACTTGTGAAAAATTCAAAACCCTCGATCGGGACGTCCCGGTTCAGGGGGTTAGAATGCTGGCTGTACTGAAGCCTTGCTCTTTCTGTCGAGGGTTCGAATGTCACCGAGGTAGCCAAATTTTTCACAATCGTTGGATTATTTAAACGAAAAATTGAACGGAAAAGTGATGGGATATTAGTAATTGCGACAGCGTTCTCTACTCATGGCCGATCAGGATGGTCGTAAATGCACAATCCTCTGGAAGGTCCATGAGACAGCCTTTTGAAACAATATTCAAGAACAGGCGATCTATGAGCAGCATCCAAATTAAGAAATTGCCTATTTGTGCATACCAAGTAAGTGGGTGTAAGTTGACGCTGTACTGCACCTCACATCAGTGTCAAAGGCGCCCAACTGAAAACCGTGGACACCACGTACCTGGGCAGCGCCAAAATCGACGACGAGATGGTTCGTCGGATCTCCAAAGTTAGTCAAGCTTTCGTATGGAATCGCCACGGTCTCCAGCTCGACACGAAGCTCAAGATGTACAAAGTAGTCCTCCTGCCGAAGCTGCTTCGTGGGGCAGGGACCTGAACGGTGTACAAGAAGCAGGCGCGGAAGCTCAACCACGTCCACCTCAGCTGTCTCCGGCGGATACAGAAACCGAGACAACAGGACCAGATCTCGGACACAGACTTACTGGAGCGGACAAGAATCCTCGGCATCCGCGCCATGCTGAGATGACTGCAACTGCGCTGAAGCGGTCATCTTGTGAGGATGGACGGCGAGTTACTACCCAAACGACTCTTCTATGGAGACGTCGCCACGGGTTCTCGTCGACAAGAGGTCAAGTCCGGCGCTACGAGGACACCCTGGAGACTTGCTTGAAGCGTCTACAGACCAACCCAGCAAAGTGGGAAACCCTCGTCCGGAAACGACCGGCTTGGAGGAGGATAGTAAAGAAGGGTGCAGCGATCTACAAAGCCAACCGCGGAATCGCCGCCGAAGTCAAATGCGAATCTAAAAAATCTCAACCCCCCCCTCGCAACGCCAACACTTATGTGCCCCCCAAGCATGCCCACGGTGTCAGCGAATATTTCGGGGACAAATCGGTTCTATTAGATATCTTCGGACTAACCTCAACACCCGGACGCCACCAACTGATGCCCCCTGTCCACCTCTGTCTCGTCCGCAGTCGGAAACTAACTCTAATGGTGCTCTCGACCCTCTGTCGCCATCCTCCACTACCATTTCCGCTTCAAAATCTGCTGCGACGGCTCCTACCCCCACCAACAATGCCAAAAATCTTGACACACTGTCAAACAACAACCTCACCGCCGCCAACACCAGTGATGTGGACTCGGCCCCAACCTGTTCTCCTTGCAGTCACACAGTCGCCTCACAAATCAGCCTGGTCGCGGTCACCTGTGAATCCCTCGCACAGAGACTG
>CACRXP010000060.1:40273-53045 GCA_902702965.1 Spirometra erinaceieuropaei
CCCTTCCATACTCGGTGCTGAGATCTCGCCTAGACGGAGCAAATAGCCACGCAGGGAGTGCACAGGTGAGCACTGTTCCCAACGCCACGGTCGGTGGTTCAGATGGTCGAGCAATCATCTCACCAACCAGTCAGCGCACCAAAAGCAACGATCTCTGATGAAGGGGGGAGCCGCGAATAGTCATAGGTATGCGGTAGCATGGCGAATGCATCCAATAAATACTGCAGCCCCTTGTGCATGAACCACACGCATCTACTATTGTCTGTGATGATGGGTTCGAGCAGGAATCCGAACTTCAGGCGAATAAAGTACTTGTCCCAGCGATCGTGTCTCCTTCTTCAGAAGCTTAGTAGTATTAAAGTTAATGTAAACAAAATGGCTTATTGACATCTGGATAGTAACATGTGTATGGTTATAACCGGAACTTATTAGACGGGGTTTGGGGAGTTCTGGCTGACCTTTAACTGGTGAGTATCCAGACGCCCCCTAAACACATTCAAGTTGGTTTGACATCTAATCATATCGTCGGCCTCCAGCGGGCTAATGTGAGGAGTCGGATGTCACAGTATGCGCGTACTCACCATTCTAAGCATTGCGGCCTCTGATGGTTCTTTGTTTGTTTTAGTAAGTAGTCAGCAGCATTGCAGGCTGTGACGCCTAACTCCTCGCTGTGGCCGCTGGAAGCCACTGGTGCGACTAGAATTACTAAGAATCGTATAATATAACACCGAACGGCAAATTGTAATGTCGGACTGCTTAACCAAACTCTCAGAAAGCCGTTCGTATGATTAGAACTACGAATGAATAACATGCAGCCCCCATAATTACCTCCAATATGCGAGCGGTGGAAAAAAAGGATTTTACAAGTGGGGTCCGCAGCAATCGAGAATCAGGCCTTTGAATATTATGTGAAACTTTCTAAACGAAATAAGTAACAGTCTTACAATCCATTAGGGTTGGTTCATGTAAGCAACCATACCAAACATTCCCTACTCCTAGCAGTTGAATATATAGGTGACATGCGGCTCGAATAGGGCGGAACGACAACTAACACGACAGGAGCCACAAATAATCCGACATATTTTCGGGAGAAAAGCAACTTCCCACTGTTGAGATATAACACGACAATCGCATTTCCACAGCTGGCGTCTCCTGGTTTCTTCCTAAAGGGGCGGACGTGCAGAACTAGGCGCGATATTCACAAAAGGGTGGTTACTGTAGACACTCCGTGTCAAATATCAGTCGGGGGTCTTGCACAAAGCGGCCTGAATACTGCTCCAACAGCAAAATCAGCTCAATGGATGATCCGACTTGGCTGAGGAAAGTTTTTTAGTTGAAGGACAGGCGACGGATTGAGTGTTTTGTTGTGTAATGCTGGAATTATTCCTAAAAGGGGCCACACAGTAGATGCACTGGACCGGAAAGAGGGCCAAACTGGATGCCGGCAGGCGTTATATAATACGTACTCATAAAAATGTCAACATTGGGGATATAGTGGCAGGCGCAGACAGCGCACATTGGAGTCCTTGTTACTCCACATTTTCGTAATTAAAGTCCTGGTAAAGTGTTTGTTGTAGACCAGGAGGTGTGGAGTGGTACGCCTAGGTGCGAGTCTATGCCATGCCAGTCACCTGCGCCCTCTTCTGCCCCCGGTATTCTTGACTATGCCTTGACATCGGACCCAGGTGGAGTAGGAGAAGAGGGAGCCGTAGATGCCGCGCAAGTACGTCTTCACTCTGAGCTAGTTAACGAGCAAGTCACTGTGCCCGCTCTCGCCCTATCGTGAAGCACACAGTGGACATCGTCGGCTACGACGGTCGGACTGTCGTAGCGTTGGGAAAGAACGTCCTTAACACTTGCGATACATCATAGCTGCTGAGCTCGCAAGCCAACGTGTAAGTTTATCCAACATGATAGGACTTATTTGTAGTTCTGCTCACCGAGTGGATAGGCTTTTTAACATACGCAGCTACGACATCGTCCAGTCTGTTTTGTACTCACCAAAGACCGACTAGAGTGAACAAAGATTGAAACACAAGCCAAGTTTTGGGCATGCTCATTGAAAGACGCGGCCAGCTAAAACCACAAAAGTTACAGGATGCCGCTATTTCATATCCAAAATTTTTCAAACTAGTGACATGTATGAAATCTTAATTCAGCTACGATGAGTACAGGCAACTCTGGCTATCTGTTGCCGCGAAATTGGTTAATCCGGCAACTGTAAATGGTGGCAGCAAACTACTTGAAACAGGAAATATATCTGCTGTTTCGGAACCATCTTCAGTGCCCATTTTTGTTGATCGAAGTGGGGGTTATTTCATAAGTGCACCGCCCACGTTGCAATGTTCAAAAGAGAATTCTGATAAACCTTAAAAACGTACTAGGCTGAGGCAGGGATCGTCAGTAACCGTAATTCCCAATAGGCCCATTCCTCGAAACCCTCAGTTCTCAGACGCTTTAAATAGTGAAATTCTTTTTGTGAAGTGGATGCCGGAAGTATGACAAACTGTCAACAGTCACTTGCTTGTGTGGGAATTACACGCTAGAATTTCAAACGGCTTTGCTCAAAGGCACTCTGAGGGGTCCCAATGAAAGCATGAGTATAGGGTGGATTGAAATATGGCTGCTCTTGTGGATACTCGTTATTACCCTTAGTTCACACTAATCGATCAAAGTTCGCACCTCTAACTACACCACAAAACCACGAACCGCACATATTCCGATGTCGTTGCAATGCTAGCGGGCTTTAAAAACCGAACTGAAAAACAGTTTCGAGGCCCCAACTAAACCCCAACTGACTATTGTTAACGTCAACCCTATTAACTGGAAGGCGACCTGGTGGTTATACCAGTGAGTATTCAGAAACAACTTTTGTCGGCCTGAAAAGCCCCATACACACTAGGCCGACCTTTTCGAAAGTTAAAAAAGTAGACTACGGGAGGGCGACAACGTCTTCCAGCCTACAAAAATGTTGTTCAACCAAAATTGATTCAGGACCATAAAATGAAATCTTCATTTCCAGATCTTGGCCAAATTTATTCTTAAGCCTGCGTTCAGGGACTGTCACAAGCCTGGAATCTTATGTAGCCAACAATACCAAACAATGGATGTCTACGCAACAACCTTCCCTCGAATTCACTTGACAAAAGATTAATGACAGAAATGCGGACCCTGACCGGCCGGTTATGATTAGGCTCCTTTGCGTGCAGAAAACTGTGCTGCTTCGATTGTAGCCGTTGAAAATCTTCGAACTAGGTTCCTTTTGTGTGATATAAAGAATCCACTTGGCGTTTTCACAAGCACAAACACACGGAAATGTGGTACAACTGGTGACTGCCATAACACCTATGATTTTATTTGTTGTAAGCCAGAATTTCCTCTTCACGACAACTCGATCGTCGTGAACGATGATGTCAGGACAGAGTAAAGAAAACGGGAAAAGAGATCGGGCGCAGTGGTCGACAAGGCTAAACAGCCCGCCCACGCATGACACTCAGACCTGGTTCGCGCATGATGGACAAGGTTCCCCACAAAGGTATGAAAGGGACAGCTCGGATCCCAGCTGAGTGGGAGTGTCATAGAGGTCACATTAAGAGGCAACCATTGAAGCCTGACTCTCTGTCCTGGAAGGACCGGAGCTATCCCGTTATTTGGCAGCCTTCCAAACCGCGGCTTTTGGCACACCGTGGTAGTTTAAAAGCGTATCAGGTTGTTTGTGGTGAAGAATATGCGTTCAGTATCGTGGGGCGGAGTCCCCAGAGTCGACCTCACTCACTCTTTCCACTCTCGGGCATCAGCTCACGATCCGAGCCGACTGGCCAGTTGATGCGGTGATTAGGCGCAGGTGGCTGGTGGGTCGCGAGCATGAAACTAAGCGTGACACCACATCCTCATATGTGACATTTGTTGTGGATACGCAGTTCGAATAACGAATGCCGTGCTCTAGGTTTGGCCCCCTCTTGGTGCGGTGCAGTTCCTGCGCGGCCCATTGTAGGGGCAGAATTCCTGTCTCCAATGAATCGTTATGACGGTGAAGATGAAAGTACTTGTGGCCGTTCGCGTCTCCTTGTCCTCCACCTTTGTCACGCTGCCTTCCTGTCCGCCTCACACTCCTTGTCGATACGTAGCTGGAATGCGCCAGGTTGGTCACTAGCCTTGCGAGTGCTCGAAGCCAATAAACGCTGTCCACCCTCTGATTGGCTGTCGGACACCGAGACAACGAAAGGCGCACACGCGCTGGGTCTCAGCACCTCGAAGGCGGACACAGACAAGACAACTAGCCTGGAGAGCGCGCTCGCGGCGACTGCTTACAGAGCCTTTGTGTACGCACTTCCACAGCAGTTAAAGCTGTCCAACTCAAACCGTCTTCCCTGACTTCTGATTTGGAAATCATTGTCTTGTCGACCACACCACCTTCGACATACTTGCTGTAACCAAGGCTTGTCATCATCCCGCTGGCATTCCTATTTGGACCCACAACAACCACTCCAAAGGTTGGGTGCTTTCTCTGGCATTCGAGGACTTTGCATCTCGACGTGATTCCACTTAATTGTGTCACAGGTTAGATTCCGGTAATACTTTACGGTGTTGAAGATACCGACTTTTCCAGGGCACGGATTATTTAACCTTTATCACGCTGGCGGCATTGACCTACTGGTGCCAAGTTCCGATGACCTACAGAAAATAATGTCGCGGGTAAGTGAGGTCGCTAAATCAGGCGGTTTAGTTGCGAAAATAAATGCAGTCTAGAGTTGTACTCCTGTTGAGCATCCCTCGCGATAAAGTGCTATCAGCTAGGGCATGTAGACGAGTTGTTGCCAAGCATACAGGGTAGTGACGACATCGTCGTCCGAACCAATGTCACTGTCGGGTTTTTTGAAACCAAATAGGGTGTCTATGGACCTGCTACCATGTCACAATCGTCACTGGAATCCGCATCTAGCAAGTGTGCTTCGGATTAACCTTCCCCTGCGTTTGCGAACGTCAGGACTTTAATGTTAAAGAGTTAGAAGCGGACGTGACTGACCAGTCTTCTGAGAGCCATCCTTCGAGTAAAATATATTGACCTAATTTCGAATGAGACGATACTGCGAAGATATTTACGGCCACTCATTAAAGATGACTGAACTGGTGTGGACACGTACGTCATCGTCCGTTCCATGGGTTCAGTGCTAATGCATAAACACGACACCGCTGCCTAACTGAAGACAACTAAGAGGTTGGTTCGGAAGTTGGTTCGGCACTGTCCGGTGAAGATATCAAGATGGTTTTTAAACCGTAAATATTCGATCTCTGGTGGCTGAGTGGACAGCGCATTAAGTTCAAGACCATTTGACGCCGACATGAGCGCGCGAGAAAGATATGCCTGTACCGTAACTGAAGCCAGTTGTGTATGACACAAACACGGTCGTACCAGTTAAAGGGAAACCCAAGTATCAATACACGTAAACTTAAAGAGGCTTGAATTAAGTGACATTCACAGTGTAGAGTCATAGTTGTTCATATGTCAAAGATGGAAATAAAGTAAATCCATGCGACGACCCAATAAAATTGAGGTATGAAGAAAGTCGAAGAATTCGGTCCCGGCTATCGCAGTCAAATCCGGATGAAACTATTTCAGAGGACATTATATGTTTCAATCGTCCAGCCTTTTTTCTGGTACGCCCAAGGGAATATTGGAAACGACTTTACGGGATGCTTGGAGGATTGTTGGGCCGAATCGTCGTCGAGCTTGATTTATGAAGCGGAGGCGCAAAATGTTCCAGCTCCATGTTGGTAGTCCTGCCCATCAGTTCAACTCCAGATCTGCTACGGGAGATCCGTTCAGGGGAAACATAGAAGTAGTATCTGAGAAAAATGAAGTGCTCACCGGATCAACGGAATTGTATTGCTAACGGTTCGGCATTGCCTATCGACCACAAGCAACAATTCGGCGCCGTTTGATGCAATCCAAAGAGATACTGCAACCCACTGAAACCTCAGCAGTTGTCTGCTAAACACGTTGTAACGATGAAGACTGCAAATACGTTAGGGAAACCGAACGGAAATTGCAGACCCGCTTACGTGAGCACAAACTGGCAAATCGGAGACTAGACCCAAATTCACAGTTTGCGACTCATATTGGGGAAACTGACCACAGTTTTAACTTCCAAGGAACAGCCGTCTTTGACCGGGCCACCTCAGGGACAGAAGGCCTCATACCTGAAGCTTGGTACTCAGATGCCAAGTCCACCAACAGGCATTTAGATCTTTCTGCGACCTATAAAGTCCTACGCCACTACATACGCCATAAATAAGACAAGCTGTTCACACGGAACTTAAGAATACCGAGCAAACACGGCCCGTCGACTAATTCACCCAAAGGGGAGACACAAACGCAACCACTTCCAATTAAGGTGACAAAACACAACACAGGAGGGCACTTAAATTCACAAACGACGGTCAGAGGGCCAAGGCAGCGAAAGAGGAACAAAATAGATCAGCCCAGGGCCAACTAATTCGGCCGTCTACTCAAAATTCTGGTCGATCTTTGCACTAAACGCTTTGATAATATACAGCCGGCCAAACTCTCCGAAACTTCAGCAATACGGTTCCCTTGATCAGGGGAAAAATTCATTTTTCTTAGATTACCGGCCCGTATCTCTTACGCTTGCTAACCGGAGACGTAGTACTTCTCCGCTCTGGTTGCAAAATGGAGCATACTTATTCCATTTTTCATGGAGTTATGAACTAGAGTTTTTGTAGGCGCCCGCAGATCGTAAGCAATTAATGATATCGAAAGAATAACTGCAAAACAGGAGGAATGGAGGGGACGTTTCTGGCGTATCGGTCGTCGTCGGCCAGCTAGGCCCCGAACATAGGGCGGGAAGACCTGAGTTCCGAAATTTGCGAGATTGAGACTGTACACACATTTGGGCGAGGCTGTCGTTAGACTGACCCTCAGTAAAGTCAACAGACAACGATGCACGAACTACCGTGACATCAGACCCCTCGATGTAGCCTCTGCAGTCGATTTACTCTTTTTTTCGCACGCGCGACAACGTATGCCTGAGGAATAGCCGGCGTAACCTACAGCCGGAAGTAGACGTTTTGATGAGCGATTCTAACGCATGGCTGAGCATTCTTCACGGTGTCACGTTACTGAGACTACTTCCGGCGGTTAAGATCTGGTATTAAGGAACAAAGACCATAGTAAGGGTGAATGGCCGAGAAAAAAGGTTATTTGATGTTGTCTTAGAAGCCATTTACGGTAGCGTTTTCTCTCCGACTCTGTATAATTATATAACGAAGGTTCTTAGGTTTGCGCTGGCAAACCACCATGGCGTTACAATAGGTCACGACCTGTGCATAAGAGATCTTACCTACGATGAGAATCTTGTGATTTTGACAAGTACCTCTAGAGAACTGCGAGTGATCGAGTAACGGTGATAGTGGTAAAGACTGACAAACAAAGTAAGTAACAACTTATTTACTTCACAAGAGGCCCCAGATAGATTCTGCGGATTTAAAAGACTTAAAAGTCTAAATCCTTTTTTTATAGAACGTCGATAAAATAAATTATCAGGAGAGCGCAGATAAACAACATAAGTCATATGCTCATTTAACAATGGCTACTTAAAGTCAAAATCGACTCCCTAATGCAACAGAATCGCCGGTTTCACAAATCTCAGCGGTATTATCTAACAAAAAATACAAGCCTGAAAGGCCAGAACGTATTTTATTATCAATGTTTCATAAGCGTGTTTTCAGAGAGCACGAGGAACGTCCAGTTTGTGTAAGTCAGGGGCTGTTTTAAAAAGACAAAATATATCGAAACACAGAACCTGTCCCTAGAGACAATTGAACAGTCTTCTGTTCTTTGCCTTGTTTGCATCTCTAATGTCAATTAATTGAGAAAACTAGAAGTCTAGTACAAATATTTATAGCCCTAAAGGAAGTTAAACTATGCATATTCCAATGGATGAATGTCCCGTCCGAGTGGGTTACCATCGAGTATTAGCTGGATTCATTTTTGAGTAGGAGACAAGGTCGATTTTCATTTAGGCAAATTTGTCTTTCGTGTCCAATGTTCTGAAGAACTGGCGTTCATATATATACGAAGAGCAGATTTCTCAGCGTGGACACGAAATACCTTGTCAAAACCAGTGAACGGACTTTTTTACACAATTTATTTTCCATGAAAATAATAATACCTGTCTATAGGGCATATAAGCTGTGTGGGCCAAATAGCGGCAACTATGTGCTGCCTGAACACGATAAATTTTTGGCCGACTTTCCACATGCTTCGATACCTGTTCCACATAAAAGGGAGTTCGGTAGGTTGTTGATGTTGACATATTGGCAATTTCAGCATTGGAAATATGTCCTCTCTGGGATTCTTGTTGACACATATATCAACGCACAAAGACAAAAGATACTTATTTTTCACGACTAAACTGAAAGCGTATTCTGTTTTGGATTGATAATTTCATTCGCAAAGTCAATAAGTTTCTGTTTTACTTAAAAGAGACATGACTGCCTTAACAATAAGAAAGTATGTCCGAAATAAATTAAGGTATACGTTGGTTTTTTAGTTCTTCTACGTGCGAGACAGCTTGCTGAAAGAGGTCGTCCACCAACGAAGCCAAATTCGAGTTACGGAAGGCTGAAGTACAGATTGCTATGGCCAAGTATTAATTCGCAGATTCGCGAACGTTGAGAGCTGCATGTTAACTGAACAGCAGGTAGTTATCAGCTAAAATAGCGGTAGTAATTGATCCACGTTGTACAACATAATTATTCTTTATTTCGACGCCAGCAAAATAAATCTGAGAAATATTTTCGATAAAATAAAGGGCTAATGCTTGAAATAATCGGATTTAATTGGAGCCATTACTTAGTTAAAAACGATTTTAAGACTTACCGATGTTTTTATCAAGAGGGGCATCGTACTCATTAGTACTTTTCCGTTAACATCGCTCAACGAGAAACTGTGCTGCCCGACAAGTTCGGTGGATACCGGAGTGTTGAATGAAAAATAAATGACAAAATTCTTCGCAGATGAATCTACCATAAGTAGCTTTCCACTAAAAACGGAAATAGCATCATGCATATCGTCCGATATAGTAATTAGCGTGGTCCGGTTCGATAGGAGGACAACGTATTCACGACGGAAAGTGATTCTGCCGCACTTATAGCTCCAATGAACATAAAATTTCGACGTTAGCTTGACTTCAGAAAAAGTCGCAGAAGATGCTGTAGGAACCAGGTTAACCGTACGCAGATTATCAGATATTTCAAAATATTTAGTTTTGTTCAGTTTCTTGATTTGCATAACCGGCAAGAGTGGAAGGAAGACAGTGAATTTAGTTATTTTCAATAAGGTTTCACTCTCCGATTCCATGTAGCCAATGTTGTCAGGCCCGTGGATAAATAGCAAGATCAACATGTTAAAACTTTCCAGGAGGTTTGGGCACACGTTCATTGTGCTCGCGGAAACTGATATGGGTTTTAGTTTATCGCCCCATTGACCATGAGAAGAGTTAACTACTGTGAAGTGTTCAAAGTTCCGATCGCAGCTCTATATTTATTTAATATACCTGACTCGAAACAGCAGACTCCTGCGTCGTATTAGCTGTAAGACCCGAAAAGGCAGGTGTGTTTTAAAGGGACAGATAAAACGGGTAGTGGGAAAAAGAGGCGGGAGACTCAGTGTCGTGGATTGGGTGTGTGTCTTCTCCTTTGGTGTTTTTAGATGAGAACAGTAAACTAAGTCCGGATGCCGACCAGGAATCTGGGCACATTATGCCTCCGAAACCACCACCTCGATCCCCAAGTGTTTTGACCCTTCCCTTCTGTTCCGCGAGACTTACCCACGCCTCTGACGCTTCTTGTTCCCCATTTCTCTATCCCCATCTTCGCATCAATATATCGTTCGTGTTTTGGATTTCCTTTGATTACTAGGATCATTCTTTTACGTTGAAATATTATTTGTCCGCATGATGACAAGATCTAAGACTAAGCGTTCGGGAAAGAGGAAAACAACCCTGTCTCCATCCTGCTCCATCAAACGGGCAGACGTTAGCCTGAAACTAGTCTCTCCGCCAGGACATCAGGACGGTCCGTCTACTGCAGTAGTGGCAGCATAGCGACCGTATTCACGGTTCCCACAAACGTCTGGAAACGATTCCACCACCTCACGCGCCGTTGTCTTACCTCAGTACGACGGCACAGAAGCTTTTGCCGTATGGCTCTGACAAGCAAAGCTCTACTTCCTGTAGGTCTCAGTGCCTAACAGATCACTGATATTACTTAAAGCTCTCGCGTCTAAATGGGTGGATGAAGCGCTTGATGTAGAGCTAAACGCCGAATTACCTTTCGATACGCGATGCCAGCGCCAGGCAAATTTATACGGACAAACTCGCTCGTTAGGAGACGCTATACAGCAGTTGCACGACCGATGACGAAAGTAAGATGAAACCCTGAATCAACCGACGGAGAACCTAGGGCGCCTCACGACCGTGGTCTTTCATACTTTGGGAACTGGAAATAAGGATAATACGGTGCTCTATTATTTTATCAGAACTCGACCTTCGTCCGAACTCTCACGCTCACTCTTGCTGCAGCCGGCGGATGACATACAAGATGCCGTCGCCAGGGCCGAACGCTATCTCCGATTGTACCCATCAGCCTCCTGTTCCTCTCCTTTCACAGACACACACGACTGGTATGGTCCCCTACGGCAGCGGGACGAGGCACTTATTACCCTACATGGCGTTTTACTGGCCCGAACCGTCCGCCTTTAAATCGTCGGGATGAACCTTTTCGTCGGCCAGGTGGACAACCGTTTTCCCGCAACCACGTCTGCTTTTGTCAAGGGAAAACAGGTGATGACACTATTACTTCTTGCACAAGCTCTACTTTATCAGTTGCGTCCTTTTATGCTAGAGTAACCGTAGCTGATTAGACGGTACGGGCGTTAATTTATACTGGTGTGACATTGTCCCTTGTTAACCCTCAAATTTTTAACCGTGTATTCACCGTCAGCGAAATGAGGTTCCCCAACAAGTAAGATTGACAACGACAGATGGATCACGTTTAACGCTCCACGGGGCCATATAGTTCACAGCCTAACACGCTTTCACCGTCACACCCCACCTCACGCGGAACATCCTCATAGGGACGAATGCCACATCGACGTACAAAATAGGAGAGTCGAGTTTCGGCAAACCGGCGCGGAAGATCAGGCGAAGCTTCCGATCGTAGGCGAGACGGCTGTCCGTGCAGCAATCCAGGCGGCAGTGCAGATTCCACCGACGTTCATTTGTGACATATTATCCGCAGGAGACCGGGCCGAAGTTTGGACGGACTCACTAAAATGGATGTTGCTTGGTTTTCACGATGTTTTCCATGGGACGACTACACGCTGGGCCGGACCAGATGTATACGGCACACTACTGAAACGGGCGCAGCAAAGCCTACTTGACAACCCCCAAGGCGCATACCAGCGCACTTGCAAAAGGCGGTCGATATGTTATTAGATAGCATGCTGGCTACGGGGGTGATAAAACCTCGTTCTCCTTGGGCAACGCAAGTAACATTAGTTTCCAAGAAAGACGGCGAAATACGCTTCTGTATCGACTACAGACGCTCGAATGCAGTGACCACACGGAATTCGTTTCCCCTACCCCGTATTGGATGTACGCTTGACGCCTTAGCCGAGGCCAGGTGGTTCTCCACTTTAGACCTAAACTCCGGCTACTGGAAAGTGGAAGTGACACCGGCGGACCGCCAAAAGACGGCGTTCATCCTTCCGCAAGGACTATGCGAGTTCGAAACGATGCATTTCGGTCTACGTAACGCGGCCGCCACATTTCAACAGCGAATGCAAGTGGTGTTGTCATACCTTTACCCTCACTAGTTCCTCATATACCTTGGCGATGTTAGTGTCTTCGGTAAAACGATCGCACAGCATAACGAAAACATACGTGCCGCGCACCTAGAGCAGATCAATGCAGGCCTTACGCTTAACTCGCAGAATTATTATTATAGCATTGCACGACGTAGCCCACCTCCTTCGGAAACAAGCAGCCTTTGCCTTCAAACTTTTGTTCTAAATGACAGATCCTTTCAAAATAACATACCTTTGCTTCAGACTCTGGTGTTCGTCCGTTGTCCAGAGATTGTTTTAGTAACTGAGATATGGGCATCAGCCTCCGTAGCTGACTCCGAACTCTCTCGTCTAGGCTATACTTGCATTCGAAATGATCGTCAGGACAGCCGTGGTGGGGCAGTTGCGTCTACGTTAAGCAAACACTTACATTTCTGCCGCTGGACCTCCCGCATTTTTCCGCGGAAGAAGCCAGCTGCTGGCTCCATAGCACAAAAAATAAGTTCTCCTTACTCGTTGGCTGTGTCTATCGCACTCCCGACGCCAATGAGAAGTTTTTTACTGCTCCCTCACCATTCTTCGCGACATAGTACTTATTCAATAACTATGAAGTAAGTATTGTATGAATTCTGTATATCTCGTCCAAAATTCTAAAATCAATGTAAACGTTATTCTTACTTGTTATGAGAGGACCCCCACGGGTCTTGAATAAAAATTATTATTACAATTTGTCGTTTACTCTCACTGGCATTTCATGCTGTGACCGACTTGAGCTTTAAGTATCAATTGGTTGCGCGCCTTTCGAATTCGGTTTGGAATTTTCGACCTCCGAGGGATTTGCCTTTTCCGGGATTTCTGCCTACTGGACGCTTCGCGGGCCCATTTGGATTAAGAAATTGAAGC